>JBCEWE010002365.1:647500-1047500 GCA_039877035.1 Silurus lanzhouensis
GCCATTGTCAGAGATGCACCTTGCCACGCCCCCTCAGTAACTGACAGTCCCTCGTTATTCGTTCCCTGCCAGGATCACCGACAGCTGTGGCTCGTTAAGGACTAGACTATATAAACTCACGTTCTCGAGTCACAGGCTGTCGGTTCTGAAAGTGTCATGCTGGTGAGACCCGTGGCTGCTCGACCGCCAGCCTTCCCCGCTGGTTCGGTATCATAGTTCTGTTCTGTGTGGATTACTCTTCTTCCCGCTGGAGTTTACTTTCACTTCTGGTTTTGCTTTTCGTTGGACTTTCCCTTTGTGTTGTGGATTACTCGTTTCGAGCGGATATACTTTTGGTTCATGACTCTCCGTTTCCTGAGTGAGTGTGTTTTGTTGTATAGTGAAATAAAAGACTATGATTGACTTGCTTCCGCTTCCGCGTCCTGTCCGTCAGCCTGACAGAAGAACCGACCAAAACCGAAAGCGGAATCGCCCTCCCGCGATTTCGGCCGCGATGAAGTGGCAGCCGAACCCAGCCTCGTATTTTCGCCGGGGATTCCAAGCTGCTTCTCGCGGCGCAAAGCCACAGAAGCCGGAGCATGAAAGCGCGGCTGCGCCACGCCCCTCCGCGAGCGCGAGGGGATTTCCGGCTCGCTTCTCCGGGAAAGGAGAAGAATTGGACGGGTTTCTGAGGAACATCGGCGAGTATGTGGAGGAAAATTCTTCCCAGTTTTCCTCCGAAAGAGCCAAGATCGCCTTCTGCGTTTCTCTCCTGTCTGGTGATGCTCGCTCTAAAACCAGCAGGTTATGGAGCGCCAATGGAGGCAATTTCAGCTCACTCGCCGAATTCTGCGAGCTTCTTCTGGGGATGTGTGGGATGGAGGTGGTGGATCTCCACGGCAGTCCCCTTGAGGATGAAGAAGCTGCGTTCGTGGTTCTTCAGAGCGCGTGGCACCGTTTCAGGATTCTCAAGGGTGCTCGGTTCCATTCCTGGGCATCAAAGAACGCGAGGCTCAGTTCCCGGGTTTCCACGGACACATGGCCCTGCCCCTGGGTCAGTACAAGCGCGCTGCTGTATTCAGGGGTTCTCGTGGACGCTCTGCACCATCTCCGAGCGTCTGCGAGCGCGCCCTGGCATCCCAGCATTCCCAGGAGCTGTCCGTGCTGGCACCAGGCGTCTACAAGCGTGCTGACCTGTTTCGAGGTTCCCGTGGGCGCGCCTCTTCGCCACAGTGTCTCCAGGAGCGCGCCTCTTCGTCACAGTGTCTACACGAGCGCGCCTCTACGCCACAGACCCGTCACGAGAGAGCCGAGCCGCCACAGACCCGTCACGAGAGAGCCGAGCCGCCACAGACCCGTCACGAGCACGCCTCTACGCCACAGTGTCTCCACGAGCGCGCCTCTACGCCACAGTGTCTCCACGAGCGCGCCTCTACGCCACAGTGTCTCCACGAGCGCGCCTCTACGCCACAGTGTCTCCACGAGCGCGCCTCTACGCCACAGACCCGTCACGAGAGCGCCGGGCCGCAACAGAGTCTTCACGAGAGCGGCGGGCCGCCACAGAGCCTTCACGAGAGCGCCGGGCCGCCACAGAGCCTTCACGAGAGCGCCGGGCCGCCACAGAGCCTTCACGAGAGCGCCGAGGGTGCCGCTCAGCTTCAGGGTTCCGCCGAGGGTGCCGCTCAGCCTCAGGGTTCCGCCGAGGGTGCCGCTCAGCCTCAGGGTTCCGCCGAGGGTGCCGCTCAGCCTCAGAGTTCCGCCGAGGGTGCCGCTCAGCCTCAGAGTTCCGCCGAGGGTGCCGCTCAGCCTCAGAGTTCCGCCGAGGGTGCCGCTCAGCCTCAGAGTCCCCAAGAGAGCTCGCTCCCGGTCCAGAGTCCCCAAGAGAGCTCGCTCCCGGTCCAGAGTCCCCAAGAGAGCTCGCTCCCGGTCCAGAGTCCCCAAGAGAGCTCGCTCCCGGTCCAGAGTCCCACAGAGAGCTCGCTCCCGGTCCAGAGTCCCACAGAGAGCTCGCTCCCGGTCCAGAGTCCCACAGGGAGCTCAGGCCGCGAAGGGGTCGTCGTACCGCCGCCTGGCCGCGAAGGGGTCGTCGTACCGCCGCCTGGCCGCGAAGGGGTCGTCGTACCGCCGCCTGGCCGCGAAGGGGTCGTCGTACCGCAGGGCGACGTCGGGCCTCCAGGTTCCCCGCAGGGCGACGTCGGGCCTCCAGGTTCCCCGCAGGGCGACGTCGGGCCTCCAGGTTCCCCGCAGGGCGACGTCGGGCCCCCAGGTTCCCCGCAGGGCGACGGCAGAGCTCTCCAGAGGCCCTCCGAGGGTGTCGATCAGGTTCAACGTCCGAACGCTCCAGCGGCCCTCCGAGGGTGTCGTTCCGGATCAACGTCAAGGCGCTCCAGAGGCCCTACGAGGGTGTCGTTACGGGTCAACGTCCTGCCGAGGGTGCCTCTGTGTTCCTGGTCTCCGTGGAGGACGTCTCTCCGCCGCCTGTCTCCAGGAAGGTCGTCGCTCCGCCGCCTGTCTCCGTGGAGGACGTCTCTCCGCCTCCTGTTTCCGTGGAGGAAGTCTCCCCGCTCCAGGTCTCCGCCGAGGTCGTCGCTCAGCTTCCTGTCTCCGCCGAGGGCGTCGCTCGGCCCCTGGTATCCGCCGAGGGCGTCGCTCGGCCCCTGGTCTCCGCCGTGGACGTCGCTCGGCCCCTGGTCTCCGCCGTGGACGTCGCTCGGCCCCTGGTCTCCGCCGTGGACGTCGCTCGGCCCCTGGTCTCCGCCATGGACGTCGCTCGGCCTCAGGTCTCCGCCGTGGACGTCGCTCGGCCTCAGGTCTCCGCCGTGGACGTCGCCCGGCCTCAGCTTCCGGCCCTCACGAGGACCGCTGGTCCGTTCCGGATCCCAGCCAAGGTCGCTGCTTTGCCTTGGGCCCCTTCCGATCCTCCCCGGCTCCGCTGCGAAGCTCACGGGGCCTCCTTTGTCCCGGGTCGGTTAGGGGGGCCTTCCTCAGAGTGCCCCGGCCCGCCTGGCGTTGGTGGGTTTTTGGGGCGTCGGGTGCCGCCCCTGGAGGGGGGGGTACTGTCAGGGATTTCCCTGCCACGCCCCCCTCGGCCGCTGTCAGAGATTCCCCTGCCACGCCCCCCTCGGCCATTGTCAGAGATGCACCTTGCCACGCCCCCTCAGTAACTGACAGTCCCTCGTTATTCGTTCCCTGCCAGGATCACCGACAGCTGTGGCTCGTTAAGGACTAGACTATATAAACTCACGTTCTCGAGTCACAGGCTGTCGGTTCTGAAAGTGTCATGCTGGTGAGACCCGTGGCTGCTCGACCGCCAGCCTTCCCCGCTGGTTCCGTATCATAGTTCTGTTCTGTGTGGATTACTCTTCTTCCCGCTGGAGTTTACTTTCACTTCTGGTTTTGCTTTTCGTTGGACTTTCCCTTTGTGTTGTGGATTACTCGTTTCGAGCGGATATACTTTTGGTTTATGACTCTCCGTTTCCTGAGTGAGTGTGTTTTGTTGTATAGTGAAATAAAAGACTATGATTGACTTGCTTCCGCTTCCGCGTCCTGTCCGTCAGCCTGACATATGCGTAGCATTTAACATTGTAACACAATTATACAAGAGATTGCTTCAAATTTTAATTTGCAATTCAGCCCTATGGCTTTAATGTCAGGCATACCCAAACAATTTGTGCTTGCAGAGGCAGACTGTCTGAAACAAGGCTAATTTTATTTCATTTGGCTCAACATCCACAGGCTTGCTGGCAGCCACAGTTAGATCTCATACATCCTGAGGCATGTCGACATTAACCAGGAGATATAGGACAAATATCTGTTTGATTAATTCAAGAAATTAGAAGTAGGAACGACATTAGACAATTCATATTATAGGCTGCTCTCTGTGAAGTGTGTATAAATATACCAAACAAAAAATGTTTTTGACATTAAAATATTATTTTAGGGCAGCAGAATATTCTAATTGATTCTTTGTCTTTGTCTGGGAGTTAAGAGCTACTGTAGCTGATTAATTGTGCTTTCGGATTAAAGGAGACTGCTTTCAGGTTTCCTGCTACTAAACCATATTTAAAAAGCTTTTGGGCAGCAATTAAACATGACAAATAACATGCAAGTGTATGTTCATCTAAATGCACAAAACTCCTTCAAAGCTTTTAACTGCAATCTTTCTCCCTAAATTTACATACCTGTACCCAAACATGTAATGACTTCAATAAATGACTGGGCTCAAAAAAAGCCACCCAAGCATTTAAAATGCTATTATTGTTGTACACTAAGTCTCTAACGTCATTCCATTTTTTTATGGTGAATAATGAAATGTGAAAAACATTTAATAAACTCTTTTTACTAGACAGGTGAAAAAAAAAAAATACCCCCATACACACCTTAGATACTATTAATTACCCCATTATATACTATTATAATATTATTAATATTGCAAGAGTAAAATTGTTCCAATTTGTCCATTAATTCGCTTAATTTACCACTATAGGATTAACTCATCACTGTTCTAAAGCAAGAAAACCATGATGAAAGATATAAGAAAACAATATGCCAACTGTCTGCAAATACACCAGCTTCTATGCAACATGTTTAATTTGAGATTAATTAGCCAGCTTGGTAATGTTAAATAAACATTTTGCCATCCAAGCAATTTGGCATACATATTATTCAGGTTTTATTTCACATAATATTCAGTGAATATTCTATAAACATTGATACTCAGCTATATATCTCATCTAAACCAGGCGATATAGCTCAATTAGCTCCAGAACATCTGATCACCTGCACATTATTAACTTGTGCTGTTAATATCATGAACAGCAGCTACGCTAATTCCTCTCCACTGCTTCTCTTTCTCTCCCCATCCCGAGACACACTGAGGTTCCTCCAGCTCCAGTCACCTCCCACCTCGTGATGATTACGGACCTTTGAAGAAGTAGATGCCGAACTCGCAAACATCCCGAACCATCTTGAGACGTACCAGTGCCAACTGGATCCCACTACATGTGTGGAGTTTTGACATTGGACCTCCTGGAGTGTTAAAGGCTCTGGCATGGAGAAGCTGATGCTGGATCTGTGATGATCACAAATGCTGAGCTCATAAAACTAGGAGCTACTAACCATAAAGACTGTATAAGACTGCAGAAAGAACATCACTTATAATCTTATACTCCAGTGCTCATGTTAGTTCTCACTCTCCAGTGTTCTGCACTGTTGAAAGATTTATGATCACACTCTTGATGTCACCCAAATGAGGATGGGTTCCCCTTTTGAGTCTGGTTCCTCTCAAGGTTTCTTCCTCATAACATCTAGGGGAGTTTTTCCTTGCCACAGTTGCCACGGCTTACTCATCAGGGATAAATGCACACCATTCACCTTAACTGTTGATTTCTGTAAAGCTGCTTTGAGACAATGTCTGTTGTGAAAAGCGCTATACAAATAAACTTGATTTGACTTGACTTGACTGTTTTTAACATGCTTATTAGAAACCTGCTTTAACCTTCTTGAGGTAGAGCAAGTAACCAAGCACGATATCAGGTTTATTTGTGCATAAGTGGACAATTTTATAGGTCAGATTGATACCTTCAAACTCATTGCAGCACACTGAGGAGAAAGTCAGTTATTCTGATAGAGTTTAGGCCCGCAGAGAAGGCTTCGCTGGCCTGCCACTGCTGAAATATTTTACTTGTTCCTATCAAGTGGTTCATGCACTTTTTCTGCTTATAAATATAGATGCCACAGATTACAACCTTTACCACAGCAGTCCACCATCATGTTCACACAAGTTCTAATCATGTACACCATACCAATCTTCTTTTTCCGGCTTCTCCCATTAGGGATCACAACAGCGGATCATCTGTCTCCATACCCCCGGTCCTTAAAATCTGCCTCTTTCAAACCAACTACCTGCATTCTTCCCTCACCACATCCATAAACCTTCTCCTTGGCCTTCTTTTTTCCCTCCTTCCTGGTGGCTCTATCCTCAGCATTCTCCTACAGATATACCCCATGTCCCTCCATTGCACATGTCCAAAACATCTTAATCGCGCCTCCCTCACCTTGTCTCCAAATTGTTCTACATGCGCTGTCCCTCTAATAAACTCGTTTTAATCCTGTCCATCTTTATCACTGCCAATGAAAATTTCAACATCTTCAGTTTTGCCATCTCCAGCTCCGCCTCCTGTCTTTTACTCAATGCCACTGTCTCTAAAAAATACAACATAGCAGGCCTTACCACAGTCCTATACACTTTCCCTTTAACTCTTGCAGATACCCTTCTATCATAAATCACTTCTGCCACTCTTCTACACCCACTCCACCATGCCTGCACTCTTTTCTTTACTTCTCTAACACATTTTCCATTAATTTGCACTGTTGACCCCAGGTACCAAAACTCATCCACCGTAAAAGACAAAAAGAGGTCCCCCAGTCAGAAAGTCCAGGATCCAGTTGCAGAGGGAAGTGTTCAGGTACAGTAGGCTCAGCTTCTTAATCAGGTGCTGAGGGATAATTGTGTTGAATGCTGAGCTGAAGTCTATGAACAGCATTCTTATATATGAGTCCTTGTTGTCCAGGTGTGTTAGGACCAGATGAAGGGTCATGGAGATGGCATCGTCTGTGAAGCGGTTTGGAGGATACACAAACTGCATGGGGTCCAGTGAGGGTGGAAGCTGGGTCTTGATGTGCCTCATGACGAGCTTCTTGAAGCACCTCATTACGATGGGTGTGACGATAGTCATTGAGGTAGGAGACTGTAGACTGCTTTGGCACGGGAACAATGGTCGTTATCTTGAGGAATGTAGGAACAATGGCGCTGCTCAGAGAGATGTTAAAGATGTCAGTGAAGACATCCACTATCTGTTCTGCACATTCTCTGAGCACTCTGCCAGAAATACCCACTTCCGTGGGTTAACTCTGCATAGAGTTTTTCATACTTCAGCTGTGGATAGACAGAGCACCTAGTCACTGCAAGGACAGGTGTTCTTACTCGCCGACATGTTGTTATGCATCTCAAACCAGGCATAGGAATGTCGTTCAGCGCATCTGGGAGGGAGGCTTCATGGTCACAAGCAGGTGAAGTTGTCTTGTAGTTTGTGATCGCCTGGATGCCCTGCCACATGCCCTGTCTCCGCTGTCCAGGAAGTGGCCATGGATTCTCTTGCTGTGTGCGTGCTTCGACCCTCTCTGATGGCACAGGACAGTTTGGTCGTCGCTGTCTTTAAGGCCGTCTTGTCCCCTGCTCTGAAGGTGAAGTCTCTGGATTTTAGCAGCGCACACACCTTAGTGGTCATCCACTTCTTATTTGGAGCATGTGGTGATGGTCTTGGAGATGGTCTTGGTCACATCATCAATGCACTAGCCTATGTAGCTGGTCACTGTTGACGTGTACTCCTCCAAGTTAATGAAATCGCCGTTGATCCTGCTGGCCAGGTTCTCACCTGCTTTCGAGCTGGTCTTGAACGCATGCTGGGATCAGCATAACAGATATGTGGTCTGAGTAGCCGAGGTGGGGGCAGGGCTTCGCCCGGTATGCGCCCGGGATGTTTGTGTAAACAACATCCAGCATGTTTTCTCCTCTGATTGCAAAGGCCACATTCTGGTGAAATTTTGGGAGCACAGTCCTGAGATTTGCATGGTTGAAGTCTCCGGCGACAATAAACAATGCGTCAGGGTGTGTGTTTTGTAGTTCACTAATGGTCCCATAGAGTACGCTGAGCGCTTCCTTAGCATTAGCGCTAGGTGGTATTTACACTCTGAGCACAATAGCGGTGGTGAATTCCCGGAGTAAATAAAAAGGTCTACATGTCACAACCATAAACTTCTGTACTACTATACAAGCTGCACATTGAATACTCTAAAATATGTACAAAATATGAAGTTTTATTTCTATAGTATTGTCCCCTGAAAAAAATATACTAAAATGGTTGCTGAAATGTGAGGGGTGTACTCACTTTTGTGCCATAATGTATTTCCACTGCAAGAAAGCACTGCCTGCCTTGATTTGCCTACAGTGAAAAGTCCTGAAGTCCACACTCCAACCAAACATTTTCATATCATGAATTCCAAAAGGTAATTATTAAGCTGTCTGCCAGCACACTGCACATATAATTATTGCATAAAGCTGATGCTAGGAACCATCCTATCTTGTAAAAATACTAACTTACTCTCTGAGCAACAAGTTATGAGAGAGTACATGCAGGGGGCATTCCCACAATGGTACAGCTGTTCGTTTGCATTCTCAGCATTCTCATGATTCTTTTATGTGGGAAAATGGTGGGGGGCCTCTGACCACATATTACCATTAATAAAAGAAAACCAGCACTATGTAAAAAGTCTCCTACTTGAATACATCATAGTCCCTGAAGGAGTAACCATGGACCAAAAAGAGATTTCACACCATCCTACAGGCCCAGTTCAAAGTACACAAAATCAAACTAATCATGACTGTGGAGTGTAAAACACAAGGAAACAGGTAAGCAAACTGTTATCTGTGTAAAGCTTTTTTGAGACAATGTCTATTGTAAAAAGCTTTATACAAATACAAATTAACTGAATTGGATAAAATGTAGGTAAAGATCACATTATATTTCTCATGGTACTAGCTGGTACTAGCACACAAAATAAATGTAAAATGAAACAATCAAGACTGGGAATAACAGCACTGGCAGTACATTTATTTACCTCAATCATGATTTATTCATCCTCCATTTTTTAACTGTGTTAACACGCAATGCCAACAGCATGCAGATATAATTAGTTCTAAATTTTTCCTCAATAATACATACACTCTGAGTCATCTCACACAAGCATGGCAAAGTTTTTTCTGTTAAATTTTTTTCTCTCTTATGTATGTTATGTTTAGTGGTGATAGTCAGTCTTCCAGTTGTGAGGCCAACCAGAGCAATTGAGCAGGAGCCATGTATTGCAAGACACAGAATTGCAATATGCCAGTGCAGTGCACCCAAAAGCTGGTGAATTCTTGTTTTAGGGAACGATGAGTAAAAAGGTAGCAATCTCCATGTTTATGTTTATTTTTGTTTAATGGTAGAAATATTAGTAAATGTATTTGTCGTTATGATTTCTATGTATTTATAAACATAGGCTGTTTTACAGATTATTAAAATTACTATAAATGAAAGCTCAGTTTAACATTATGTTGTTGGTTGTTTAGGTTAGACTGTGGTGCATTTATATAGTGAATGTTTGCAAACAGTAGTGCCATGAGCAATTACAAAATATATTTTAGATACACTTTAGTATATACAATTGTGAAATATTGTGTAAATATTTATTTTTCCTTTTTTAGTTTAAAGATTAATTTTTTTTTACTTAATATATTATTCCACCACTGGATATACCTTTTTCTGGTGCACTTTAAATAATTAAAGCTTTTCTCTATATTTTCAGTTTTTTATATTTATGTTTTTGGACTTTTTAATATATAAATCATTGGCGTCTTTACCTTGTTTAAGTCCGTCTCTACAACCAGGCTCACCCACTCTCCTGTTGCACATTGTTAGAGACCCTGCACCCTATGTTATTATCTCTGGCTTAAACCCTAGCTGGGACCATTTTATTACCTGTTTTTTCTTTCTGTTGTTGCAGAATTATTGAATGTATACAACTAAGAAATTCTCCTTTGAACAAATCCACTCATGGTAGGTTGTTTCTTTCTGTAAAAAAAAACAATAACCACAACAACAAAGAAAAAAAGCATTCAAGTATGAAAGGTGAAGCAGTTTGTGTAATTCAACTGTTAACTGTTGTGTAGACAAATGCTTTAAAAAAGAATGGATCGGAGAAACGCAGCAAGCAGGCTTGATTTAAAAAAAGGAAAAAATATGCATTTGGTTTACAAATGCATAAGCAATTGCTGAAAACCCTGACAGTGTCAAACAAAATTTCACTTGTTTACTGCTGCTGTTATTTGCTAATTTTAAATGTAGTGTTTGTTCGCAACATTTTAAAATGAATCCATCACTACGTCTTGAGAGATGGTGACTGCACAACCTGATACTCTTGAGTCACAACAGAAAAGTGTGACTGTCCTGAAGTTAGCAAACAGTTTACACAGTAGCACTTCATTAAACTATAGCATTTTTACATGATGAGGATTATACAGTTTTTGCTCACCGTGCTGATGTTTCACCTTCATCCGTGACACCAGTGTGTTTTATTTTCATGTGCTTTTGCTTCCTGTGGTACTTCCATCCCACACAAGCTCCGCTTTGCATAATTTGCAGGTTTTACAGTCTTACAGCATTTAAAAATACATTTTACGTTTTAATGCAGTGCTGCCTGCAGGCCTAAAGATCACAAACATCCAGTATTGATTTTCACCCTTTTCCCTTGTGCATGAAGAAAGTCTTTACAATTTTTTGTTGAGGAACATTATTTTGAAATTTGTTTCACACTTTGTAGATAAAGATTTTTGCGAACCTTTGCCCATCTTTACTTCTGAGAGACTATGTCTCTCTAAGATCCCTATTTTTTATATCCAATCCTGACCTGGCTGGCCTATTGGAAATTAACCTGGTTAGTTGCAAATGTTCCTCCAGCTAATTCTTTTTAGTAACACTTATTTTTCCAGCATTTTGTTGCCCTGTCCCAATTTTATTTTAGATGTGTTGCAGCCAACAAATTAAAAATTACTTAATTTTTTCTTTTAATTAATTTCTCTTTTCTATTTAAAATATGATTTTATCAGAAACAACAAGCTTTACATCCTTGGTGTGCCACCCACCCTCTGCATCTTGGTTCAGACTTTCTAACAGGCAAATCCTAATCTCTTAGAATTGGAAACCACACATTCAGGACAATAACTATACATGCAGGAACCACAAGGATGCCTTATGCTCTATATACTTTTCACTCACAACTTTAAACAATATAAGAAACAAAAATGATGACACGATAGTCATTGATCTTATAACAGGAGGTAATGAGTTAGCATATAGGAGGAAAGTGGCTGACATACTGGTTACTAAGACAGGTTTGGGGACAAGTCATGAATGAAAACAAATACACGTGGCGCATAACAGCATAGAAAGAATGCAGAAGTATGATAATGCTGCAAGCCTGCATGTGTGCTCAGCGTAAGGTGGTTAACTTCTGACAGACAAAAAGCTCTTGAATGTCCACATGTCGACATTATTGTTTAAAACTAGTAATTTGCTGGAAAGAACTCTGGTACTCTAAAGTACTCTATTACTATTGCTAGACTACGAGCTCCGCCTAGTGACCGTTTGTGAATATATCTTTCCATTACTAATAACGTCTCAAATTATTTAAAAGATTGTATGGCAAAAGTTGTAACAATTGGCTAATTAATTATACATTATTGTTGTTAATAAAAACAAATGTGGAGTTCTTTTTGCTCCTTATGTGAAGCCCATCTATGAGAAGCAAAACTTTTTTTCTCCTCAATTGTCCTTATGATCATAATTTATTAACAAATCAACAAAATAAATACATTTAGCTAGTAGCAAGTTGATACTTTGAGGAATTTAGCACCCCCAAATATATCATGTGCAAACGTGCAATATTTTACATATGAACTAAATAATCATTCAAAACAGTGACAAAGGCCAGCTCCAAGCAATAGCTATAACAACTGTTTTCCAACCCTGGCACAGTCATTGCCCAAAAAAGCAATAAGATAAATACTATAAAGGTTATAGCCATCACACGTATATATACATTTTCTGATTGAGGTTGAAGACTAAGTGCACATCTACAGGGAGTGCATAATTATTAGGCAACTTAACAAAAAACAAATTTATACCCATTTCAATTATTTATTTTTACCAGTGAAACCAATATAACATCTCAACATTCACAAATATACATTTCTGACATTCAAAAACCAAACAAAAACAAATCAGTGACCAATATAGCCACCTTTCTTTGCAAGGACACTCAAAAGCCTGCCATCCATGGATTCTGTCAGTGTTTTGATCTGTTCACCATCAACATTGCGTGCAGCAGCAACCACAGCCTCCCAGACACTGTTCAGAGAGGTGTACTGTTTTCCCTCCTTGTAAATCGCACATTTGATGATGGACCACAGGTTCTCAATGGGGTTCAGATCAGGTGAACAAGGAGGCCATATCATTCGATTTTCTTCTTTTATACCCTTTCTTGCCAGCCACGCTGTGGAGTACTTGGACGTGTGTGATGGAGCATTGTCCTGCATGAAAATCATGTTTTTCTTGAAGGATGCAGACTTCTTCCTGTACCACTGCTTGAAGAAGGTGTCTTCCAGAAACTGGCAGTAGGACTGGGAGTTCAGCTTGACTCCATCCTCAACCCGAAAAGGCCCCACAAGCTCATCTTTGATGATACCAGCCCAAACCAGTACTCCACCTCCACCTTGCTGGCGTCTGAGTCGGACTGGAGCTCTCTGCCCTTTACCAATCCAGCCACGGGCCCATCCATCTGGCCCATCAAGACTCACTCTCATTTCATCAGTCCATAAAACCTTAGAAAAATCAGTCTTGAGATATTTCTTGGCCCAGTCTTGACGTTTCAGCTTGTGTGTCTTGTTCAGTGGTGGTCGACTTTCTGCCTTTCTTACCTTGGCCATGTCTCTGAGTATTGCACACCTTGTGCTTTTGGGCACTCCAGTGATGTTGCAGCTCTGAAATATGGCCAAACTGGTGGCAAGTGGCATCTTGGCAGCTGCACGCTTGACTTTTCTCAGTTCACGGGCAGTTATTTTGCGCCTTGGTTTTTCCACACGCTTCTTGCGACCCTGTTGACTATTTTGAATGGAACGCTTGATTGTTCGATGATCACGCTTCAGAAGCTTGGCTATTTTAAGACTGCTGCATCCCTCTGCAATATATCTCACTATTTTTGACTTTTCTGAGCCTGTCAAGTCCTTCTTTTGACCCATTTTGCCAAAGGAAAGGAAGTTGCCTAATAATTATGCACACCTGATATAGGGTGTTGATGTCATTAGACCACACCCCTTCTCATTACAGAGATGCACATCACCTAATATGCTTAATTGGTAGTAGGCTTTCCAGCCTATACAGCTTGGAGTAAGACAACATGCATAACGAGGATGATGTGGTCAAAATACTCATTTGCCTAATAATTCTGCACTCCCTGTATTAAGCCCTAGGCCTGTCTGTTAGGCAAGAGTTAATTGCTTATTTACAGGAGAAAGTGAAGCATGTTTTAGAATTTTTATTTTTATTTGAGACTCCATTAAATGCAGTTAGGAAAAATGTTAACAATGTTTCTAATATATTATGATTAGAATTGGAAACCACAAATTCAAAACAATAACAATACAGGCAGGAAACCCAAGGCTGCATGTTATGCCTTATGCTCTATATACTTTCCACTCACAACTCTGAACAATATCAGCATCTACAAAAATAACTGATAACATGACAGTTATTGGACTCATAACAGGAGGTGATGAGTCAGCATATACTGTAGGAGGAAAGTTGCTAACCTAGTGAAGTGGTACTAGGATAGCACTCTTTCCCTTTTCCTAGCCCAGGATTGTCTTTAACAGCAGATTTTGAGAGCTGACCAAACCAGTGCTAGAACAGCCAACCAACAACAAAGAAATCATTAGAGCCTTCAACATCATCAAGGACAACTGTCACCACACCACAGTCTTTTCACACTTCTACCATCAGGCAGACGCTACAGTAGTGTCAAAGTCAAAACATCAAGGCTGAAAAACATCTATAGATGTAATTTTGCTTTGAGACATTCTCCATTAAGTGCATGTAGGCCAAATTAAAATGTTTCTAATATCTTGATTTGTTTGTTCGAAATTAAGATGGAAGAGTAGGATTCTTTTAAGTGTTTCACAGTTACTTGCAGAATCCAATTTTGACTTGGCAGTGTATGTATTACAAGAACAAGTATCGAAAATCAGATGTGTTCTTTAAGGAATGCCTTTTTTATCAGTTTTATTCTATGTAACTTTTATTTTTTTAAGTAAATTGCATCTACAGAAGTGAATAAGGAAGTAGGTTCCATAATCTTGTTTGATAATTATTCGACTCTGATTACATTTACATTTACTTTTATGATATTTAGCACACTCCCTTATGCAGAGCAACTTAAATAAATGCTTCTAAGTCTCAATCAGTGAATAAACCAGCACTGTTTTAAAATCCTGCCTAAAATGCTGTTGGGAGGACTTTATTTACTATTTACTATTAAAGAACAAGATAAAATAAATACATAAAACAAACAGGGACAATAAGTTTAAGTAATAAATACATTAATGAACTAAGGCAAAACTGTTGTTAAGAAAAATTGTACACAACTCCATCTGAATAATTTTGTTTTGTAAATCACCTTGCAGTGATTAGGAATATCTTTTTCTAAATAATAGAGGACCAAAATAGCTTCATTTGCTAGATGGCAAATGTATCCCAAATATATAATGAACAATAGTATTTTATCAAATGAGGCATGTTGAGAAAACTCCTGTAGGTTGTGTAACTAAAGGAAGTGAACTAAAGCTGAAGTTTCATAGACTTTTCCAATATATCTTAATCCTTCCACATAAAAGCAAAACAGGTTTTAGGAAACAAGCTTATTATTGTTCACCATAAATGTCCTGAAAAGTAAAACTTAATAAATTAAATACATTTTTGAATAAGATAAAAATGATTCCAAAGAAGTAAAAACACAATTTTTTAAACTTGAGACAAATTTCTGACTTGAGAATAAAGGTAAAATTCACTGAATCTATTACTGTTGCTGAATCCTAAATTACTAGTACATGTCAAAAGAATTAGTTGAATTAAAGAATTAATTGTATTGATGAACTATTTTTTGGCTATTTTATACAGTATTTAATTTATAGTGTTACACTGTTCTTTATTGGGACAGTTGCTATTAATGAACAATTAGTAGTTTTAAAATGTGTTCAATGTATATATATAAAAAAAGATAATTTCAAAATTAATATCATATCAATAACAATGATATTTGTTTATTTTATTTGGATCATATTAATTGAGGAGCCAAAATTAGACAACTAATTGTTGTTGTTTTTTTGGCATTATTTACACAAAAATACCTTAAATCAATAATCAGAACAGTCAGTCAGTCATAACAGCCTCCCAATCAGTAACATAACTACATGCCTCTCAGTTAAACAAGATTTGAATACAATTTTATAAGCTGCAGTGAGGACCTCTTACAATAATGGCCAAATTAATAGGGCTGCAAAAACTTAATTGATAATGTCAACTAAAAGATTAGTTATAGATTAGTTGGGCTACACAAGTTACAGGTTGATTTGCATTACCTTGCATATTCTAATGTATTGTTTTTATTTACAGAAAGAAACAACTCAGCTTAAGTGAATTTAAAGGAGAAATTCCCCATGCACTCCTGAACAAGCAGCCACTGTCGGTCTACCTGTCACCAACAGCTGGAACCAAAATTTCTCGTGTTTGTCAACGCTCTTGTCCCATAAACCTGATTCAGATTCTATAAGCTTTATAAAATGTCAAAATTAAAGATAGTTAAACTTAATATGTGACTTTTGCATTTTTTTTTAACTACCATACACATTTATACATAAATACCCTGAATTAAGGTTTTATATAGTTATAATAAGCAAAACATCTAGTAAAAAAACTTAAACTATGTTTTTTGTAACCAGTTAATAGAAAAATAATCTCCAATTAATTGATTATCAAAATAAACAGTAGTTGCAATCCTTACAAATGAATATCTAGGAAACAGCATAGCCCATTTTGGGATTCATTTAATTATTTTACTTATTTTTTTGGATTATGATTACTTTTATGATGAAAGAAAGTTAATCATAATCAGCAGTTATGAAAACATTTATGTTTTTTTGATAAAGAGGAAGACTCCAGTGAATGTAAAAGTGATTTTAGAAAGCTCTCATATAAAAAGGCACCTTTCTTTTAAACAGAGATTTGTATGTGACATACATGCGCAAAGTGAAATCTTTAAAATATGTCTACTGAATGGTTTATAATAATTTTGAGTTGTAATAAATTTAAAAACATCAAGTCAATGCTAAATGGCCTAATAAGCTTGTTAGATATATGATCAACTATATTTTTGGACAAATCTACAAATAACAAGATTTTATCATATATTGGATAATTGAAAAATTATAATACTAAAACTAAAATATATTAAAATATATTCTAAAATATATTTTTAAAAGATAAAAACAAAATCAAAATTGTTAATGTAGCATCAAATAAAACAATGCTAAAATAAAACTAAAAATACAAAATTAAACACAATAACTCTGCAAGAGAAAAATTCAGGTATATGAATAGAAATCACTAAAGCAGAAAGAGTTTTGTATGCTAGTAAAAATGTAGTAAAATGTAAAACAAAACAAATAAAGCAATTATTAAACTAATTAGATTGCACAATTCTTCTGCAATCTAAAACAATAAAAGCAATGGCATATTATACTGTATACAAAAGAGCTAATAAAAATAAACCTGAGGGATGGATATGCTGTCATTGGCTATATCTGGATTGTGGCTGTGGAGAAAGAGGAAGCAAGCAGTGTGAATCACACACCTGTACATGATTTGTATTACCAACTGTGTGCTCTTTTGCAGTGAGCGGTGGAAGGATAAAAGGGGTTTGAGAGCAAAGCTGCGAGAGAGAGAGAGAGAGAGAGAGAGAGAGAGAGAGAGAGAGAGAGAGCGAGAGAAAGAGAGAGAGCCAGTGCATGTGCCTGTGTGTGTGTGTGTGTGTGTGTGTGTGTGTGTGTGTGTGTGTGTGTGTGTGTGTGTGTGTGTGCAGTAAAAAGTTGAAAAGTGAAATGAAATATAAGGCAAAATAAAGCACAACGAAGTGAAACTTGTCACCTGTATTCCCCTTTTCCCCCTGAGCCTGCAAGCTTTCTACAATGGTGCTGAAACCTGTAAATGAAAGGAGGAATCCTCCCTGTTGAGTTGAAAAGCCCCAATACTATCAAACCGACCCAACAGCAGGCCCTTCAAGAGGCTTGAGAAATAATAAATGACCAGGCCGAAGATAAAAAGCTGCTCCAGAGCATGCTGGCAAAAGAGGGAGCTTCCACTGCATTAAACAAGAATAGGACTGAACGCATGCATTGACCTCAATATTGAAATACTTGGCAATATTACAGCAAGTTGGCCAAACCCTGAAGCAACATCGACAGCAGTTCTGCTTGCTGTCACTCTGTGAGTTTGGCCGACCATTCACCTAGCAACTGTGCGACACCTGCTAGAAGTGGAACATGACACCAGGATCATTGACAAAGTGGCATCCACCATCACTAGAGAACAGAGATGGCAAAAGTACACACATCCATCACTTAAGTAGAAGTACAGATATTCTAGATAGAAGTATAGATAGTAATATTGCTTACATTTCAAATACAGTTGAAACCAGATATTTACATACACTTCAGAAAAATAACACAAAAACCTTTATTTCTTTACTGTCATACATTAAATCAGAGTAAACTTTTTCTGTTTTAAATCAATAAATATTAACATATTTTTTACATTTGTTAAATGTCAGAATCGAGCGAGGTAGAAATTTTATGTATTTTTATTATCACTTTCATTAAAGTCAGAAGTATACATACACTAAGTTAATCGTGCCTTTAAACAACAAAAAAACTCCAGATGATTCCATTCTGAGCTTAAGAAGCCTCTCATAGATTAATTGATTCCATTTTAGTTAATTGGTGGCACACCTGTGGATGCATATAAAGGCACACCTCAAACAGAGAGCCTCTTTCTTTGACATCATGGGAAAATCAAGAGAAATCCACCAAGACATCAGAAAAAGAATTGTTGACCACCACAAGTATGGCTCATCCTTAGGTGCAATTTCCAGATGCCTGAAGGTCCCACGTTCATCCGTTCAGACAATAATACGCAAGTATAAAAAACATGGGAATGTACAACCATCATACCGCTCAGGAAGAGAGACGGATTCTGAGTTCCAGAGAGGAACGTTTTTTGTTGCGAAATGTGCAAATCAACCCCAGGACAACAGCAAAAGATCTTGTGAAGATGCTGGCTGAAACTGGTAAGACAGTGTCATTATCCACAGTAAAATGAATACTGTACCGCCATGAGCTAAAAGGTTACTCTGGGAGGAGAAAGCCATTACTTCAAAACCACCATAAAAAAGCCAGACTACAGTTTTCAACTGCACATGAGGGAAAAAATCTTAATTTCTGGAGACATGTCCTGTGGTCTGACGAAACAAAAATTGAACTGTTCGGCCATAATGATAAACGGTATATTTGGAGGAAAAAGGGCGAAGCTTTGAAGCCACAGAACACCATCCCAACTGTCATGTATGGGGGTGGTAGTATAATGTTGTGGGGTTGCTTTGCTGCAGGAAGGACTGGTGCACTTTACAAAATAGATGGCATCATGAGAAAAAAAAATTATGTGGATATATTAAAGCAACATCTGAAGACATCAGCCAGGAAGTTAAAGCAAATGGGTCTTTCAAATGGACAATGACCCCAAGCATACCTCCAAATTAGTTACAAAGTGGCTTAAGGACAACAAAGTCAAGGTATTGAAGTGGCCATCACAAAGCCCTGATCTCAATCCCATAGAAAATTTGTAAAGGCGAGTGCAAGCAAGAAGGCCTACAAACCTGACCCAGTTACACCAGTTCTGTCAAGAGGAGTGGGCCAAAATTCCAGCAAACTATTGTAGAAAGCTTGTGGAAGGATACCCAAAACGTTTGGCCCAAGTGAAACAGTTTCGGGGGCAATTCCACCAAATACTAAGGAAGTGTATGTATACTTCTGACTTTGATGAAAGTGATAATAAAAATACATTAAAATTCTACCTCGCTCGATTTTGACATTTAACAAATGCAAAAAATATGTTCATATTTATTGATTTAAAACAGAAAAAGTTTACTCTGATTTAATGTATGACAGTAAAGAAATAAAAGTTTTTGTGTTTTTTTCTGCAGTGTATGTAAATATTTGGTTTCAACTGTATGATGTTGTTACAGAATGCAAAAAAAATAGTTCATGCTTTTGTTACATCTAGATTAGACTACTGTAATGCCTTATTTTCTGGGTGTTAAAGTAAGTGCATAAATAAGCTTCAGTTAGTTCAGAATGCAGCAGCAAGGGTCCTTACCAGCTTCATTAAGGAGCAAAATACTTTTCTTTTAAAACCAATCGGAGTTATGAACCTGATTCTTGTTGTTTGATACCATATAGACATAGATTCAGATTGTTTTATGTTGTTTAAGATGCTTATAAAAGATCGCTAATCGTGCTAGCTGCATGCTAATTGTTAACATTTAAATGCAAGTTCTATTTGGTTTGTCATGCTAGCTTAGCTAAGCTAGACACCACTGTAGCAGATCTTTAATAGTGTTTACACCGCTAAAGGTGCCTTTATACTGTTTTGTTGACTTAAAAGTTAATATACATGTATTTAAAACAAGGGTGATTTAGTTCATTTAATTGTGAATATACGTTTGTGTATGTATATGTATATGAGGAGCAGAAGTTGTCTTAGCCGTTAAAAAGAATAAATATGTTAAAATGTGATGATTAAAATGTTATTAAGATGCAAAAACAGGGTTAAAAAGTTAAAAAAAAAGTTAATATCTGGTTTCATAAATAGGTTTCTGAAATCCTATGATTTATTTTTGTACTGTGAGATGGAAGTACATGAGTGATTGTTGTTCATTGGAACTGACTTATGTTATGTGTTGTGATGTGTGCCTATTCATTTGCATAATGATTAGAGTATTTATAACCTTTACAATTGGTTATATTTGATTTGACATTTAAATGGAGAAAAGTTGATTAGATTTAAACAGAAATGAGGCAATAGTAATTAATGCATTCTGTACTGTATGTATAGATTGTTTTTTTAGAAAGGGATAGACCAGCTGAATCTGACCCTAGCGGTCAGTGGCGAGCCAACCGCAAGAAGTGAACGGATCAAGAGCCTGGTGTGGCCAGCCGTGGCATCTTTGGAACCAGCATCATCCTGTGCCTTCATTTGTGATACAGATAAGAACATACGTAAACCTACCCGGGTAGTGAAAAGAATATAACCTACGAAACACACACACATATCAAAAACTTTTATGAACTCTTTCTTCATTTGAGTTTTTATTTTGAGTTTATTGTGCGCTGTGTACTCAGGAAGCCTACCTAGGTAGGCAGGGAATTTAAATGACTGCCAATTTATTTTTGTATAATAAATTTTTTCAAATTCACCTGTTTTTTGTGTTGTCTGTTTTCTGATGACCGTTCACTATTTCAGGCTCCATAGTCGTATCTAGAACTTCTGATACTAGCCCAGCTTTAACTTCTTAATACTTAAATTAGGTATTATTTACATTAACCTGACAAGAAGGCTACATGTATCTATCTATCTTTTAAGACATATTCTCAGAGAAGTCCACAATACATTTCTGGGAGCTCCATTTCATGTATAAATGTCACCCTAAATGCATTTATTGCATTTAAATAAATGTCATTGTGCACAATTGATCAAACTCCGGACCAAGAACCATAAAACTTGGATAATTGCAGCCCCCTCTCTATCCCTTCCTCCCCTTTTCCTCTTCCCATCCCCACTTCACCATGCCCCATGATGGAGGAGGTGGTGTTGGTCCAGATCCCTGACACCCCACAGGATTTCCCTGATCAAATACTGCTGGAACGTACTGCATAGCAGTGAGTATCCAAGGGGTACACTTTGGACATAGCACATGGGAGGAATAAGATATGTATTGAGGAACATGCATGAATATCCAGTAGCAACCATCGATATCCAATTTGGAAAACAAAAGAATACTACTGAGTTTTGGTTAGACCCCAGCTTACTTATCCACTAATTCTGGGAACAAATTTGCTGGGATTTCAGCATTTATTGAGGAAACTGCATGTAGATTGGTACTGATTTAACATGTAGTGGTGTGGGATGTGTGCAGCCTTGGCTGGGGATGCATTGTCTGGGCCATCGACACCAGCTCTGTGTCAGCATGGCTCTGCCCTTATTGATCTGAGAGCAAAACCTGACTCACTGGGCCAATTAACAATGGAGCATTAGCTACAGGCAGAAGATCAACAGTCCCAGCTATATAATAGCTGGAACTCAATAGACATGTGGCTATGGGAAGTGACACCATTACTCATGAAGTAGCAAGAGCCCTTTGAAGTCAGACAGTGAAATTGTAGGGCTCTGTGTCAGTAGCCACTTCTGTCAGGCAAGTGGAAATGGGCAGCTGATTTCTCAAAGTGTCAGTGAGCAAATCCACTAATAGTGCTGTTCAGGGGTAAGGCCAACCCACTGCAAAATCACCCACTTCAAGTCAGCGTACTCCTGCATGTTTTAACTGGAAGCTGTTTGATCTCAAATTTGGCTTCCCAGTTTCCAGTCCCACACCTCTACTGCACAATTATAGAGCTTGAGGAATGCCTAAGTGTTGCCCTGCCTTTTTTTGAGCATGACATGGGCTGCAGCTGGAGTAATGTTTTTTCCAGCACACTCTGAATTACCTTCAAGTCCTCCTCCTGGGCCCGGAGCAGAGCCTAAAAGTGCTGATCCTGCTCTGTGCATGCCAGGAGGAGGGCTGTACAGAGTCTGCTGTTAGTTATCTAGAGCTTTTACCAGTTCACTTAGCAGCTAGGACTAATTTGTGAATAGAGGGTGGAGCCAGAGAAAAAGATTAATATTATTTTTATTTTTTTATTTTTCTTCACAATGTCACATTACATAATTTATAAAGAATTTCCAAATTCGAAAGAAATTACTACACTAATGCTATATTATAATCACTAATAATTTGTGAATACTTGATATGTAGTGTTGCTGCACTGAAGATTCACAAGAGCATAGTGGCCGCCATAATTCTCAAATGGAAGAAGTATGGCACAACCATGACTCTTTCAAGAGCTGATCGCCCCAACAAACTGAACAGTCGGGAGAGAAATGAAGTACAGAAACTCTGACTGAGGTCCGGAGATCCTGTGATTAGATAAGACAAAGTTTCAGAAAGAACAACCATCACTGCAGCCCTCTACTGATCTGAGCTTTGTGGCAGAGCGGCTAGACGGAAGCCTCTCCTTAGTGCAAAACCCATGGAAGCCCACTTGGAGTCCACAAAACAGACACCTGAAGGACTCAGACTGTGTGGAATAAGATTCTCTGGTCTGATGAAACCAAGTGTTTGGCCTCAATTCTAAGCATTATGTGTGAAGGAAATCAGGCACTGCTCATCACTTGCCCAAAACCAACCCAAAAGTGAAGTATGATGGTAGCAGCATCATGCCATTGGGGTGTTTTTTTATTGCAGCACTAACTAGGCAACTGGTCAGGGTTGAGGGAAAGATGAGTGGAGCAAAGTACAGAGATATCCTCAATAAAAACCTGTTTCCCATGTTCAGAGGCTTGTGGATTTTAAATGTGTTGTTACTACAATGGTATCTCTTATTACTATGATAATTGATCATCCAAAGTCTCTTGTCATCAGATTTAAAAAAATATTTTTTTAAATAAGAAGTGTTTTATCACTCCCAATGCATTACCTCTAGCACCCTGTACTATTTTATTGGTAGTATATAGCATATAATAAAGGAATACATTTGAACAATTTATAATATACAGGGAGTGCAGAATTATTAGGCAAGTTGTATTTTTGAGGATTAATTTCATTTGAGGATTTAATTTGAACAACAACCATGTTCTCAATGAACACAAAAAACTCATTAATATCAAAGCTGAATATTTCTGGAAGTAGTTTTTAGTTTTAGCTATTTTAGGGGGATATCTGTGTGTGCAGGTGACTATTACTGTGCATAATTATTAGGCAACTTAACAAAAAACAAATTTATACCCATTTCAATTATTTATTTTTACCAGTGAAACCAATATAACATCTCAACATTCACAAATATACATTTCTGACATTCAAAAACCAAACAAAAACAAATCAGTGACCAATATAGCCACCTTTCTTTGCAAGGACACTCAAAAGCCTGCCATCCATGGATTCTGTCAGTGTTTTGATCTGTTCACCATCAACATTGCGTGCAGCAGCAACCACAGCCTCCCAGACACTGTTCAGAGAGGTGTACTGTTTTCCCTCCTTGTAAATCGCACATTTGATGATGGACCACAGGTTCTCAATGGGGTTCAGATCAGGTGAACAAGGAGGCCATATCATTCGATTTTCTTCTTTTATACCCTTTCTTGCCAGCCACGCTGTGGAGTACTTGGACGTGTGTGATGGAGCATTGTCCTGCATGAAAATCATGTTTTTCTTGAAGGATGCAGACTTCTTCCTGTACCACTGCTTGAAGAAGGTGTCTTCCAGAAACTGGCAGTAGGACTGGGAGTTCAGCTTGACTCCATCCTCAACCCGAAAAGGCCCCACAAGCTCATCTTTGATGATACCAGCCCAAACCAGTACTCCACCTCCACCTTGCTGGCGTCTGAGTCGGACTGGAGCTCTCTGCCCTTTACCAATCCAGCCACGGGCCCATCCATCTGGCCCATCAAGACTCACTCTCATTTCATCAGTCCATAAAACCTTAGAAAAATCAGTCTTGAGATATTTCTTGGCCCAGTCTTGACGTTTCAGCTTGTGTGTCTTGTTCAGTGGTGGTCGACTTTCTGCCTTTCTTACCTTGGCCATGTCTCTGAGTATTGCACACCTTGTGCTTTTGGGCACTCCAGTGATGTTGCAGCTCTGAAATATGGCCAAACTGGTGGCAAGTGGCATCTTGGCAGCTGCACGCTTGACTTTTCTCAGTTCACGGGCAGTTATTTTGCGCCTTGGTTTTTCCACACGCTTCTTGCGACCCTGTTGACTATTTTGAATGGAACGCTTGATTGTTCGATGATCACGCTTCAGAAGCTTGGCTATTTTAAGACTGCTGCATCCCTCTGCAATATATCTCACTATTTTTGACTTTTCTGAGCCTGTCAAGTCCTTCTTTTGACCCATTTTGCCAAAGGAAAGGAAGTTGCCTAATAATTATGCACACCTGATATAGGGTGTTGATGTCATTAGACCACACCCCTTCTCATTACAGAGATGCACATCACCTAATATGCTTAATTGGTAGTAGGCTTTCCAGCCTATACAGCTTGGAGTAAGACAACATGCATAACGAGGATGATGTGGTCAAAATACTCATTTGCCTAATAATTCTGCACTCCCTGTATATGTGCTAGGGCTGAGAGAAACATTAGATTTACATTTTTCACAGTCCTCTTCTATCCCATGCTGAAATAAATGTTCTCAAAATGAGAAAAAGAAACAATCTTACAAAATCTTTTGTATTAAAATAACTCTTTGTCATTGTTTTGCTATTATTTCCCTCAAATATATAAAATAAATGTAAACTATTTTTTATTTACAGTTATGTGCAACTGAAAAATTTGCCTGCCATTAAAATTCTCATATTCTTACAAACCAGAGATGTGAAGTAACGAAAGTACAAATACTTTGTTGCTGTATTTAAGTAGATTTTTCTGGTATCAGTTATTTACTATTTTTTTTTAGGAAAACTTTTTACTTTTACGCATTACATTATCAATCCAGCTTCGTTACTTTAGTTTTAATCTATTTGGTGAAATGTCAATATTTTTTCTTCTCACTGGGTGCTGTTTTCAGCTTATCAACCTTCCTGTCATTTTGTGGCTTTTTCAATCTACCACTGGTGTATCATTTCCTGGCTCTCTGAACCACAGGCTTTTAAAAAGCTAACAATGAGCAAGGCAGAAGGCAACAACAAGTATAGCTAACGTGGATGAGACAGAGGGAGTCAGTGATGTAAACACGTCTGAGAACAGATACATTCCTGATCACCTGATCATCATCATCTTTTCTCTGCTTGTGTTCTACATGGTGGATGTTCAGCCTGGATACATTCATTAGGTATTTATTGCGATTAATTGTGAGTTAACTCATGACAATCATGCGATTAATCACAATAAAATATTTAAATCGATTGACATCCCTAATATTAATATGACAGGTAGTAGTAATGGCTATTTTTTACTTGTCAGAGCCTAAACTTCTTTACTTCAACTTGAGTAAAAATAGTGTAGTCAGGACATCAACATTTACCAGAGTATTTTAAATGAGTATCTGTACTTCTATGAGGAAATATGTTGACTAGTGAGCCGAGTGTGGTGAGATGGTGTGGAGGGAGTATTTTGAGCAGCTGAGGAATGAAGAAAATGAGAGAGAGAGAGAGAGAGAGAGAGAGAGAGAGAGAGAGAGAGAGAGAGAGAGAGAGAGAGAGGATTATGTGGAGATGGTGAAGCAGGAAGTGGATAGGATTAGTAATGAGGAAATGAGAGCAGCTATTAAGAGAATGAAGAGTGAAAAGTCAGTTGGCCCAGATGATAAAAGTAGAAGGGTGGAGGTTTAGGAGAGATGGCATTGGAGTTTTTAACAAGATTGTTTAACAAAATTCTGGAAGGTGAGAGGATGCCTGAGGAATGGAAAAGGAGTGTGCTGGTACCGGTTTTTAAAAATAATGGAGTAAGTGCAGTAACTACAGGGGAATAAAGCTGATCAGTCACACCATGAAGTTATTGGAAAGAGTAGTGAAAGCGAAGAGGTGAGCTACAAAATGGTTTTATGCCGAGGAAGAGCACTACAGATGCAATATTTGCTTTGAGAAAATTGATGGAGAAGTATAGTAGAGAAGCTCAGAAAGAGTTGTATTGTATGTTTGTGGATTTAGAGAAAGCATACGACGGGGTGCGTGAGAGAGGGGTTGTGGTATTGTTTTAGGAAGTCAAGTGTGGCAGAGACGTATTTGAGGGTGGTGCTGGACTTGTATGAGGGCAGTGTGACAGCAGTGAAGTGTGCAGTGGGAAAGACAGACTGGTTCAAGGTGGAGGTGGGAATGCATCAAGGATTGGCTCTGAGCCCTTTCCTGTTTGCAGTGGTGATGGACAGGTTGACTGACAAAGTCAGACAGGAGTCTCTGGGGACTATGATATTTGGTTAAGAAGAGCCTAGAGAGGTAGAGGTATGTGCTGGAGAGAAGGGGATTGAAAGTCAGTAGGAGTAAGACAGAGTACATGTGTGTGAATGAGAGGGAGAGCAGTGGATTGTTGCGGTTGCAGGGAGAAGAGGTGGAGAAGGTGGGGTAGTTTAGGTACCTGGGGTTAACAGTGCAAAGTAATGGAGAGTGTGAAGAAAGAGTGCAGGCAGGGTGGAGTTGGTGGAGAAGAGTGGCAGGAGTGATTTGTAATAGAAGAGTATCTGAAAGGGAAGTGAAAGTTTATAGGACTGTGGTAAGACCTGCGATGTTGTATGGTTTAGAGACATTACCTAAAAGCCAGGAGGTGAAGCTGTACGTAGCAGAGTTACAGAGGCTGAGATTTTCATTAGTAGTGACTAGAATGGACAGGATTAAAAATTAGTTCATTAGAGGGACAACATATGTAGGCCATTTTGGATACACGGTGAGGGAGGCTCAATTGAGATGGTTTGGTCATGTGCAGAGGAGGGACATTGGATGAATAGGTAAAAGAATGCTGAAGATGGAGGAAAAAATTGAAGGCAAAGGAGGAGGTTTATGGATGTGGTGAGACATGCAGGTGGTTAATTTGAAGGAGGCAGATGTAAATAACAGGGTAGTATGGAGAAGGATGATCTTCTTTCAGCAGCTGAAAGAAGTATGTGTACGTCTACAGTACTTAAGTGAAGCATGTGTGTACTTTTGCCACCTCTGTTAAAAACATTTATCAGAGCTTGTTTTAATCATTACCTGGTTCAGCATCAATCCAATGTTTTACTGCCAAGAGATAATAGTAGGCACACTAAAAAGGGACCCTCCATTGCAAACCTTTTCAGTGTATTTGATCAGAGCAAACTACTTTTAGAACAATTAATACTCAAACTATACTCACATTAAATACTCAAACTTTTAGTTGTGCCATTACACCAGCCCACTCCTGCACTCCATCCACTGGTGTCCGGTAGTTGCACGCATCATATTCAAAACACTGATGCTTGCCTACAAAGCCAAAAATGGACCAGCACACTTTTAAATCAATTCAATTCAATTCAATTTATTTTTATTTGTATAGCGCTTTTAACAATGAACATTGTCTCAAAGCAGCTTTGCACAGATAATGTGGTGATTAAAAGTAAATGTGTTCTTTGTAAGTAAGTTTGTCCCTGATGAGCAACTGTGGCAATTAAAAACTCCCCGAGATGGCATAAGGAAGAAACCTTGAGAGGAACCAGACTCAAGAGGGAACCCATCCTCAGCTGGGTTGCAACGAATGTCCATTTGAAGCAGATATACAATGTTGCGGGGTACAGTGTTGATGATCAGAAGCGAACTGTATTCCTGAGTCAGTGTAGGAGTCACTGTTGACATTAACTACAGTCCAATCCATCCTTAAAGCGCCCGTTCTTACTCCGGAATTTTATGGAACCACCCAAGGCGTTGATGAAAAACCGTCCCAAGCTGCACAGAGTGGCCTTCAGTCGAAGAGAACACTATCCAGAGGCAGGCCTGGACGATGTGGGAAGATCCACGGAGGGGAGAGGGGCAGGAACAGTGGTCACTGGAGCCTCAGGAGCATGTTTAACTCGACCGAGAGAGAGAGAGAGAGAGAGAGAGAGAGAGAGAGAGAGAGAGAGAGAGAGAGAGAGAGAGAAGAGGGTGACAGGAAGAGAAGGATATGGATTATTAAGTGTCCTTATTGTTGTATGAAAGTTAATGTCACTGTGCAGTTTGAACTCCGGCAAGACTCGCTATGGCAGCATAGCTAAAAGGGAGAACCAGAAGGTAACACAGACATGAGGGATCTCTGGGATAAGAGACGACCCACCACACCACCGTCAACAAACCTGAGTGAACGTGTGAATGTGAGGGGACGACAGCATACAAATATCCCAGTTCACCAAACACTTTATATCCATGTTCCCTCCTAAACCTTTACCTAAGAAAAAAAATCTACTGATCAAAGGCTTGACTAAATAAATAGGTTTTTAACCTCGACTTGAACACTGAGACTGTGTCTGAGTCCTGAACACTGGTTGGAAGGCTGTTCCATAACTGTGGGGCTTTATAAGAGAAAGATCTGCCCCCTGCTGTAGTCTTCATTATTTGAGGAACCAACAGGACCTTTTGATCTAAATAGGCATGGAGGATCATACTGGTACAGAAGTTCACTCAGATACTGCGGTGCAAGACCGTTAAGTGCTTTATACGTCAGTAGTAGTATTTTATAATCAATGCGAGATTTGATTGGGAGCCAGTGTAGACTGGTTAAAACAGGGGTGATGTGGTCATATTTCCTAGATCTAGTGAGGACTCTTGCTGCTGCATTCTGAACTAAATGAAGCTTATTTATGCACTTACTCGCACACCCAGACAGTAAAGTCAAAGCACTATTGTACATTGCTCACAAGGACAAGGGCATCTGGTAAATGCTGTAAATGTAAATGTAGTGCCTGTGAAAACAACAAAAATTATAAATTTTTACTTAACAATATAAAATCTAACTTGTTACTATTCACTTTGCTGATGCTGAGAATAATTTCAGCCATTGTTTTCATATAAATGTCAGCAAATCAATAAAAGCAGATGGCCTATATGGCCAGAAGTATGAGGCCATCATTACACTCATACTGTATGTGGCACAGCTTCCAAAATTGTTCCATCATGACAATAGCCATTAATACATTATTTGCCAAGATTAATCTGTAAAAGTGAGATACCTAGAGCCTAACTAACAATGACTGCACACCAGGCTTTCTAACCTAACTTCAGCAACCAAACTCGTTAATACTCCTATTGATGAATGAACACAGAATTGCACAACTACATTCTAAAATGTTGTGGAAATAACTTTTTTTAATGGGATGTTCAACAAGCATCACATATGAGTGAGATGATCAGTTGTTCACGTAATATTAAAGATATTAAATGCAAGAAACATGTGGAGGCTAAACTCACCATTAGATGCTTTAGAATTATTATTTTCTTATGTCTCTGCTAAGTGCCCTTCTCCACTGCAATTCTGGTAAGATCCTGCAGATAGCTCTGCCTCAGTGCTGCTCTTATTATTCTCATTTTTAGTAGTTTTCATCTGAGGTCATGCCTTGAAGTAGAGCCCCAATACCTTACCCATTAGGTCTTTCTCAGTATTTTCCATGTTTGCTTTGATAATGTTAACCTTTAGTGAACAAACAACAAAGTATGCTAACTGCAAATGATAAATGTTCTAACTTTTCAAACTGCAACATATCTATTAAAGCCCTCATTTACTAAAATGAATTGAGCACCTAAATAAAGAATACTATTACTATTACTATTAAAACTGCCTGTACTTCCAAGCTATATGTACTTCATTCACCTGCATTCAGTCCGAGTGTAAAATTGGCCATGCTGTTTGCAGGTGGTCGCTTGATGGGCTGCTAGAGAAAACTAGAACAGCAAGCATATACTTTAGTTTAGCATTCAAACCAACATTCTTTAGCATCAGATAGGGAAGCTGAGCCCGTTGGGCCTGAACACCTCCCTATGCAACTGGAGCCTGGATTGATAGATCGCAGACAGTCTGGAGTGGGAACAGCACCTCCAGCACCACCTTGCTGAGCACTGGGGCCTCCCCAAGATTATGTGCTTGGTCTCTTACTGCTCACACTTTTGATTAATAATTGTGTAAGACTGTACAGCTCGAAACACATCAAGTTCGCCAATTACATGACTGTAGTGGGTCTCATCAGTAAGAACGACAAGTCAGCATACAGAGATCAAGTGTAGAGGTTAATGGGCTGGTGCAAAGCCAATAACCAAGCTCGGAATGTGGACAAAACAAAAAAGATGTTTTTTTTTACTTCAGAAGGTCACATATTACTCCCTGCTAAACACCAATGGCTCCTTCTTGGAGATCATCAAGAATATCAAATTCCACAACAGCTTCATAACAAAGATAGCCCAGCAGTATCTATTCTTCTTGAGAAAGCTGAGGAAGGCCTAGCTTACAACACGTGTGGCTGAGGTGCTCCTGTTACTAAACGCTTCCACTTTCCATTAAGGCTAATTAACTTAAGATGATGGCCTTTGGATCAGAAGGTTATAAGTTCAAATCCCACCACCACCACCACCAAGCTGCCACTGCCCTGAGCAAGGCCCTTAACCCTCAACTGCTCAGTTGAATAAATGAGATAATTGTAAGTCACATTGGATAAGAGCATCTGCCAAATGCCTTCAATTTAAACACAGTACCTTATTACTCCTATAACAGCTCAGCTATATATTGTAAATACTACACTTAAAGTAATTATTAGAATTAAATTAAGTGTAGCATTTACAATATATATCTAAGCTGTTAGAGGAGAAATAAGGTACTGTGTTTACATTGAAGGCATTTGGAAGGCACTGAAGGCATTATATATATATATATATATATATATATATATATATATATATATATATATATATATATATAGTGAAGTACTGTTTACATTGAAGCATTTGAGCATTGAAGCATTTTATATATATATATATATATATATATATATATATATATATATATATATATATAGAGAGAGAGAGAGAGAGTAAATTTTTTGTTAGGAGACTTTTATGTTAGGAGTGTCAGTGTCTTTGTAAATGTAAGCATGCTTTTTAAACAAGAGTTAGTACTTGTGGCACATTTCTCATAGAAGCTATGATGTTTTGTAAAAGTAATATTTCTAAGGAACCTGGAAAGCACAGACTCCTCTGTCTTGAAGACTTGATACTAATTATTATTATTATTATTATTATTATTATTATTAATATTAATATTATTATCATCATTAGTGTTTTTTGCTGTTTTAGCAGCTGCAGTTAAAGAAACTCAAGTCAGGGGTACTGCTAATTTCCGCGTCCTTGTTATCAGTATGCACAATTATTGAATTACAGATCATTTACAGTGACAGAGGTATTTCAACATCAGCACACGTAGACAACCGTATCTAGTCGGCAGCAATAAACAGATCTGCGCATGCGCTACCGTGTACAGTTAGCTGCTACTTATAACTGCGTTGTATTTATTTACAGGCGGGTTTTTGAATAGTTAGCTAGTATTTATTTATATTAGCACATAATTGTTGACACTGAAACCATGACAGATGAGCAAGAAATAATGTGCAAATTAGAAAATATATTGGAAATAAGGTAAAACAAAAAATGCACTCGCCTTTCCTCTCTTGTAGCCGGTGGGCTAGCGAGCTAGCTCCTTATTGTTGGGCTAGTGTATCTGCTTTGCTTATTTAGATTCTGGGTTGGGTTTGCAAACGTTACTCGTACAACCAATAGCTGTTGTGTATATACGTTTCATATTAATGCATAACGTGTTTTGCCCGCATTGATTTCATGTAGCCCGTTTCGAGTTTTTTTTTTGTGGATGTTGTGGTAGATGGCAAGACGGCGTATAATTGTTTGGCGAACAAAGGAGCAAGCCTAGATAAAAACCTAACGTTAGCAACATATGGTTTGTGTTTTGGAGTTATTGCAAGAACAACGCTTATATAAAACTATTTGCAATGTATAGACACAGCGCAAATAATTCAGACTTGAGTATTTTTCCCCTTCGGTTTGATGACCATTTTTTGCCGTTGTTTCGACATGTACTTTAGGAATAAAACTCTCCAGCTGCAGAAGATCAAATCTAGGCTAAAAAGCGAGTTTGAAGCGCTTGAAGCCGAAGAGAAACACTTGAGAGAATACAAGCAGGAGATGGACCTGCTCCTTCAGGAGAAGATGGCCCATGTTGAGGAACTGCGCCTGATCCATGCTGATATCAATGTGGTGTGTATCCAAATCAGAGTGCTTATTTTATTTCACTTGTTTTCCTCACTAGAATGTATGGAATGTTTATTAAATACAACCAAATTATCTTTACCAGTTCCCCATCACAGTACTCGTAAAAGTGTGATTTGTCTTGAGCATGAGTGCTCCAGTAATCAAGTATGAGTGTAGCCACCTAATACAATGGTAAATATTTAGTAGCCCAGGGCAAACATGATATGGGTCTAGCCAGAGATGGAAAGTAATGAAGTACAAGTACATGTAGATTTTTTTCTGGTATCAACTATTTTATTTTTCTGACAACTTTTTACTTTACCTCATTCTTAAACAAATATCTGTACTTTCTAGTACTTACATTTTCAAACCAAGATTGTTACTTTAGTTTTAATCTATTCAGTGACATGATTAATATTTTCAATATATTTCCTTCTGATTGCATGCCGTTTTCAGCCCATCAACCTGTTTCTTGTCATTGCGTGGCTTTTTTAAAATACCATTGGTATATAATTTCCTGGCTATCACACACCACATACGTAGGCTAGCCTGTGAAGCTAACAACAAGCAAGGCAGAAGGCAATAAGAAGTATGGGGCTAATGTGGAGGAGACAGAGGGAGTCAGAGATGTAAACATGACTGAAAACTGAGACATTCTGATCATCATCTTTGCTCTGCTTGAGTTCTATATGGTAGTTGTACAACCTGAATACATTCATTAGATAACAAAATTTGAAATTATTTTATTTCAATATATTAATGTGATGTGAGGTTCAGTTACCAGTGTGACACTAAAACAGGTAGTAGTAACGGCTACTTTTTACTTAAGTACATGTCAGAACCCAAACATCTTTACTTTAACTTGAGTGAAGAAGTGTAGTCAGTATGCAACGTTTACCAGTCTTTAAAAACATGAATATATGTACTTCTACTTAAGTAAAGGATGTGTGTACTTTTGGCATCTCTGGGTCTAGCTTATTGTTTTTATTCATAGTTGCCAGGCTGACAAGTAGGTTCAGCTTCAGTAGACTGCTGATGACAGTCGGAAGTTAATCTTGTTTTATTCCATAACCAAAGGGGGAAAAAAAACTGTATTATTTGTCAGACTATTTTATTTTATTTATTGCCTTTATAATGCAGGATGAGGTCAAAGACCTCAGTGCTGAAACTATAGTGTAACTCCTGCTGTGGCTGTTGGTACTAATTTTTAAGAAGATTAATTTGCTTGTTCAGATGAATTTTAGAATGTTCTGCATTCTAGGACCATATAAAGATGCAAGACAGACTGAAATAATTTTCCATATGACTGGCCTACAGCCCTCAATTTCTCAGAATTCGGTATGAATAAACTTAACTAACTAACTTGGTGGCATATTAAAGTGTTTATGTGGTATTGTATCTATGATTTTTCTACCCCTTAATTGATCACAAAATATCAACAAATTGTTCCTTACTGAAAGCGGACATCTTATGTCACAATACATATCACTGTCATTTAATTACAAAAAACTAGTGTGCATGGTAGAGCAATTCTTTTGGCCTGTGGTAATGATGTTGAATGGCACAAAGGCAGAGCATTGTGCAAATATCTACCTGACAGATAAAAATTTAAAGAATGTTTAATAAATAAATTCCAGTAACATTAAGTAAATAATAAAAAAAAAAGGTTGTGCCTATACTAAATTATACTAAATTCCAAACAGTTACTTATATTGTTTTTTTGTATTGTATATTTACATTCTCAAACAGCAAACTGCATGCATAGTGTAATAGATTTTAATTACAAAATCTACTTCTAACTTCTTCTTAATGTTGTAAGCAGCCATGTTGACATGAAGGTATATGGTTTACTCTGGGTCATGAGTCTATTTTTATGATTAGGAATTTTTAAGAATTTTCTTTTCCAACATCTCATATGTGGGGCAGCTAAAGTATCTTTTGTATCCTTGATTTCTGCAGATGGAGAGCACCATCAAGCAGTCAGAAAATGATCTAAACAAACTTTTGGAAACAACACGACGCCTCCATGATGAATACAAGCCCCTGAAAGAGCATGTTGATGCTCTGAGAATGACTCTTGGCCTGAACCGGCTGCCCAACCTTAACGAAGAAGAAGAGAGGCTTTCACTAGAGTGAGTAATTTTTAAGCTCAATCAAAAATACCATCTGCAGTAGTTGATCTATAAAGAGTATAAATGATAGAGTTTGGCTCTCTTTCCCCCATGTAGTTACTTTGAGAAACAGAAGGCTGAATGGCAGAAAGAGCCACATGAACCCATCATTCCTGAATCTCTAGCAGCAGCCGCTGCTGCAGCTCAACAGCTTCAGGTCTCAAGAAAACAAGATCCACGGCAGCCTGCCACTTTCAGACAGCAGCCTCCACCCATGAAGGTAAGAATTAAATCACAATCCTGGTTGGTATACAAATAGTTAGTGTAATTAATATGCTGTAAATACATACTAGGTAAGGTAAACTTTTTATGGAGCACAGTGAGAAAGTAAAAAGAACAAAAAATAAAGTCAATAAAATAGAAGGTAATTCTGTCTATTAGGTATTATTGTAGAAAGTATGGCATTGATTGCTTATTGAATCAGAATATAATTGCACTTAGTGCAGCATGAAATACATGGAATACTAGTATTGATTATTAAATGATGAATGAGTATTGCACTTATCAGATTTAAAAAATGAACAAAACCCATTTTACAGTATTTTAACTACTTCAGTTGATATGTGTATTTGCTATCTGGAATAACAGTTACAGTGCATTGCAAAAGTATTCAAAAGTATACCCCTTGAATATTTCCACATTTTGTCACGTTATAACCACAAATTAATTGTATTTTATTGGGATTTTATATGATGGACCAACACAAAGTATCAAATAATTGTGAAGTGGAATGAAAATGATACATGGTGTTAAAATAAAAAAACTGAAAATTGTGGCATGCATATGTATTCAGCCACCTTTACTCTGATGCCCCGCAAATAAAATCCAGTGCGATCAACTGCCTTCAGAAGTCACCAATTTAGTAATTAGAGTCTACAAACGCGATTCCAAAAAAGTTCGGACAAATTGTAAATATAACAGGAATGCAATAATTTACAAATCTCATAAACTTATATTTTATTCACAATAGAATATAGATAACATATCAAATGTTAAAAGTGAGACATTTTAAAATGTCATGCCAAATATTGTCTCCTTTTGGATTTCATGAGAGCTACACATTCCAAAAAAGTTGGAACAGGTAGCAATAAGAGGCCGGAAAAGTTAAATGTACATGTGAGCAACAGCTGGAGGACCAATTTGCAACTTATTAGGTCATTTGGCAACATGATTGGGAATAAAAAGAGCCTCTCAGAGTGGCAGTGTCTCTCAGAAGTCAAGATGGTCAGAGGATCACCAATTCCCCCAAAGCTGCGGCATAGAATAGTGGAGCAATATCAGAAAGGAGTTTCTTAGAGAAAAATTGCAAAGAGTTTGAAGTTATCATCATCTATAGTGCATAATATCATCCAAAGATTCAGAGAATCTGGAACAATCTGTGCGTAAGGGTCAAGGCTGGAAAACCATACTGGATGCCCGTGATCTTTGGGCCCTTAGACTGCACTGCATCACATACAGGAATGCTACTGTAATGGAAATTAATGTGGCAAAGTGGAAAACTGTTCTGTGGTCAGACGAATCAAAATTTTAAGTTCTTGTTGGAAAACTGGCACGCCATGTCATCCAGACTAAAGAGGATAAGGACAACCCAATCTCTGATGGTATGGGGTTGCATTAGTGCGTGTGGCATGGGCAGCTTACACATCTGGAAAGGCACCGTCAATGCTGAAAGGTATATCCAAGTTCTAGAACAACATATGCTCCCATCCAGACGACGTCTCTTTCAGGGAAGACCTTGCATTTTCAAACATGACAATGCCAGACCACAAACTGCATAAATTACATCATCATGGCTGCGTAGAAGAAGGATCCGGGTACTGAAATGGCCAACCTGCAGTCCAGAACTTTCACCCATAGAAAACATTTGGTGAATCATAAAGAGGAAGATGCGACAAAGAAGACCTAAGACAGTTGAGCAACTGGAAGCCTGTATTAGACAAGAATGGGACAATATTCCTATTCCTAAACTTGAGCAATTTGTCTCCTCAGTCCCTAGACGTTTTTAGACTGTTATAAAAAGTTGATGACATGAAATTTAAAATCAACTTATTTTTCCCTTAAAATGATAAATTTTTTCTCAGTTTAAACATTTGATATTTCATCTATGTTGAATTCTGAATAAAATCCTTGCATTCCTTTTTTATTCACAATTTGTACAGTGTCCCAACTTTTTTGGAATCGGGTTTGTACCTGCTTATACTTAAATCCCAGTATAATTATAGCTGTTCTCTGAAAGCCTCAGAGGTTTGTTAGAGAACATTAGTGAGCAAACTGCATGATGAAAACTAAAGAACACACCAGACAGGTCAGGGATGAAATTGAGGAGAAGTCTAAAACAGGGTTAGGTTATAAATAAATATCCCAAGCTTTGAACATCTCACAAAACACTGTTCAATTCATTATCCGAAAATGGACAGAGTATGGCACAACTGCTAACCTACCAAGACATGGCTGTCCACCTAAACTGACAGGCCGAAGAAAGAAGAGCATTGATCCAGGAATCCAAGTAACTCTGGAGGAGCTGCAGAGCTCAGGTGGGACAGCTCAGGTGGGAAAGCCTGTCCACAGGACAAATATTAGTCATGCACTCTACCAAGCTGGCTATTATGGAAGAGTGGCAAAAAGAAAGCTATTGTTGACAAAAAAACAATGTCTCGTTTGCACACAAGCCATGTACAGGACACGGCAAACATGGGAGAAGGTGCTGTGGTCAGATGAGACCAAAATGTAAACTTTTGGCCTACATGCAAAACACTATGTGTGGTGGAAACCAACACTGCACATCAGCCTCAACACACTATCCCTGTGTGGAACATGGTGGTAGCAGCATCATGCTGTGAGGATGCTTTTCTTCAGCAGGGACAGGGAAGCTAGTCAGAGTTGATGGGGAAAATGGATAGAACTAAATACAAGGCATATGCATGTGTTAGAATGGCCCAGTAAAAGTCCAGATCTAAACCCTTTTGAGAATCTTTGGCAAGACTTAAAAGTTGCCATTCACAGACTTTCTCTATTCAATCAGATTCATCTGGAGCTGTTTTGCAAAGAAGAATGGGCAAAAATTACTGTCACTAGATGTGCAAAGCTGGTAGAGACATACCCAAAAAGTCTTGCAGCTGTAATTTGCCTCAGGGGTGCTAAATACATATGCACGCCACACTTTATTTGTAAAAAGTCTTTAACACCATGTTTTATTTTTCTTTCATGTCACAATTATGCAATACTTTGTGTTTGTCTATCACACAAAATCCCAATAAAATACATTTAAGTTTGTGGTTATATCGTGACAAAATGTGGAAATATTTAAGGGGTATGAATACTTTTGCAATGCACTGTATATTGCACATTCGCATTGTGAATTCAAATGGATCTTGTTACAGAACGGTTAATTATTGCACTATGGACTGTAGTGCTTCTGAACTGTTCTGCTGAACTGTGTGGTGGATTGAATCCATCCAATCAACCATTCTGCATTATGTGAGCCTCTGTAGGAGTTCAGTGTACAGACTCAAATATAAAATAAAGTGCCTCTTATTGATCTTCTTGAAAAATTGTGCTCTGTAGAACATGCATACCAAGGAACTAACAGGAGTTTACATTTTGTCATTCTAAGGATGAAAATAGGTAGTAAGACCATTAACTGAAGTTGCTTTTCTTTAAACTAGCCAACAAAGCTCTCCACCTCCTGTATATCTTCTCCTTCCTTAATGAATCAGCAAATTTCTTGTGGTGGCATAGACTGGAATTATATACTTTTCTGAAGTAAAACATTGTTCAGAATCAGATAATAAATAAAACAGAAATAATGTAAGTTATGTATTCTTTCTGTGCGGCCCGGTACCAATTAGCTCACAGACCGGTGCCAGTCCATGGCCCGGGGGTTGGGGACCACTGAATTACGGGGTATGGTATGTTATTTCCATGATGAGATACTTCAGGTCAAATCACTGATATGCAACAACCTAAACTGAAAATCTGATTCTTTCTGTGTTACCTCTTAGTCTTGTCTAACTAGTCTAAATGTACTTGTGATTCAAAAATATGAAGAAATATTACATTATATTTAACAAATAAATAAAATATATTTTAACAGATATTTGAATAAATAAAAAATCCACTGCTTACAGGTGCATTGTTTTTTGACTTGGCTTTGTATTAAATTTGTTGACAGATCTTACAAATGCAACTTTTGCTTCAAGTTCCAAAATACAGCCATTCTGTAGATTTACCTAAAAGGTGTATTAAGGAAATGAATTAAATTTATTATCATTTTGTTTGAAATGACACTTAAAGCAACACTTGAAAAAGGTGTTATGCTAATATCAGTAGAAGAAGGGGTTTTGAATGTAATTGATTTTGAATTAATGGACATTAATGAGTCAGTAAGTTAAGGTGGGTATAGACTATTGTAGAATATTAATAAAAAAAGCAATTAAGATATTTGAATCCTAAAAATGCCTTTTAAATTTTATCCACACTATTAAATGCTGTCATTGTGTTGACTGTGCAGACAATTAAAATGCATTATTTGTCACCAGAAGCTACTTTCAGCACACCAGGTATTCTTTCTGTTGCAATTTGTTGTGAATAAAGCCTGATTTGTACTTTCTGAGGACTTGCATCACATGGGTTAAGGGTTAGGATTATGTATTAGACTTGCTATATTAGATTGGTATTAAGTACTAAATGCTACTTTTAAAACCCTCTTAAACCTATTAAGAAGTTTTGTTTTGACTACCAGTCATCTGGATTTCCTTCTAGTATGATTTGGGCAGATCTTGACAGCAATCATGTCCATGGCAGGAAGTTTTGATGTGAAATGGAGCTCATTGGTTTGTTTAATGCTGCTGTTTATGAAATTGCTGAACAGTAAACCTTGACTTGGAACCCGAATGAACTGAGATGTTTTTTTTTCTGACATGCCATCTAATGGATGTCCCTTTTTACGTAAAAAATATGAAAGCATCAGCACTGTGATGAGCAATTTTGAAATAATGTACAATATTTATTGTATAAAAATCATAATACACTGTGGCATTTGAATGGACACGCTACTGGGAGAATTCAATATATCATTAATTTTTATTACCCTTGTGCACGCAGGCATGCCTCTCTTGTCACCAGCAAATTCACCGCAATGCACCTATTTGTCCACTGTGTAAAGCAAAGAGTCGTTCTAGGAACCCCAAGAAACCCAAGAGGAAGCCTGATGAGTAAATAAAATGGAATTAATTTTTACATGTAAGAGTTTCCCTATAGAGCCTTGTTTACTGTAAACCCTCCTGTAGTACCTTTTGTGTTGTGTACTTGATTTAAATATATTAAACTTTATAAGATTTTGTTGGAATCATCCATGCAATAATTTTGTTAGCATTACTTTAAAAACCATGTGTAACGATTTCTACTGCTCTATTGTTTCTACTGGCATTCATTCATTTTTTACATTTTTATCTATTCAGTAATAGATGTATTACCAAGTAAAAGTAATAGATAGTGTAGGTTGTTATTAAACGTAAATGGTATTTGTCTTGTTCTGGTAGCAGAAACATACAACTTGAAATGGATCAAATTAGGATAAAACAGTAGTTGTAGTAATCATAATGCCAAAGTTCTAGTCTTGCATGTTCAGTGTTTTAAAAAATTCAAGTAATTAATTTGTGAATAGTTTGTTCATTTAATGAACAAAACCTGATTAAATACATAGTAACTGTTACAGAAATGTGATTAAACATTTAATGTTTTTTATATTTCCATTTTTAATATTTGTCAGATGGTGTACTGTGCATTTTAATTGACAAAAATAGGTTATTCAATAAAATGTCATGCAATTATGTTTTTTTTTCTTTTTGACTGGTTTCCTCAGGTTTATCGGGATTTAGTGCTTGTGGCACAAAACTTGTTTTCAGATCTTGTAGCACTCAAGCAGCAATTCCATTATATTATTATTTTACAACACCAGTTTCAAGAATGTTGGGATGCTGTGTAAAATAGAAATAAAACAATGTACAGTAATTTGCAAATCACAAATACACCAATATTGTATTCACAATAGAGCATAACATATCAAATGTTTAAACCGAGGCAAAAATAAATACATCTAAAAAAGTCCGAGCTGGGCAACAAAAGGATGGAAAGTTAGTTATTAAAAAGAAAAAGCTGGAAGAACATTTTGCAACTTATTAGGTTAATTATCAACATGTCAGTACCATAAAAAGAGAATCTTATAGAGTCAGTCTTTCAGAAGTAAAGATGGGCAGAGGGTTACCAATCTGCAAAACTGCACTTACAAATAGTGGAACAATTTTAAATGAATGTTCCTTAACATTAATTTGCTCAGATTTCGAATATATCTACATCTACATTATATCAAAACATCTGGAGAAATCATTTTGAAGGGGCCAGGCCAAAAACCAATATTGGATGCCTATGATCTTCAGGCCCTCAGTCATCAAAGCATTAAAAACCTACATGATTTTATAATGGAAATCACCGCATGGGCCAAGAAACTTCTCCAGAAATCATTGTATGTGACCACAAGTCCCCATGCCATCCAGAAAATGCAGGCTAAACCTCATCATGCAAAGAAGCCATATGTGAATATTATCCAGAAATACTCTAGACCTCTTGGCCAAAGTTAATTTAAAATAGACTGTGGCAAAGTGGAAAACTGTTCTGTTGTCAGACAAATCGAAATGTGAAATTTTTTTCTTACATCCTCTGAACTAAACAGAAGCGGGACCGTCCACATTATCATCAGCACTCAGTTCAAAATCTTCCCTCTCTGAAGGTATGTATTGAATTAGTGACTATGAACAACAAAAGCAACAAAGAAAATTATGGTCCCATACCATTGTGCACATTAAGTATCTGAATAATGGATAAATTGGGAGAAGTGGAGGAAAATTCTAATAATTATACTTTTTTGGGGGGCTGTGGTGTGTATGGTCTAATTTGTTTTTGTTAGTTTTTGCCATTGTCTTTCTTTCTTTTGCCCACTAGATGTCACCATTGTATTCTGTCTTTTCCTGATTGCCCATTGTCTCCACTTGAGAGAGAGAGATAGAGAGAGAGAGAGATTCTAGTGGGAAATTCATGTATTAAATATGCTAAAACACTTACTTTTTTACATTATAGATGAAAAGTGACAGGCCATTCTCTGCTGGCCTAAACTTATCAGAATCACTGCCACCAGTGTCACCGAGCGTAATTTTATGTTGGAGTCCATACAGATTTCAGCCACGTAGTGCTCTAAAGCCAGCCAAAATTAACAGCATGGGTTCTTGGTAGCTTCAAATCCATGTTGCTTTAAGATTTTAACCAATCAGATTGCGATTGCAATCAGACTTACTCCGATACCTGCTAGAAGGCTTAAAATCACCTCAGCATTTCCACGTCCTTTGATTGGATGATCAGAGCACCTGCTAGTCCAAACTTGCAAACCGCATATTTGCACAGATATATATATATATATATATATATATATATATATATCTGTGCAAATATATATATATATATATATATATATATATATATATATATATATATATATATATATATAGTCACAGGTATAATTACAAGGACATTTACAAGACTTTAATGAACTATTTATATTTTTTTCATACTGAACTATTTATACACAGAAAAAATCAAGGTACAGTAATGTGCCTAAAAGAGTACAAATGCGTTTTACCCTAGAAGGGTACAGCAATGTACCTCTGAGCATTGGTACAATTTTGTATCTTCTTGTTTGCGCCTCTAAAAGAACATTTATGCAAGTGTACTCGTGCAAGAGTTCTTTTTATTTTTTTTTACTCAGAAGTATTTTTTTTGGACAAATCAGTTCAGCAAAACCTCAGTGAAATGCTATGGAAAATATCAAGGAAACAAAGGTACACTTTTCTAGGGGTGCATAAAATTATTTTAGAGCTACAAACAAGAAGGTACAAAAATGCACCAATGCTCAGAAGTACATTGCTATACCCAGCTATGGTACAGCTGGAGCAACAAAGCAATTGAACTATTTTAGGTACATTCCTGTGTACTGTGTTTTCTTTCCTGTAGAATTAGCTAAAAACCCACACAATTTCATGAGGTTAATATTGATGCTTTTGCTAGAGATGATGTATATGGTGCAGCTGTCACTGTGAAAGGAGGCTTGTTGAATTGTATTAATTGGGTTTCTTGCTTTAGTAATGGCATTCATTCTCACTGCATTAAATACCTGTCTAGTGTTTATGGTATTAAGATGTGAAATGATTTAGGTAGGACACCATTGAAGGCCTAGGTGTAAAAGGCACAGCCTGCCACTGTAGAGGAAATATAAGATAATAAGTATATGGATATACAGTATATAAAGGTATATAAGTATTTGGCAAAGACAGATATGGTGTGTACCGATACTGTGTGTACAGTTGTGTTTGTAAACACATTGTAAACTTTGCTGATACACTAGCAGACTTGAGGTGAATTGAAGTGACAGTGTAAACATTAAAGTCAACATTGTAAGCAGTGTAATGGTATTAAAGTGGCACTGATACTGGTCAAGTTCAAATGTTGCTCAATGAGCAAATCCTAAGAATGGCTCAATACACTTTCTACAGTTTGATCACTGTTGGAAAAAACAACCTCCTTTAGCACTCATTTAACAGTTTAGCAGAATGAGTCTTCTGCTAAAGGAGCTACAATGTTTCATGAGTAGTTCATGGATGGGGCTCTGTTTATTATCCCACACCACCCCACTGCTGCTCTCCCTTCACTGGCTTCCAGTAGCTGCACGTATCAGATTCAAAACACTGATGCTTGCCTACAAGGCCAAAAATGGACCAGCACCATCTTATCTCAGTGACCTCATCACATCTCGCACTACACCACGCTGTTTGAGATCCTCCAGCACTGCTCGACTGGTACCTCCTTCTCTCAGAATGAGAGGTAAGTACACTTTAAGGCTCTTCTCTGTTCTGGCACCGAGGTGGTGGAATGAACTTCCCCTAGATGTCCGTACAGCAGAGTCCCTGACTATCTTCAAGTGACGACTGAACACCTACCTCTTTCTGAAATACTTAAATTAGCACTTCCAAGCTTGTAGAATGGTGAGAATTGGTGCAGATAATCAGGTGTGAAATATGGTTTGGATTTTCATCTTTAGGGGAGTTGGAGAACAATAGTGATTGATGATGTAATGATGATGAGGGAGTTTGTGAGGGTCTATTATAACCTATTGAAGAACAAATTCAGCTTGTTAGCAATTGTTGGATTGCCCACCACAGGCTTTTTTTTCCCTTCAAAGCTGGTTATCTGCTTTATGCCACCCCACACCTCTTTAGCACTGCTGAAGCCTACTCTCAAGATTCCTTCAGAAAGCTTATTTGTTCTCTTCTTTGTTTTGTCTAAAAGTCTGATATTTTTGTTCAGAAGAACTTCAGATCATTTGTAAGGGAAACAACGCTCCATTCTGAAGTTGACATAGACCATAATGCAGTTAGTCATGTTGTTAATATCACTGCTTTCCCCAGCTGATCCACATAACACATCATAGTCTCTGGTCTTACAGCAGATCTGCAGAGCTTCCTTTGCCTCATGTGACCATCTTATTATGGTCTTTTTTTTTGTCACAGACTGCAGTAGGACAACAGGCTGGTATATGGGTGACAGTAGAAGCAGGTTGTGGTTAGACCTTCCCAGTGGTAGGAAAGCAGATCCTGAATGGTGTATACACTCTTCCCAGTTGTGTACAAAACATGCAGAGTTCTCTCTACTAACACAGTTGACAAACTGACAGTATGTGTCTGTGTAATTTAGATTTAATGCCAAGTTTTCTATTTCTCAATAATCAAGTGTATGATGTCACATGCCACTTCCATGTTAGCTGCCAGTTGGATGTAGTCAATAACCATGACGGTGAATGTGAATATCCAAGAAAAATAATATAAATGTACTGTAAACCAATAGCCAACAGTTCAGCTTGACATAGATTTCCGGAGAGCCTTAATGTATTCTTTTAAGTGTTTTTGTATTCTTGTTTTTTGTGTTCCTGGACTTTTTAAGAATGTAACCTCATTATTGGCTTTTCATTTGCACTTTGTTAAATGTATTATCTCTCATGCTGTCAACTCTGGTTCAAACCTCAACGATATGTACCGTATGTATACACGTGGGCTAATCAAAGTCAAAGACTGAACTGAGACACAAGAGGTTATCTTAAATTCACAGTGGGGGATATGTCACGGGTGGAGACACTGGGTAATGTAGTAACATCACATAAGGTCGATGGTGCTGCCCACTCACAAAATAAAAGGGAGCATAGCCCTGTGACATATCAAAACAATGTTCTACTGGGAAGAATTCCATCTTGCACTTTGCACAGCCAACATAGTGCATAATGTGATGTCTTTTGCAAACTGTAGCAACAGGAGCATGGTCAATCATCAGGAATAGGTCAAGGAAGAAGGCTGTGCCATTGCCCATTGGCATGAGCAGGCCTCTGTTGTGAACAGGTGGTGGAAGCAGGCTATGCCACTTGCCCTTGACATGAGCATGAATGACACCCCTGCCACTGTGTCTCTCTGTTATTTTGAGTTATAAAGAGTTCTGCCTATTGTTGAGCTGAACCAATGAGTTTAAGAGCAGGAACATGAGCAATTAAATTTTCCTCTGGCTTGGCATCTACCAAAGTAAAAAAAAAAAACCTTAATTGCTTGAAGAAACCTTCAGGCTGAAAAATATAATTATATGGAGCTGTTGTTGGCAAAAGTCCACTGAGTATTTTGTGTAAATATTGCAAACATTGTTATCTGGCACTGCCTTAATCCTCCTGGACATGGGATTCACCAGAGCTGCACAGGTTTTGCTGTGATCCTCTTCTACTCCTCCATAATGATATCATGAGCTGCTGGATGTTAGACACATGGTGCTTCTGCACCTTCCACTTGAGGATACCCCACAGGTGCTCAAAAAGGTTCAGGTCTGGAGAAATACTTATCCACTTCACCACCTTCACCTTCAGCAAGGCAGTTGTCATATTGGTGGTGTATTTGGGGTTGTTTTCATGTTGGAAAACTGCTCAACAGTCCAGTTTCTAAAGGTAGGGCATCATGTTCTGCTTCAGAATGTTACAGTTCATGTTGGAATCCATGTTTCCCTCAAGTTTTCCAGTACCAGCAGCACTCATGCAGCCCCAGACCATGATGCAACCACCACCATGCTTTACTGTATGCAATTTTCTTGGTACTCCTCACCAGGGAATAAGCACACATGCTAGACACCATCTGAGCCAAACAAGTTTATCTTAGTCTCATCAGACAACAGGACATTCCAGTAATTTATGCTCTTGGACATGCTACCAACATGGTTATCAACAGGTTTTCTTGTGAGACAGCTTCAGAAGAGGCTCCCTTCTGGGATGACTGCCATGCAAACCCACTTGTTGCAGTATGCAGCGTTTGGTCTGATCAATGACAAATGAACCTTCTGCTTCTGCAACCTCTAAAGCAATGCTGGCAGCATTCATGCATCTGTTATTTCAAAACCAGCTTCTGTACCTGAGACATAGCATGCGGACTCAACTTCTTTGATCAGGCCTTAGCGAGGCCTGTTCCAAAGTGGAAACCATCTTGGTAAACCTATGTGTAACCCCACTGTACTGTAACTCAGTTTTAGTTATCGATCTTCTTATAGCCTAGGCCATCTTTATGGAGAGCAACAACTCTTATTCTCAAATCTTTAGAGAGTTATTTGCCATGAGGTGCATGTGTTGAACATCCAGTGGTCAGATAAAATAATTGTACTTAAAGCACCAAATTGTAACTGCTAATACAAGATACACAAATTTGTATGGTCCTGTCAAGCAGACAAAAACATGAACATGAATCTTAAATGTGGCATTGCATGGTTGCACAACGTAAAACTGTTATCACTTAGAATGTACTAACGTTTGTTACAAGCTATTTTGACAATAATGGCTGTATGTTAAGTTATTTCTAGAGGACAATAAATCTGTACTGTAAAGTGAGAAAACAGAAGAATCATATACTTGAATCAAACTATTTTTCGGTATGATTACTGAAACAGAAGGAGTTAGCAAAATTCAGATGTCACTTATATCCTTGTAAGAATACAGCCAATAAAAGCAGAGGGGGCAAAAGTATACACATTGTTTACTTAAGTAGAAGTGCAGATACTCATGTTTTAAAGGACTTCAGTAATATTTGAAGTACTGACTACACTTTTTTACTCAAGTTAAAGTAAAGAAGTTTGGGCTTTGACATGTACTTAAGTAAAAAGTAGCCATTACTTCTACCTGTTTTAGTGTCATGCTGGTAAATGAACTTCATATCAATGTATTACTAAAAAAACTGAATGTATCCAGGCCACCATATAGAATACAAGCAGAGAAAAGACTAAAATGATCAAAAAACAAACAAACAAAAAAAATATATATATATACAGTGGAACCCGGTTATCTCGACCTCGGTTACCTCGACAACCCTATTAAGTCGACGTTTTTGAAGTGGAACCGCCAAATTCTCGCTTTTTCTAAGCATTTTTTATCGGTTATGTCGAAGAACTCGCGGAAGTGGCGGAAAAATCAAGGCTTACAGCTGCTACAGGTGTTGTATTGTATACTGGTGTTAGGCGTGGTGCGGAGGCGGAAGCCGGGGTAACGGCAAACAGAAACTTTATTTAACAAAGGCAGAGCCAACACAAAATATCCGCGTAGATCGGGATAATCCGGCAAACGGCAGTCCAATAATAACATCAACGGTGCGTTATCGAGGAAGCGCGGCACAGGGGAAGCGACGGGGAAAGTCCGAGGTGCACTGGGGAAGGAAAACGCAGGCGTGGAGTGAGCGAGGAGTCCGGGAGGAGCCGGTATGTAGCGGGTGCAGCATACACACGCCCACGCATGAACACATATAATAACGGACCCCGAGTGTGGGTGAGTGAGCGGTTTATATGGGAGCCGGGAGTGAGTGAGTAACGCGCTTCAGCTGTGCATGATTTGCGCTGCAAGCTTGGGAGCGCGCGGAGGCAATGACAGCCTCTGAAGGAGGCGTGGCAGGTGGATTCCTGACAACTGGTGAATCTCTGCTGTTAGTTAGAGCACATATGCCTTTTGTTGTTAAATGTTATGCGATGAACGGGAGGCGAAAGCCGCGATTGGCGGCGCGGAACGTGTGATGACCAGCAAAATCATAGAATGAACCGGGATCGGGGGAGAATCCGCGATGCGCTTTGGGAAGAAAAGAGCAGCCGTTGAGAGAGTGCCGGTGGGAAGGCACGTACCGGGATACGCATGCGCGATAACAACGACCGCCGTGAAGCAACATATAGCAACAATAACGGACGGTGAGAGTGTGGAAGTTTAAATAGGAGCTGGTGATGATGATAAACGAGCACCATATGTGCGCGATTGAAGCCGGGAGCTTCAGAGAAAGCGGCCGAGAAAGCACCTGACACGCTAAAAGGAGCCGAAGGGGGCGTGGCAGGTGGATTCCTGACAGATAAACATGTACTGTATGTGTTTTTATAGCATGCGTTCATCAAACAAATCGCGGCAACGCTGTTGTGTAAAAAACCCCTTCAAAAACACGTGCATGCACATTCTCATTTATTAACGCACATCATGTACATGAAGAAATTTCAAGCACGTTAATATATTGCCGCCATTTTGATTTTCGTTTATCTCGATCATCGGTTTGCTTGGATTGGATTTTTGGAGTGTGCTTATGGATATTTGTGTTCATCGGCCACAAGGGTGTTATAAAAGGCAGGTGAGGAATCCTGGGGTGCAGTCAGTGTTCCAATTCATCCCAAAGGTGTTCAGCAGGGGTTGAGATCAGAGCTCAATAGCAGGCCACTCAAGATCTTCCTCTCCAAAGCATGTAAACCAGATCTTCAAGGAGAGGAGGCAAATTTATTTGCCATTACCAGGCCATGTCCCAGATTGTAGGGTTATTCCAGCTGTCATTGAAAACAACTCAAAGTAATTATGATGTTTTATGACAAATGACAAATTCAAGGTGAGTTATCCTGTGCATTTTATTGAAGTTCAAACAGGAAGTTTATCATTTATACTTCACCTGTATAGCAGTTCTACAACATATAGAAACTATCTGACTAAACCTCAGGTTTGAAATGACAGCTACATACTACAGAAATTACTTTAAGACTTTAAGAACATCCTTATTTAAAAAAAAATCAACATGTGGCAGCATCCCTTATATAAAAGCTGAACAAAATTAAAGGGAAAACAATTTTAACCATTAAAATGGCTCATGAAAAGAAAGATATAACAATAAAACGTTAGATTACCTGTATGTGCTTTCTCAAATTTGACGCAAATTCTTGAAAGCCAGCACTTTTTTACACCGATAATTTCAAACATCTCCCTTATATATGGCCATGGGAGTTGAGAAATGTCTTCGTTTTTATTTATTTTCACATCGGCAACCCCCTTTAAATTCACATGAACCATTCCTCTTGTTGCCTTGCTCATTGTTTGCTCCACTTGTCTACGTCTACTTCTGATAGCCAGGAAATAATACACCAGTAATATAGTGAAAAAGCTGCACAGTGAAGGGATGACAGGCTGGAAACAGCGCTCAATGAAAATAAATAATACTAAAAGTAACGAGACTGGTTTGAAAATGTAAGAAGTAGAGAGTACAGATATTTGTGTAAAAATTTAATGAGTGAAAGTAAAAAGTTGTCCGAAAAATATATAGTGAAGTAAAGTACTGATACCAGAAAAATCTACTTAAATACAGTAACGAAGTATTTGTACCTCGTTACTTTCCACCTCTGAACAAAAGAGATTAGTTTGTTCAATGTACATCTGAAGAGAAATTAAAATGTTTCTTGCATGTTTGTTAATTGTAATTTTTAAACCTGTATTTATGGAACCTTTAAATCTCAAAAGACTTGCCAACACACACCTTAACAGATTAACAGACTTTAACCCAGGTATTGTAAGAACAACTACAGTAGCATTACCACCGTCAGATCATTCCGTTGCTGAAGCCAAGGGTGGCGAATGTGAAGCAGAGGAATTTTTCAGTACATCCCTAGATCAGCAAGGACAGCCCTAAGAGCTCCCAGGTGTAATTGAGCAACAGCTTGCAGCAGCTTTATTGAAGTTGAAATATTTAGTCCATGTGCCTGGCTATCGATAAATTCTAACATGAACTTAACTACTTCATAATCTCTGCATCAATTACATTATGTAATGGGTTTATAAGTGATGTTTTTGCATGTCACGATCTCCAAGTTCATGATTAGATTTACAGAAATCACTACAGCAGTTTGCTCATGTTACTTAATTTCAAAAGCAATTGCCAAAGGTGGTCTTCTTAGCACTTCATATCTAACTAAACAATATTACAGGAACAAAGTTTTGTGAGCTGGAACCAGTAACTTACATACTTGATGATAAAAATAAATGCATTTTTCAGTACTGTTAAAAATCCTTGCTGGAAATAAAAAAAACAAGTCATTCTAAATAAAATTGTTGAAAATTACAGAGAACATCAGAAGACAAATTAACTAATTCTTTAAATTTAGGGCACCTGTAAATGGTTTGTATTTTAAAGAAGGTAGCTTCTTGAATGCTAAGGAGTTAAGAACAAGACTGCATCTGTACAGTATGTAGACTATTTTGAAACCTGCAAACCCCTTGGCACCTCTCGGAAGAAGCACAAGCTTTTTGGTGTTTATTGGACACTAGGCAACTTGCCACCTTGCTTTCACTCATCTTTGTCATCTATTTATCTCGTGGTACTTTGCAAAAGCTTTACAAAAAAATACTTTACAAAAATGTAAAAACTTATGGTTATGGGAAAGTGTTTGAACCTCTTTTAAAAGATCTTAAAACATTAGAGGACGATGGTGTGTATGTCCCTTTACTAGGTGAATCTCTTAAATGCACAGTGAAGGAATTGTGGCTGATAACTTGGGAGTACACAGTATTGCTGGTTTCTCGGGGAATTTCTTTCTGCCGCTTTTGCACTGCAAAAAGAATTTAAATTGACACTCACTTTGTTGCATCTGGTGATTTCAGCCTGAGATCTAAAAAAGCCCTGCAGATTATATAAAAACAGCTCTGGAGAGTAATATCAATCACTGGGGAGTTTGATATTAAGAGAGTGTTCTTACCAAAAATCAGTTGTTTCTGTTGTTGCTCATAATGTGTTTGATGGTATTGTGCTGGTCGTACTGGTCGTGCTGGCCTACTGCCTCAATGATAAAAACCAACATGCCACATGTTGTACCACAGAGTTTCAGGCTTAAAACTATTGGAGTAAATGCCCACAAAAATTGGAGTTTACTCTGGTTTCTTCTATTTTTAATTGGACAATAATTGGCTCATGTTGATAGATTTAAAGATATTGTTCAGTTAGTTGTTGCTCCAGTGCATAACAATCAATCCATTTCATATCTTGAAAGCAAAATTGTTAAGCACAGACAGAGGTACCAAGAGCTGTTCCCTAGTCTCAGACTGTTGCCAAAGCACCACTATCCTGAGCACTACCTTCATATGATTGTGTTTTTTAGATTAGATTAGATTAGATTCAACTTTATTGTCATTACACATGTACAAGTACAAGGCAACGAAATGCAGTTTGGGTCTAACCAGAGTGCAATAACAGCAAGTGCAGGATATACAGTTTTTACATGAATTTACATAGTTAAATAAAATAAAATATAGACTATAAACAGTAATTTAAAGATGAATATGTATTATAAATGTAGTATACAGATGAATATATATGTACTGAAAACACAATATACAGATGAGTATATATATGTACTATAAATATAATTACAGATGAATATATATATAAATGCACTATGAATATAATTACAGATGAATATGAATATATATATGTACTATGAGCAATAATATACAGATGAATATATATATGTATTATGAACATGCTATACAGATGCCTATTACTATACACAGAGATTTACAGAAGGATGTAAGCGGTGGACATAATAATATTGCTATAACTATAAACAGAGAACGGGTATATGTACAGTGGTGATACGTTTATGGTGAGCAGCAATACAAAAAAGAGCAGTGTGCAAATGAGCAAGGTTTGTGTAAACAGTCCGTGCAATAACAAAGTGTGAGGTGAGAAATGATCAGTGTCTTGGTGAGCATAAGTTTTTGTTCAGAGAGTCCATTAGCAAAGAGTGTGAGGTGTGGGGGGAATGTGGTAGTGTTTCAGTAAGTGCCAGAGTTCACTAAAGAGACAGCTCTAGGAAAAAAGCTGTTCTTTAGTCGGCTGGTCCTGGTCCGGAGGCACCTGTAACGCCTGCCGGAGGGCAGAAGAGTAAACAGTCTATGGGCGGGATGAGAGGAGTCCTTAAGAATGCTGCGAGCTCGACGCAGACAGCGTTTCTTTTGGATGTCCTCCATGGCTGGGAGTGGAGTCCCTGTGATGCGCTGGGCAGTTTTCACCACTCGCTGCAGTGCCTTACGCTCTGCAGCAGAGCAGCTCCCATACCAGACTGTGACACAACTGGTCAGGATGCTCTCTACTGCGCAGCGGTAGAAGTTCACCAGGATATCCGAGGAGAGCTGATTTTTTTTAAGTGTCCTCAGGAAAAAGAGGCGCTGGTGAGCCTTCTTGACCAGGCTGGAGGTGTTGATGTTCCAGGACAGGTCTGCCGAGATGTGGATCCCCAGGAACTTGAAACTGGAGACACGCTCAACAGCCATCCCGTTGATGTGGGTGGTGTCATGTGTGCCTCTTGCCTCCTTCCTGAAGTCCACAATAAGCTCCTTTGTCTTGGAGGTGTTAAGGAGCAGATTGTTGTTGTTGCACCATGTGGCTAGGTGCTGGATCTCCTTCCTGTAGGCAGTCTCATCATTGTTGGTGATGAGACCAATCACGGTAGTGTCATCTGCAAACTTGATGATGGAGTTAGGTCCATTCACAGGCCTGCAGTCGGAGGTAAAGAGGGAGTAGAGGAAGGGGCTCAGCACACAGCCCTGTGGTACACCAGTGTTGAGTGTGATGGTTTTGGAGCAGATGGAGCCAGATCTAACCTGCTGGGGTCTTTTGGTCAGAAAGTCCATGACCCAGTTGCAGGTGGAGGTGTTAATGCCCAGATCTAGAAGTTTGGCTATTAACTTGGTTGGAATGATGGTATTGAATGCTGAGCTGAAGTCAACAAACAGCATACGTGCATAGGTGTTCTTATTGTCCAAGTGTGTGAGCACAGAGTGCAGTGTCATGGAAACTGCATCTTCTGTGCTTCTATTGCTTTGGTAGGCAAACTGGTGGGAGTCAAATGTGGTTGGCAGAGAGTCCTTCAGGTGTGCCAGGACCAGCCGCTCAAAGCACTTCATGACAATGGGTGTCAGTGCTACAGGGCGGTAGTCGTTCAGGCACGTTGGGTTGGAGTGTTTTGGCACTGGCACAATGGAGGTACATTTAAAGCAAGTGGGAACAGCTGCTTGGGCAAGAGACAGGTTGAAGATGTCTGTAAAGACCCCAGCGAGCTGCTCAGCACATGCCCTGAGTACGCTTCCAGGGATGTTGTCTGGTCCAGCGGCTTTGTGTGCGCTGATCCGGCTCAGTGCATTGCAGACATCTGTGGAGGAGAGTTTGATAGGAGAGTGATCAGCCGAGAGTTTGAGCTTTGTGGCAGTTTCTTTGTTGTCTCTCTCAAAGCGAGCATAAAAGTCATTAAGCTCATTCAGAAAGAGGACATCAGTGGCAGCGGGGGTGGAGTGGGAGGATTTGTAATCACTGATGGCCTGGATGCCTTGCCACATGCGTCGAGGGTCAGAGTTAAAAAAATGCTCCTCTATCTTTAGCTTGTAGCAGTGCTTGGTCTCTTTGATGCCCCTCTTCAGGTTAGCTCTGGATGTGCTGTAGGCCTGAGCGTCACCTGACCTGAAGGCAGTAGTGCATGCCTTCAGCAGGAGGCGCACCTCCTTGTTCATCCATGGCTTCTGATTTGGGTATGTTGGGTATATTTGGGTATGTTTTGGCCCTTTAGTTAAACTCTGGACTATGCGATTTGAAGCCAAACATAGCTTCTTTAAACAGACTGTGAAACACACCAGTTGATTTAAGAACATACAATAGCTTCAAAGCAATTCAAATCATTTTTATTTGTATTACGCTTTTAACAATAAGCATTGTCTCAAAGCAGCTTTACACAGATAATGTGGTGATAATGAATGAATAAGATGTTCTTTATAAGTGAAATTTTTCCCTGATGAGCAAGCTGATGGTGACTGTGGCAAGGAAAAACTCCCTGAGGGAGCCCATCCACATCTGGGTGGCACCGAATGTCCATTTATTACAGATAAACGATGTTGAGGTATGCAGTAATGGTGATCAGGAGCAAACTGTAGTCCTGAGTCAGTGTAGCATTCTGTTGACATTAACTACAGTCCAAATCCAAATCCTCAGAGTTCCTGTTCTTACGCCGTAATTTCATGGATCCCCAGGGTGTTGATAAGAAACCATCCCCAGCTGCACAGAGTGGCCTCTAATCTAAGAGAACACCATTCAGAAGCAGGCCGTGATGGAGGGGGAAGATCTTAGGAGAGAAGAGGGCTTAAGGACACTGATTGGAAGGCTGTTCCATAACTGTGGGTCTTTATAAGAGAAAGATCTGCCCCCCGCTGTAGTCATCATTATTTGAGGTACCAACAAATAGCCTGCACCTTTTGATCTAAGTAGTTGTGGGAATCATATTGGTACAGAAGTTCACACAGATACTGTGACACGAGACTGTTACATTATTAGCTAATTATAGCTTTCCACATAAATTACCATTATATGGTAAATCTAGTCTAGATGTATATAATGTGTCCACAGTCCCAGTTGATGTTCTAACCCAATTGATGTTCTAAAAGAGGAAGTGACCTATGCTATTAAGTCAAAATACCCAAACATATCTAAAGTGCACTTTGCCAAGACTGCCTTAAGTAGTAGCATAGCCTACAGCAAAGGTATGATATGTAGGATACAGTGTAGTGGAAAATAGATTCCAAAATCCCACAGAAAATATGGTATAACAAAAACACAGGCTTCTCATTTTAGCTTCCATTGTCCAGTTTGCAAGACCAGTTTGCCACCAACTATTGGTTAATCACAGATGGTGTTAAAATCAAGTCTATCAAGATAAGAAACCTGACATCTTTGGAATGCTTGCATAGATAAGATGATAATTTCTAAAATAATATGCAATAACGTCTTTAAAAATGCTTTTATTTTCCTTACAGACTGAAACATTGGATGAATTCAATGGCAATTCTCAAAGTAATTCTGGGCAACAACAGCAGTCAAAGGTTGACTTTCAGAAATTGACTTCCTAGAGGTGTTGATGATCTTGGTAGTAAAATAAAAATACAGTGAGGCCTTAAGTCAAGTTTCAGACTTCAGATTATGGAGCCGCTATTAGTACATTAGTACACAGTTTATGAATGTCACCTCAATGGATGAAGTACAAAATAGAGGGAAGATCAAAGTAATCAAAGTATTTACTGCTACATGTAGCATGTTTAATGACTGGAGTTCCATAGTTACCTGCAAGTCTTCTTGTTGAAGATAATTGTCATCTTGTACTGTTAGATCTGGATTTTATGCACGGTCACCACAAAAAAATATTTACATAAAAATATTTACAATCTTAAAATGATGAGTGATGAGTGATTTAATATTTCCACAATTGATGATGCCAATTGTGGAATTTATATAGTGTACAAAATCTAATGAATGTCTTGCAGTATTTTTTATTTTTGTGGTCATTCTTATTTCAGATCAATGCTGAATATAAATGAATTACCACCATGCCTAGGCAAACTAGATTTTTCTCACAGCTAGATGTTCTCACTTACAATCTCGAATACAAGAGGAAAGACAAAAACTGCAGATCATTATGAATCCCATGTCAGAAGTAAGAATGCATTATAAAATATAAGGAATTTATTTTACAGAATTAATTCATCTTAGTTGTTGAAAAAGGTCTACTTATTGAAATTACACAGAACAGACAGCCAAGTAGTCAGATATAAATATTTTTAGTAATCAAATTTTTTCCCCAAAATACATTAAGATTTGACAATAGTTACAATTTGTACAATAGGAGCTGGGTTTATCTAATCTACCTGGCAAATGATCAGCTAAAACATTAAAACCAAGTGTTGTAGCTAATCAGTGAACAGAGAGCTGCAATATCAAACAAAACTGCACAATGAGCTTCATTTTTTTAGCATTTTTCTTCTTCTCTCTTTCCTATAGAATATTCTGTCAGAATTAAAAAAATCTATTTGTCTTCCTTGGTCAATATTGAGAAATTAGCCATTTTGTGTGAATAAACTTTATTGGAATTGTCCCAGACCCATTCATTCTTTGCTCCACATCGCAGCTGACCAATGAGCAATCAGAGGTTCCGAAATATACAGTATATAATTTTATTTAACATACAAATGTAGTGTGAGTTAAGAGTGTCTGTCTGGATTTACTGTTTATGTTTGTAGGCCCTTTCCTCCACAGTCTCTGCAGAGAGACATCACTATATTTATATATATTTAGTGTGTTTTATTGTATCTAATTTTGTGGCTGCACTGTGCAGGCAGAAGACAAATATGTCATTCAAGAGTCTATCGAGGAGACTACTGTTGGAATCTACGTCATCGAACAGCATGCCTGTGATATCCCAGAGGACATTGGCATTGTCCGTGAAGGCCAGATGGTGTTACAATACTTTGTTAATGTTGCATTAGCTGCTGCCATCTTGTTCGGTTTTAATGTATGCTTTAAACTTAAACTGCCAATTTGAGCTGAAGTATATATTTGAAGTATTGCAGAAAGTTGTCATAGAGCTTGAGAGAAATGCAGTGTCCAACAAAGCACAAACTCTCAAAAACAGACTACTTCAATCATCTGTTGGCAGATTGTGGCAAAGCAGACATGAATAGTTTCATACATTTGCCTCTTGGACTGTTGTTGCTGTTTCATTGCAAAGGTTGTGGATTCAGTGTTTGGATAGATTAAAAAGCCTTTGGAAAACAACTCCATTGCACTACATTGTGCATGCTATGTGATTATCTTTGATATATCCCATATATGGAGTAAAGCTTTGTATAGTGGGTAGCTATGCTTTAGGACTACCCATTTTAAGCCAAAGTTTTGTATTTTTCTTTTTTTTTTTTTCACAGTATTTAAAATGCAATTTCTATTATATTTTCAGATTTGACCTTTAGTGTAAGTATTAAAAGCCTTTACTTTATTGACCATGGTTGCTTTTTCATTGAGCTATTGGTGGATTCAATGTATGAGTTTCAATGTTTTTGGACATTCAATGAACTCAGTTTGCACTGCATTTTGTATACTACCTAACATTAAAATGTATAGTATTACTTGATATACAGCACATATGTAATGACGCCCTTTTTGTTTAGTGAGCTTTTATAGTTCATGTATTTGTTGTTTTCAGACATGGTTTTTGTGGTTTGTTGATTTTTTCTCTCTAATAGAAGATGAACCCGGACTCCTTCTTCAGGTGTAATTTTATTTATTATGTACATTTATTTTAAAGTCTTGAAGACTGTATTAAACATTGTAGGTGTGGGAAAGCCAAAACTTTGACACTTTGCTATGGAAAACTAAAAGCTTTCAAAGCTTTTGTGCATGCCTTGTTATTGCACTGTGGGTTCAAGAGTTCAAATTTTAGGTTGGTCAAAGTAAGTAACAGTTACAAAGTATACTGAAGCTTTGTAAATGAATAGAGACTTAATTAAGCTGGCAATGTTGATGTGTACTTGGCATAACATACTAATGTCAACTAATTGGACATTTGGTGCAACCCAGATGAGGATGGGTTCCCTCTTGAGTCTGGTTCCTCTCAAGGTTTCTTCCTTATGCCATCTCGGGGAGTTTTTCCTTGCCACAGTTGCTCATCAGGGACAAACTTACTTACAAAGAACATATTTACGTTTAATCACCACATTATCTGTGTAAAGCTTAAATTGACAAACAAAAGTCTTGTTTGTTTAACAGTTTAATTGAATATTTGTGATATAAATAATTTTTAATTAACAAAGTAGTCATGGTATTTTAACATGGAGTAATTGAATATAATTGTTATAAATTAGAAGCCTTAAATTAACATAAATTAATGTATGTTTGACAAATAAGACTAGTATATTCAACATTATGAAATCATTTTGGGCAAACATGACTTCTGATGTACACTTTTTTTTATGTAAATTCAACATAATTTTTTTTTGTTTACATGGAGCATCGTAATCGGTTTAAAAGTCCAATCCGAATGAAAATGCTCCATATTAACACCCCAATTGGAATAAAAATGCCCAAACCGAATGAAATTGTAATCGATTTGAGATTGGTGGGAAAAAACTTTCTATAAACTGAACAAAATAAAAATTTTGCCAGGTAAACGCTTTAATGTAGTTTGTCCAGATGAAGGTCAAAGGGATGACCCTTTCAGACATAGCAAGAGAGGTTGGTTGTTCCTAATCTATTATTTCTGGAATAATACATCTTTAAAAATGTCTCTAACTTATTCAAGTCTCACAAAAAAAAATGGTTTTCCTTAACAAACAAATGCACAAGAGGACAGGATAATGCAGAGAATCTCAATACACAATCAGTTCAACAATGCAGCTGGAATTTCTTGCCAGTATATTAGTGAACAGGGTAAGGGTTTGTCTCAGCATACCGTGTCTCGAATCTTTAAGAGAATTTGGACAAAAGGCCCAGTCTGCAGTGACCAAACCTCTCATTGGCAGAAAGAATCAAAAGGCTAGACTAACTGTTGCTGATGAGCATTTTGTGTGAAGAGAGGAGTTGTTAAATTTATTTGGGCCTGATGATGACACAGTGAAAGAAAGAGTGACCCCAAAGAGCAGCAGGAGTTAGGCCTCTTATACAGCTATATGGTGGAGTGAAAGCAAATATTTATCAGAACCTCCTGCAGCAAAATTCAGTTCTTTCCCTGCGATCACTGTCCAATCAGCCAGCAATTTTCATGCAGAACAATGACCCCTGTCACACAGCAAATGGGTAAAGCAGGTCCTTGAAGCTGAGCCCTGATACAATCCCGACTAAAAATCGTTAGAACATTTATAATATCAAATTTATGGCTAAGAAACCCACTATAGTCACTGAACTGTGGAAGAGACTGAAAAAAGAGTGGACCAAGATCACACTAAAGCAGGGCGAGAGACTAGTGATGCCCTGTGGCTGCATATGTGCTGAAATCTTTCAAAGCAAGGGCCTGTGCACTTCCTAATCATTTTTGACTGCTGTAACCTTCAGAAATTGTATTTGTAATATTTCTTTGTACTATGTTCATGTTTTCTAATTTTTCATCACTATGTTTTCCACAAAATAAAGGCTTTTTGTTTAAGTGCCTTGGTTATTTTGTAAAACACCATTCTACTAGCAAGGTATAGCCACAATTCATAGGCCAGTTAATGCTTACTGGAGCAGGGAGGCAGAGCAATATCTGTATAGCATTCAGAGTTTTTGCTCATAGATAGTAATGAAGCAAATCACCACTGAGCCATCCTTAATGAAGTAGGGATACTGAGTGATGCCCTCAGCTGAGCAAGTAAATAGAATGGCATCCAAAGTGGGTTTGGAAGGGTAAGAGATGGCTCCAGGCTGGATGAAAGCTCCAAACCAAAAGACTAACATAGGCACAGCCAGTCATGTCACAGGGACTATCAAGCATCCCGGATCTTTTCTGCTTGGGTTCTGTAGGAATGTAATTTTTAAATAGTTGTTTTATTTTATTCTTCTGTATTGTGACTATACATACATACATCTTTAGGAGACAAATGAAGTAACAGCATAAATTCCATGATGATGTAAAAACAAAGTGTGTGATGGAGGTTTGCAAGATCCTAATGCTCCTTTGTACGAAACTAAGGAACAAGGTAACGGTAATCTGGTGCAAGAGAAATACATAGCCATAAACAATAAATCCAAGACAATGACTGAAAAGCAGGGTGGAACTAAAAACTAGTGCTTATGATTCAACAATGTGGTGACAAAAATATAGAGGTTTATTGGCTCATGAAATAAAACAAGTCTGAATTCTTAGAATTTATGGATTTATTTTTTTTCAAAATGTTACTAATCAATAAGAACAGAAAGGAAAATATCCAGCTAAAGGGACAAATAATAAATTGTGACACACTATACAACCCAGACCATTTCAATATAATTATCAATATGAAAAATAAGATAAAACAAAATAGTGCTCTATAGACATCAAAATTATTTCTATGTTATATTTTAGGTTATCACTTTGTATCTATGCTTGTCAGTGTTGTACAAAATAATAAATGATCACTTCAAAAAGAATACGTTTCTACATTGTGCATTTCATTTAACTCTAAAAAACTAAAGGTAATAGAATAAGATTCTAGGGATATTCTAGCAACTTCTTTGGGCTTCAACGCTGCCCACAAAACACATTAGGTGACAGATTCAGTCCATGTTCATAGTCATAATTGTGTTCATAATTCATATTTCAGTTCATGTTCATAATTACATAGGGTCACAAAATATTCTTGGCAAATATGTATAGAAACATTTATAATGATTGATTAAATTATCCTTAACCTGCCTATACTTAATTCAATACATTTTGCATCTGTACATTATATTGCAATTTTAATTAATATTTACAATGAAAGGGAAGAGTTCCGTTAGTTTATGTATTACACATAGTAAAAAAGGAAAAACCCATAAAACTTTTACATACACATTGAACCTAACCAAAATGAAACATATGGAACATACTTTATTCCATTCTGAAACAAAATAATATACATTAAATAACCAAAAAATACCCCACAAACTGAGTTTTTAGAGAGGGGCAATTCTTCAGTCTATATTGAGACATATGAAAATATATGAAATTTACAATTTTCATTTGTGCCACCATCTCAGAACATAAAGAGTGGCAGTAAAAATCATCTCTTGTGCATGTGCATGTACCAGCAGAAATGTTTAAATCAGCAAAGTCAAAAAGTGATGTATTATGCATCCTTCTTTGTTTCCATTTTCCTAGAAAAATAGCATAAAAGGGAGCTATCTGGGTAGAGGCTTGTAGTTATGTCAAGTCAAATATTTTTCCTCTGTTTATAGCTGCGTCTGTTAAGTTAGGTAGTCCCAAAAAGTTAGGTTGTCTCCCACCATCTAATATTGTCTTTTTTCCACCTTAAAGAGAGGTGCCACAAATTCTTTGGACTTTGAAAGCTAGGTGCTCATCACCTTGCCACAAGGATAAAATGTCCCAGATGGACATACCCTGTAAGACCTTTGCAGCAATACCAATAAGGTGCTAACAGATTTAGACCTTGAATCTGAGTCTAGCAGATTTAAGCCCTGAAGTGAAAAAAGCTTGCTAATCATCAACTGTCAAGCATCCACTGATAATCTGAAGAAGCCCAGAATATAGTCTGTACTGCATTCCATATAGTTTAACAACGTTGCCCAGCTGAAATGGATGCAACTCTGAAACGAATGTTCTTCAGCTAAGTCCTACTCATAGTTCAATTATGTTTGTTGTGTTCTTTGTTGCTTGCTAAAGCAGCAAATATAATTTGTGTTTACAGCTACTTAAAGTTATTTTTCTATGTTATTAATAATAGATGTTGAACCACCTTATTTAGCCTAAGACATCCTCATCAGCAATTTTAATTGAGTATGGGTCAATCCCTGAACCTGAGCTTAAAGGTGATTTTGATAGGTCTAAAATCAGTTTGGCTACAGCCCAAGTTCGACTGAACAATGCTACGGTATTTGGACAAAGGTCACCATGTACTCCATAGTGCACTACAGTAATCCCCCTTTTATCGCAGTTTTCGTTTTCCGCAGGCGGTTATGGAATGTAACCCCCACGATAAAAGGGGGATTACTGTAGTGCACATACGGACGCCACCCCAAAAATGCTATTTTATGTATACAGCACTGTACTGTATTAACAATTTACTTCATTTTATTAATAATAATTTTATTTTTATTAATACATTTTATTATTTTAACATAAGACTTCATAAAAACAATTCCCTATAAGTTTTTTTGTCAATCGTGCTATCCACGAGATACTGGGAAAATCAGAGCAACAAATTAGTTATGTGGCAAATGTAATTCCGTGATAAACCAGGGGTGCGAGATTAGAACCGCGGTAAAGCGGGGGATTACTGTACTTGTATGAAGGAGCAGAGGTATGGTATTGCTGATAGATTCACCAAATAAAGCATTATTTCCTGATGCCACAGTTTCCAAGTGCTGAATAAATATGAACTGATGACATCTAGTGAAACATCAACTGACTTCTACTGGGTGTGTCAAACATTAGTAAATTTTTACCTGTCTTACAATTAGCAGTAGAGCAATTCCTTTATACAACAGATCCATCTGTGAGCTGATTGATACTTGTTTCTAGTGGTGGAACACCAAGGATAAGATACAGTCCAAGAACATAACTCTTTACTAGCTTGGTTTAAGCATTGTCTTAGTACAAATCAATCTCCTGTAGGTATGCAAATCAATATAATCTATCCCATGTACCAGGGTTATAGGTTGTGCCACCAAAGGAGAGAGCAGTTTTAAGGATCACAAAGCCAGTATAGTCGAATGGAGACTCAATTTTACTAGCAGACTAGCAAACCCTGGGCAATGAGAGGTGAAAGAGGTGGAATTAAGTGTGAAGGGGTGGCAATAAAAACAAATTAGTTCCAGCCTCTACCTGTTGGTTTGGTCCCTATTTATAAAAATACCCCTTTCATGTCATGGATGTGTTTTCATGTAGTGTTTTTTTAATTGGTGTTTAATGGTGTTACAGTAGTTTGCAATCAATGTGTGTCTGTCTACTAGCCGGCTTAACCATTAAGTGTTCTTGTGCAGACCTGCCATGGAGAATTCCATCTATTTGTATATTTTGTAAATAAATAGATTCTAATTCTTCAGATAATTTCCATTGCCACTGGCCAACTACCAGTTATCCCTGATAACTACCATGCAATGAGACAAGAGAACCTGTAAAGGAAGCTGAAGAATAAGATGTAGAGTTGCAGGACAGCATTATTTATTGCAAATACTACATCATAAATCATTTCATGAGTTTGTTGAAATGTTTCAGCATGTATGTGCACATACACAAGAAAGTATCCAGGCTTTTACTGTCCCTCACAGTTATTCAGGTTTATACACCCACAGTTATGTGTTACTATAATTTAAGAAAAAAACATATAAATTATATAATTGATCTGTGACAATGCTACCAAGACACCATAACCGAACCTCAGGTAAAGTGCTTCAGATAACATGTATAAAAGCATTTTTGATGGGTAAATGTACAGTGTTGTTTAACATGACTTTCACACAAACTACAATATTTTGCAAAGGAACCCTTTTAATAACTACAGCTTTCAACTGATACAACAATCAGCCTCATTTACAGCAAATAAATACCCTGTTAAGAAAACACAGTATGACTTAATTTATGCTAAATCAATGGAACTGCTTTTGCTGGTTAAATTTCTCATAAATGTTGTGCGAGGTTAGTTTAAAGATTTGGCTAAATTTACCTTACTGCAAGCATGTACTGTATGAACATATGTCTTTGCACAAAGACCTCAACCTGTTTTGAGATTATAAATTACAAAAGAAATTCACAAATGACTTATTCCATTTCTATCTGGTGAGAAATTACCTTTAAAAAACATCAGTTCATGCAATCATTTGATGCACAAATCTCTCGTAGGTCAACATGTATCAAATATCGGCATTTTTATATGTGCATCCTAATTTCTTCTCAACAACAAATTAAATTGCATACCTTTAACCAGAAATGTTAAAAGTACTGAGAGTAAATTGAAATTTGTGTTTTGCTGTATATTGCTAAATGATTCTTTATTTTTATTTTTGGTTATTTTGCACAAGGTAGTCAGGTAATGTTGCCTCAAGTTTCTGCAAAAAGTAATAATAATATATGACTAATTAAACAGGCAGGTTCTACTATGCTACTATTGAATGAATGGGTCAGTCAGTCTTAAAAGGTTAAAAATGCTTGCATCATTTTTCACTGTTGTGCTGCAGTCAAAGCAGATGAGACCATCCAGTGCAACATCTGGTTTTTAAATTTCACTTTTTGAACATTTCTGCTATTTTTTCAACAATGCTAACCTTCCAAAATTTTGCCAGAATGGTAATTGAGTTTGTCTAAGTTGGTGAATCTCAAATAGGTTGGACTGTGCCAAGTCATCGGTAGATGCAAACTGTCCTTTGGCTATGGGTTCCTGGAGGCAAGGTGATGAAGGGGAAACATACCTGTTCAGATTCAGAGCTGACCAGCAAAGATGAAGAGTGAAGGAGCAGATAAAAAAAAGGGGACAACAATTACTTACATTACTTACACTATCAAACCACCAATGCTACAGTCCCACTAATACACACTGTTTTTCTTAACATACAATACATGAATACATACATGTGGCGAAACTAGTGATAGATCTAAAGAAAATTCCATAACTCTTTTAAAGTTTTAATGCAAAGCTAAACATATATACTACATATTCCAAATTATGCTGCTTCTGAAATAAATACTAATTTGTACATTTGATATATATGGCTACTTTTGTAAGAAGTTGCCATGGCATCTTAAAAAAAAAAAGATTTTGTAGGATGGTAAAAGACCTTGTACTCAATTATGTGTGCATTCCGGGGATTGATCTTAAATTTCAGTCAAGTCATCATTTCATAACCGCATTATAATAGGTTTACTGGTATTAAGGTTTTGCTGCCATTTGCTAAATCAACAAGAGCTTTGGTGTTGGTGAGCATTTTTGCTCTATAAATTTAAGAACTGTATTCAAAACAGTTGCCATGGCATCTTGGAGAAAAGTTAACGCTACAGAAAACGCTTTTAAATATACCTTTATCATTTTCATACCATGTCCATATAATATGGCCCTCTTTCTCAAGATGATATCTATAAATGAATCTGCAAATTCAAGAAAATACTTCACCGTATGTCAGTGAAGTACAATGGATTTCAAAAACAATTGCAAATATGACAATAAGAATGTATGTATATAAAAAAATCTATCTGTCTTTTTATTGATGTTTACTTGAAATATTTAATACCATTACAGCAGGACCAGCATCATATATATTCATTAGTACAGAGATCCCCATCCACCAGGTCACAACTCTGTAACAGGCCATGCGAGAATTGCTACCGAGTTGCAAGAATGTGGTGAAAACTTATAGATATTACACTGTATTATGCATTGTGTGTTTTGCCCTTTAAGAGCCCCGATCCGAATTGACATACGCGGCAATTTCAGAAAACATTATTTTATACTTGCAAAAAATGCAGCTAATTGTTAACGAGTGTTTAAAGAATATCGGTCAAATGTGTCTTTAATGGAGGCAGTTGAAAAACAACAAAAAAATTATTATGTTGTTAATGGAGAGACAGATAATGACAAGAAAACGGGAAAAGCAGCCTTTAACCGAAAAACCGAAAATATTAATCATATCATAAATATGGTTTTGTCTGTACTTTTTACAGTTTACATGCTCCAAACCCAATGTGTGTAATACAGCCAGCCCTCCTCATTGGGACTAAATGTTAGATGTTATGGTATAAGTAGAGTAAAAAAATGTTTTTATTCGATGACTTAATGTTAATTGAATGTTAAATCAGTAAATTAACTGTGTTTATATATATATATATATATCATGCATGAAGGGGTTGTTTTTTGTTCATATATATATATATATATATATATACACACACTGGCGATCAAATTTGAGAACACTTTATAAACAATTGAGCAATTCTGAAATAATGTCATCTTCACTGCTCAACGGTTAAATACGTTTTTGTCTTGTCTATACTATGCTACCAGAACACCTTTTCCACAAAATAACTAAGGCATTTAAAAAAAAAAATTATTTTGCAGGAAACACACTGATCAAAATTAGAGAACACTTTCAGATACCTCCCAGTTATTGGTGTTAATCTGGCACCTGGTGCTAATTTCCTTGATTATCTGTCAACCCCTATTTAACCGGCAGCCTAACTTCCAGTTTCACTGACTCTGCAAGATGGTGGGCCGTTCTAAAGTGACTGAAAGCTTCCGGCAGCTGGTTGTCCAGATGAAGGCCAAAGGGATGACCCTATCAACCATAACAAGACAAGTTGGTTGTTCCAAATCTGTGATTTCAAGAATATTGAATCTTTACAACATCACAAACTCATTCAAGTCCGCCAAGAAGGCTGGTCGTCCACGGAAGACAAATACAAGAGAGGACAGGATACTGCAGAGGATCTCAATGGGCAATCGTTTCCACACTGCAGCTGGAATTGCTCACCAGTTCAGCGCTGAACAGGGTAAGGATCTGTCTCGTCATACAGTGTCTCGACATTTAAGAGCATTTGGACTGAAAGCCCACTCTGCAGTGACCAAACCTCTCATGAGCAGAAAGAATCAAAAGGCTAGACTAAGCTTTGCTGAGGAGCATGTTTTGTGGACAGAGGAGAACTGGTCCAAAGTTTACTTCAGTGATGAAAGCAAGTTTAATTTATTTGGGTCCGATGGGAAACATTATGTTCGGCGACAAACTGGAGAAAGACTGAACCCAAAGTGTGTAAAGAAGTCAGTGAAAAGTGGAGGAGGAAGTGTCATGGTTTGGGGCATGTTTTCTGCAGCAGGAGTTGGGCCTCTTATACAGCTACATAGCAGAGTACATGCAAATGTTTATCAGAACCTTCTTCAACAACATATGGTTCCTTCCCTGCATTCATCCCCAATCAGCCCAATCAGCCCGTGTCAACGCTCCATGTCACACAGCAAAACGGGTAAAGCAGTTCCTTGAAACTGAAAACATTGAAATAATGACATGGCCTGCCCATCTTTTTCCATGCTACAGTCATTGTTGTTCTCTAATTTTGATCAGTGTGTTTTCTGCAAAATAATGTTTTTTTTTTTAAATGCCTTAGTTATTTTTTGGAAAAGGTGTTCTGGTAGCATGGTATAGACAGGACAAAAACTCCTTCAACTGTTGAGCAGTGAGGATGACATTATTTCAGAATTGTTCAATTGTTTATAAATTGTTCTCTAATTTTGATCGCCAGTATATATATATATATATATATATATATATATATATATATATATATATATATATATATATATATATATATATATGAACAAAAAAACAACCCCTTTAGGAACACATTTTTAAAACACAACTGGTCTGTGGTGTACAAAAGTTTGGAGACCCCTGCATTAGTGAATACAAAATAATAATGAAAACTACAGCACTTGTAACAACAATAAATTTACAGACAATACTACAGTTATATTCTTTAACATTCTTGTTAGTAGCAGTTACACGATACTTTTAGTATACTTAGACTTTGTTAGAAATGTTAGCAAATTTGCATGCCTTTGCAACTGCAAGTTCAAAAAACAACAATAAAAAGATAGCATGCAATAAAAAGTGGAAGAATTTAATTCACCTGGTAACGCTTTGGTGCCTCACCTTTCTGTTTGGTCACCTTACGCACTGTCATGGCAGCTTGTCGTTTCTGATATTCAGAAATTTCAAAGCCTAAAATAACATAAGTGCAAAAAAAGTTTCTCTTAAATTTCAATCTTTACAGAAGACATTTTAATTCAATAATAACACAAAACAATGAGCATTCCTTATATATTTATATATGATCTACATATGATTATGATATACATATGATCTGCACCAAAATGATACAAAAATTGTCCATGTAAAAGAAAAGCTACCGTAATTTCCGGACTATAAATTGCACCCATATTTAAACCGCACCCACTGAATTTGACAAAGATTTTTATTTTGAACATAAATAAGCCGCACCTGTTTATAAGCCACAGTGTACAGTCTACAGTCTACAGTGAAACTAATGAACTTTACACAGGCTTTAACGAAAGACAGTGTCTGTTACACAAGTTGTAACGGGTGAAATATGTTGCGCTTTCTTTAGCGGTATTTTGGGAATAGCCTGGCACTGCATTTTTCCGCTATTACTGCATGTGTGCAAGGATTATGTCTTTATTATTTTCTGATGCTCATTTATAAGTTTCTTTGACTAACCTGTAACGCTGTTGCCAAGAAAAATAAAAAAGCACGAATTTTGGAAACCTGTCTGTGCTTATATGATTTCTGTTGCAACTGGAGTTAGCGAGCTCTCCCTTAACCCAGACTCAACGCGTTACAACGGCTTGTATCTAAACAGTAGCCGACCAACAAAGTCATTGTTCACTGTCTTCCTCCTTTCTTTCACAACTATTTCTCTCGGGAGTTTATCTTTTGGCATCGTGGTGCGTTAAAAAAAAACCTTTTTTTTTCCCGATGCCGTGCAGAACACAGGTGAAGTGCGTTTTTTCGTTTCCGTTCGGAAATTTCATTGGTCTTATGTTATGGCACTCAGTTTTTTGGCTTAAAGTTTGTGAAACCGGGAAAAACCCAGGAAAAATTCATAAATAAGCCACTTCCGTTGTTTAAGCCGTGGGGCTCAAAACGTGGAAAAAATATAGCGGCTTATAGTCCGAAAAATACGGTATTCTAAATCCAGAAGCATTAGTTCCATTTTGTGGAAGCCAGTGTTTAATTAAATACAGATTTACCTATTTTTTCATCCTCCAACACCATTTTCCGCTCTTCATGAAATGCCCTAAGCCAGCGAATCTTTTCCTCCAGTTTTTTAGCCAAGAAGATGTGGACCTCCTCTGTGTCCTTGTTGTGCAGTTTAAATGCATTTTTGACGCTAACATTGAAGTCATCATCCCGTCCATCAACTGCATCTTTTACTTCATACCTGTCCATGTTTATGCGTCCTTTGTAGTAAAGGATGTCACGTCGAATAAGATCCTGTACATTGTGAGAATGTCAAGGTGGAATTAGTAAAAAAAAAGCTTTGCTTATGCAGTTCTCTTACAACTTATGAATATAGGTTAAGGTTAGATATGAAGTGTTTAATTCAATTTTACTGTGGTGAAGAAGATATAAAATAGAATCTCAGAAGTTTAACTGTAAGAAATGGACATTTGGTGGCACACAAAAGGTTCCCTCTTGAGTCTGGTTCCTTTCAAGGTTTGTTCCTCATGCCATCTCAGGGAGTTTTTCCTTCCCACAGTCACCCACCAGTTTGCTCATTAGGGACAAACTTACAATTATGAAGAACATTCTTATTTATTCTTTACTACTGCATTATTTGGGTAAAGTTGCTTTGAGACAATGTCCATTGTTAACAGCGATATACAAATAAAAATGACGAATTTAATTTAATTTAAGTAAAAATGTGTTAAGCCTTGAAGTGGATGGACTACAAAAACAGACCACATCTGTCAGTTAGTGTCCCTTTGTCAGCCAATCACATAGTCTGGTTATGCTTGATTATGCAGATTTATTGGATTATGCAGGTCAGAATCTGGCATTACCATCGTCATCATCATGAATTTTCCCTTATGTGAAAAGTTGAGGCTGGGGGTGATGTTTGGGGAATGTTTTCTGTCACTCATGGGGCCCCTTATTAGTGCATCAACTTGAGTGATGTTACAGTTCCGTAGGGCAAATGAATATTATTGCTGACCACATGCACTAATAAATGGTCACAATTGCCTATATTGCCTATTATATTTTATTATGGCCACTTACAGCTTGATAATAACTCTACCACTGGGATGTGGTATTAAACCTGGATATTTGCAACATGACTGTGCAGGTACAAATCTGCAGCAATTATTTGAGGTAATCTTGTTAACTTGGAACTTGGCTTCATGCCACATAAGATCCCTATGCAGAATTAGTATGGTACTTCTAATAAAGTGATTAACTGTAAAACCACAAGGTGTTGATTATATATTCAGACTAGTTAAATACAAAAATCCATCTTACCACCATTTATTCTTAAATAATAAATAGGAAAATACATCATGTACCTTTTTACACAACACCAGCTGGTGATCAAAAAGAAAGAAGACTCGGTGCTGACTCCTTCCATAAGGCTGGAAGATCCAGGACAGCTCACCTGTGTAGATCAGTTCAGAGCTTCTGTCCAATATGTCATCACCCTGTACAGAGAATCAAATTTATAACTAAAATTTATTTTGTTCTTCAAATATGGAGAATTTGGAAATGCCAAATTATCAGAAGAAAATACAAAATATTTAAAGAAAAAAATAATAATTTAAAGTGCTCATAAACACAAATATCTACCCTGTATTTTTATAATATACCGTATGCAGTTTTTTGCTTTAAGCTTGTCAGAAGAAATAGCAACATGTATCTGAATTAGGATCTCGTAAAATTAAATCAGTTTTAATTAACTGTTTTAAGAATTGTTTTTTTCATAAGGAGTGCATCTTTCACAAGTTCATAGTGGTGTGTGCACATTTTTTATGTGCTCCATACAGGATGTGCAAAGAGCAAAAACAATATTTCTGTTAGGATTTCCAAACAAATAATAGTTAAAATTATTAAAAATTAATGATAAAATGTTAACTTGTACATGTATTGCACATGCTCTTAAATAAAAGTTTTAAATTAAAGGACTCTATTTTGTCTGGAAGTATGACTGTATCCAAGATTTATATTACATTCTGTATCAAGCAAACTGCTGATATTTCTGAGAAAAACTTTATTAAACTTAAATATGATATATAATAGTGATGACTATTGTATTCTTCTTGAAAGGCCAGTTACAATTCCATAAACATAAACCTCTGTTACCATTATCATTAGGATGTTTATGAGTGAATTCATTTTTTTTTCCACATAAAACCCCTGTTCTGAGAATAATGACTTAAACCATTATATTTTTATATTACTTTGAAAATTTCTCTATGGTTTCCCATAAAAAAATAAACCTACTACAACCTTAAATATTCTATTCTAATTTTCCAGATTACACTGTGTAACTGTATTTTCTAATCTCCTTATGATAACCATTACTAAATAATTTGTAAAGAATAAAAATGTTACATTATAAAATGCTGATAATCAATTTATCAACATTATCGATAGCAATCTATCTATCATCACTTAAAAGTAATTAATTACTTTGAATGATCAAAGCTTAGTTTTCACTACCAAATTTTTAAATGCACTTTCCTGGCTACATTATTACATTTAATAATGCCTTATAAATTACCCTAGGTAACAACTAATTAACCAGTGTTGGGCAATAATGCGTTACTAGTAATGCATCACTGTAACGCAGTTACTTTTGACAGTAACTAATACTGTAAAGTATTTATTTTTTTAATAAATTAACTCCGTTACTGTTACCGTATGGTGCGTTGTCCGTTTTTAAAATTAATTAATTTTGGCTGAAGTGTAGCCTACAGCCTAACCTGTTTACAGCAGAGACGCATTGTAGGATCGGTGGATGTCAACCACGGTAAACACGAAGAAGACGCACTAGAAGAGTTTCACAAAGTAAAAATATGCTCATTATTTTACTTTAGTTGCGCATAAAGACAAAATTTTTTGGTAAAATGTAAGCTGTGTCTTTCTGGTTCGAAGGTCGTATCTACTGTGATAGCAGCAACTCCAATCTGTCGAAGCTCCTCCAGAAACTACATGCCTCAATGAAGCTAGAAGCTAACCCGGTGTTATGTTGTACATTGTTGCTAGTTTTCATACTTAAGCTGTGAAAGGAACATTTTTAAGTGCTCAACACAACAGCTTTTATGATGCAGAAGCCACTTGAGTTTTTGATTCTGAATATATTATTCAGCTTGTTTTGTTATTTATTTCAGAAATCCTTGTGATATATTCAGTTTGTGCTGGTCTGACTTAAATAAAATAGTGTTTAAAAATGACTTTGTGTTTAAGTCAGTTTTGTGTTTTTATAGACCATAACGCATAAAAGGGCATTAATGGGAACAATAAAGAACGTTCTTTAAAAAAGTAACAAAAAAGTTTCTTTTAACAGTAATGCATTACTTTTTGGTGTAAGTAAACTACAAAGTAATTGAGTTACTTTTTAAATGAAGTAACTGACTGGGTATCTGAAATTGCTCAGTTCTGGCATTAGTTCACTTTTTCTAACCATGTGTTAAAGCTAGAGAAGTGGGGCCGTACAATTTTTTCAGCTGCTAGTGTATGTAAATTTTTTACATCAATAAAACATTGACTGTTTCTTATTAGATACTTTTATTTTATCCTCTCTCTAGTCTGTCTATTTTATTTTGTATATTATAAGGCTAGTGAATTATTATTTGTGTCACAATGGTATTTTTAGGAGATCATTCAACCCAAACAATAAGGTGAAATTGTGTGTTGGACAGAAGAAAGATTTCCCTCCCATTTGTCTGGCTAATGAGCAGAATTGAATTGCCAGTCACCACTGCCTTTTCCTTGTAACTATGTGTTTAATTGACCCTAGGTTAAAAACGACTAATGTGCAAAATCATGGATTCATCAGGTGAGAGCTGCTATACCAACAAGAAACATTTGTGCCAGATTGTCACAACATGTGCTGTGTTACAAAACATGGTACAGCAGAACTGCCTTATGCTCCTCATCTTCAATAAACACAATTAACACATTAAGACACCTACTGAGCAGACATGTATAATCTTTGCACTGCGCAATTGCATGTGAATGTCATGTTTCAGCTGTGATTATCTAAAACTAATTAAAAGATATACATTTTAAAAGCTCCTTAATTCATTTCATTGACATTTTGCGATGTGAATGTAATGGAAATATATTCAATTAATTTTCAAATTCAATTCAAAATCCAATTTCCATGTTTTTTATCAATCAAATGAATTGCATTTAAAACAACTTTTAATTGAACACACAGTTTATCACCACATATGCAAGTTAGACTTCATCTGGGATCTTGATGACTACAGAGACTTTAAAAGACCTCTAAATGTACAAATCTGAACATAATCCGGACTGTCCAAACTAACCTCCCAGTCCAGAACAGAGGCCTGCCACTGTGCAATCTTGTCAATGTTCTCCAGTCTCCTCTTGCGCTCATTGATCTGCTGGGTCACATTTCTCATGACAGCTAATGCTGCAGCCACATATCGGTAGTCACTGAAAATAAAACCAGACAAAAATGTTTTATTCATAATCATCATGAATATATTAGAGCTATGTTTGTATGTGATACATAAAACAGCTGAATAAATGCAAATGTTTGCACTTAAAGCAAACAATAAATGCATACTAAACATATCTGTAAAAAAAAATGATATAGCTCAATTCAATTTATAATTGCATGAGCAATGATTAATTACAATTACCGTATTTTCCGGACTATAAGCCGCTACTTTTTCCCCACGATTTGAACCCCGTGGCTTAAACAACGAAGCGACTAATTTATGGATTTTTCCTGTGTTTTTCCCGGTTTCACAAACTTCAAGCCAAAAAACTGAGCCCCATAACATTAAACCAATGAAATTGCCGAACGGGTTCAGGTGAACCAATGAAACTCTTTATATTAAATCCCGCTCCCACTGAATCGGGCTGCACCACATCATAAATATGGATCTGGTTCCTCTGACGTTTGACCTGCCACTCACTCGGACTGTGAACAGGAAATGTGAATCATTCGTCACGCTGAAAAAATCCGGGTATGAAAAAACGCACTTTACCTGTGTTCTGAGCTGCACGGCATCGGGAGAAAAGCTTAATCAATGGTGATTTTTAAATGCACGACGATGCCAAAAGATCTCTTTGATCTCTTAAACTCTCGAGAGAAATTGTTGTGAAAGGAACGAGGAAGACAGTGAACAATGACTTTCTTGGTAGGCTACTGTTTAGATACAAGCCGTGTAACAAACACTGTCTTTCATTAAAGCCTGTGTAAAGTTTATTTGATTCAAATGAATCAAATGAATAGACAGGTGCGGCTTATTTATGTTCAAAATAAAAATCTTTGTCAAATTCAGTGGGTGCGGCTTGTATTTGGGTGCGCTTAATTGTCCGGAAATTATGGTAATCAGATTTATAAGAAACTATTATGCACGGTTTAATGTTATGGCTCCATCTTTGCTTCTTGTGTTTGTTTAATTCTCTTTTTGTATATTGCATAGTTGCATTTAGTCAATTTCAGGTTTTCCAGTGTGCCAGACCAAGGCTTTCCCTGTGGCTTGTTCTTTTTCACAAGAGTGGTTAAACAGCAGACAGTCACATCAGCCTTGGTCATCTAATTTGCTGTCTTTGTGATACTAGATATTTGTGCCTGACTGATTTTGGTAAATAACCAACATTTATGTATTTTTAGATTTGGCTGTACCCTGTTGACTTTGACAAAAAAGTCTTGACCTGGAACAAGTAACAAGTAATACCAGTGATGATGAATTCAAACCCAAGCACTGCTAGAGCTTGGCTGACTGCACTATGTAAGAAAGTGTAATTTTGAGAACATTTTCCTTTTTAAATGAGTAATTGAGTAATTTAATACATGATCAACCCATGTTATGCTTCTGATTACAATTGTATTCAGGAATGTCAAAACAATGTACACATTTAAATGAAAAGGTAACTTAATTTCTAATTGAGCACATAATAAATAATTAGAAACCATTTTATTGAGAAATAATAATAATGTTTAAGTATTTATCTTTATGCTTCCTGACTTGACTAGGAAAGCTTGCATTAAACTAAAATATAAAACAAAAAAGACCAGTTTTGTATACTAAAAATCTGAAAGAAAGATACGTATTGTATACTGAAACTTTAAAGTTTCTAGACTATTACAATAGTTGGTTCTAATAATGTGTTCTTCAGATAATGCTTCTAACCTAATACTTTACAAATGTACAGAAAATCCCCCATTTTATATACCTATACTTTCTTTGTTCTATTTTGTATTGTGAGATGAATGGGTTAAAAGCTGTCAACAATCCCCCCTTGCTCTATTCGCAGCAGAGCACAGCACGTCTGCACATAGTGCTAGCCACCACAAAGCAGCTTACTTGCCATAAAAGCACCATGTGATTTTGTTTTGTGGGCTGAACTCCTGCTTACTCAAGTTAATAAGGGAGATCGGCACAGTGGCTAAGTTTGTCAGTCTGTTCATTAAATGAAGCTAGTCCTGCTGTGTTATGTTATGAGGTGGTATCAAAAAGTTTCAAAACTAGTTTTGTAACACACCAACCAATAGCAGCACAAGGCTGCACACACAGTCACAGGGAGCACTGACCTTCATGAGTCAGTGTGCAAAAGACATCATTCTGTGTACATTGGTAGCTGTTCAACTGATGCTATACTGAACAAGTGCGTCATGTCTGCAATTTCATCATGGAAGCAAGTTATCAAGTTACAGCAAGTTGGGCAAATCTACTATAGAGACGTTTGAAATGATTATGCTGCAATGAGTCGTTAAAGGAGTTTTGGGTGGCAATGAGTAGCTCCAATGCTAAGGGTGAGAAGGGATGAGGTGTGTTTGCCCACTCGTACAGCTTGTGGCCTGTCTCTCAAGAAGTTTGAGATCAATTGACACAGGGTGAGTCCCAGGACTTCCAACATAGAGGTGTGTGAAGGGAATTATGGTGTTAAACACTGAACTGTAGTCGACAAACAGCATTTTCACATATTTCCCTTAACTGTAGTCCAGGTGACTCATTGCTGTGTGGAGAAGATGTGTAATGGCATCCTTAAAAGAGCGGTTTTGGCAGTAAGCAAACTATTGTGGGTTCATTGTGTCTGGTAGTGAGGCAGTGATGAAGTCTCTGACCAGAAAAAAACTTCATCACTACTGAGGTCAGGGCTACAAGACGGTATTCGTTGAGGCAAACAGGCTGGGGTTTCTTCAGGACAGGAAAAGTATTAAGCTCCTCTGCCAGAGAAGCGTCTGCATTCCCGTTTCTGGAGGATGGTGCTTTTTAGTCTGTGATGGTTCTCAGTCCATGCCACAGGCTCCCAGAGGTACGATGTTGAAACTGTGACTATAGTTTCTTCCCGTAGCCCCGCTTTGCTTTCTTCACCACTCTGCGCACACTGTACTCATCCATGTTCCTGCTGATGAGCCCCATGTTGTAGGCAGCAGAATGGGATATCAAAGCATTGCAGATAGTTTATCCACCCACAGCTTTTGGCTGTAAAAACGTTCTGATGATGGTTTTTTTGCACCGTGTCATCCGCTAGTTTTCCGATAAATCCCACTTTCGTAAACATGTTGACGTCATCAGAGCTGTGCCTTAACATGTGCCAGTCTACATCATCTAAACCATCCTGCAGAGCGGCCACCAATTGGTTGGTCCAGTGTGCAACCTCGATCTGAAATGGAGCTTCCTGCTCCAGCCTTTGTTTGTATACAGGCATAAGGAAGATGGTGGCATGGTCAAGATTTGTTGTGCAGGAGCGTAAGAGATACAATTCTTATGCTGTTGAATCAGCGGTTGTTTACATTAGACACACTCCACCTCCCCTTGACTTCCCTGACTCTTCCCCGTTCTGTCCATGCGGTGAACCAAGAAACCACTTCATTCAGCCATGAAGATTACAGTCCCGAAAGTTCCTCTGGAACAGCCCTTAATTTGTTACTGTAATGAATTAGCTTTTTCACGTATCTGTACTTTACTTAAGTATTTCTTTTTGGGGAGACTTTCAATTTTAACTTCACTACATTTTGAGGTAAAATATTTTACTTTTTACTCAACTACATTTTGCGAAATCAGTCGTTCCTTTTTATTCATGAGTGGATAAAAACTTAGGACCTTGAAAACATAAGGCCACAAAAAAAACCCCAAATCTATCACTTTTTTAATCGCTCATTTGCATAGTTGCGTCAGTTATTATATTATGTCCTGGTCAGTATTTGGAGTGTGCACCCACTGCCTGGAGAAGTTCCCACTCTCACACATTTAAAAAGCAAGACCTGGAGTGATGTCACATCAGTAAGGAGAGCTAAACCCAAATTAAAATTAGGGATAAAAAGGTCTAAAGCCTCAGAAGTCCAATTCAGAAAAAAGAGAATGAGGATAGTATAGACTAATGCATTTAATGAAATAGGCTAATAACTGTATATCACATATGCTGTGTTTCCTGCTAATTTATAGTATGTAGTTCATAATAATGTATATAGCAACAAAACAATTACAACCCAACTAGTCTAATTGGATTGTAGTTAAACTAGCACTTTTTAATTTGGTTACCTTTAATTAAGGTGATGACATAAAGGTCTTCTGTGATTGTACTGAATAGATCCTGAACTAAGTTCAGTAAGGGGAATCTCCAGTGCAGCTTAAAAGGCTAATTCAAAAGACATATATTATAAGGCTATAGATGTTGTATGCATCTTATGGTTACAATTAGCCAAGGAGTTGTATGGCTCTTGATTCTAAGAGTTTGATCAATTGTGCACAATGACGTGTATTCAATTGTTCAATAAATGCATTTAAGGTGATATTTATATATGAAATGGAGCTTTCAGAAATGTATTGTGGACTCCTCTGAAAATATTACTTAATCTTCCAGTGACGGTAGCTGAAGCAGAGAGGAGCTTCTTAAAGCTGAAACTAATCAATGAGGGAGACTTGGTGTGGTCATGGTGTGGTTCACCCAGGCTGAAGAGTAACATAAGAGTGACATTAGAGACTTTGCACATAAACTGAGTTGATTAAACCACAGTCTTGTGCTAAAAATTACAATAAGGCATTATAGCCATAAAAAACCATAGTACTTGGATGGTCTTCATTAAAATCTGCCTAAGTCATAGCATATGTGCCTCAACATGTGACTGTGTTAAATGTACATTCATGTCAGCTTCTGCAGCGAGATTTCTCAATAATTTACTGGAAAATCAACGTTGATTGGATCACCATCTACCCCACAGAGCTCGAGAGGGCCACTAAATGTCTAGAATGAACGCTTCAATCTACACTCTAGATTATGTAGCTCCCCATTAAATAAAAATTATTAGAGAATAAAAAATTTGCATGTGGTATAATATCATACGCGCACCTAAAAACAGACCATCTAGGCCAGGGGTGTCCAAACTACGGCCCGCGGGTCAGTTTTTATTGGCCCGCAGCAAATTCTGAAAATATAATTGAATATGGCCCGCACATGGCGCTTGAGCTCAACTCTGTTGCACTTCACAGTTTCAACACTAGATGGAGCCAGTCACAGAAAAGGTGCTTCTCCACTAAACAAAATTAAGCAAAGAAAAATATTTACCACGAGTCACCAGAAATGGCAGCACCGAAGAAACGCAAGATAGCAAGTGAGTGTAGAAGATTTCAAACACGGTGGGAAAATGAATATTTCTTTAAAGAAATCCTGGTGGATGCAGAAGAAGTGGAGGAGAGTCTGCAGTTAGAACTGATTGAAATGCAATGTGATGATTCTCTGAAGAGTCAACATCAGCTTCTCTCCCTCCCTGACTTCTATCAGAGTTTGGATCATGCCAAGTTTCCTCTGATGAGACGCCACGCAAAAAGAATGATGAGCCTGTTCGGCTCAACATACATATGTGAACAAACATTTTCTCTGTTAAATCAGAACAAAAGCAGACTGAGATCCAGAATGACTGATAGCCATCTCTGTGAAGTCCTTCGTGTCTCAACCACCAAACTTTCTCCTGACATCCCAGCCATCCTTCAATCCAAAGGACAGCATCACTGCTCCCACTGAGAGCAATGTTCTTCACATTATAGGTGAGTTAGAAATACACACAGTAATCATGTGTCAATATGTCACCTCTTGTGTGTGGCCCGGGCCTTTGCTTATTTTTCTGTATTTGGCCCTCACCAAAAAAACTTTGGACACCCCTGATCTAGGCTATTAATTTAAAATCTAACTATTTTTTATAGATAACCCTGTAGATAGCACTATAATTATAACAGATCAGTTACAGAATTGTACTCCTATTTAAGAAAAATAAATCATTTAATTTATTTCCACATCATAATCATCAACTTGTGTTCTAGAGCCTTTATCTGCATGTTTCATAATTTCATAAGTATGGTGGCTGAAAAGTGCAAAACACATTAACAAATCCGAAAACAAAATAACAAATGAAGAAACAATTTAACAATTTAAAAAACAAAATAACAAATCCAAAAACAAATCAACAAATCAACAAATCCAAAAACAAAATAACAAATCCGAAAACACAACGACAAGTCAGACAAACCGGAAAAGGTACGTATTGTTTGTGAATGGAACACTTACCGATCATTGGACGAGACACCTGTCATTCAAGATATACAGGTAAGAAATCTTATAACCTTGTTTCTTGTACATGTGTAAAGTTCTCCGTTTACTTTAAACTATTTATTTTTTCGATTAGTGCACCTTTAAATATATGAAAATAACAGAAGTAAACATAAGCAGGCAAGGAGAAAATGGAATTAATTCAAAGCTACTTTGAGGAAGGACATTCATATGCAGTGATTTTGGAGATGCTGCAATATATCATGACATAAAGTTTAGTTTGTACACTTTTACACATACGTTCCAACTTTCTCCTGCCGCAGACTGTTGTACTTAAGTTTGATATCCATAACTGGCTTTACCCAAATGTTTCCTTCTAAGAAATTTCACTGTGATGGATATTATCTTTGGACTTGTAATGAACAATAACAAAGATTACTTTCTTGTTAATACTATACTTCTGATGGGAAAACTTTTATACACAAAATCGTAATGCTTGAAAGTGAAACCAACATTTTATAATGAGTTTTTTTTATTTCTTTAACAAAAGCCCTTAAAGTGATTAAAAAGAAAAATGTAATGAATATTTTGTCCTTTATAGAAAAATATGATTTACAGAATAAACCATAGCCCTGTTTATCCTTTTTCTTAATTAAATTTTTATATTATTATTATACATTTTATTTATTTATAAATTTTTTTCCCTCTTTCCCCTAAATATGTGTATATATTTGTATTTTCATGCACCTGTTATGTTTATTGTAATGTAAATTGTACTTGTTATTGCCACGTTGTTTGTATATGGCTAATTGCTTAATAAAAACATAAATAAAAATAGAAAAATAAAAAAAAGACTCCTTTATCTTGAATGACAGGTGTCTCATACAATAATTGGTAAGTGTTCCATTCACAAACTATACCTACCTTTTCCAGTTTGTCTGAATTGTCTTTGGTCAGATGAGTCAGATGAGAGACATCAGATTAACATTTGTTAATGTGTTTTCGGATTTGTTATTTTGTTTTGGGAATTGTTAATTTGTTTTTGGATTTGTTAATTTGTTTTTGGATTTGTTAATTTGTTTTTGGATTTGTTAATTTGTTTTCCGATTTGTTCATGTGTTTTGCACTTCTCGACCACCATACATAAGTATTAAACCTGTTTAAAAAATTATAATTTGTCCATTAGCACTGGCTATGTACCTAAATATTTCTGGTGGTTATCAACCCCCTAATTAAAAAAACCTGACCTTGACCCTTATCAAAATCCCACTTTATCTTCAAGATTCTAGAAAAGGTTGCAGCACAGCAGTGATGGTCAGACCTACATTAGAATTCATCCATGAAATGTATTAATCAGGATTTAGGCCTCATCATAGCACAGAGTCAGCACTGGTTCAAGTGGTAAATGACCTTCTACTGGCTTCTGATCTTAATGCAGATTTTAACACCTTTGAACATAATATCCTTCTTGCTCGGCTAGAAAATGTTGTTGGAATAATGGTAACAGCTTTCTTCTAGCTTAGATCTTATTTGACTGATCATTATCAGTTTGTAGATTTAAATGGTAAGTTCTCCATCTGCCTATTTTCCCCCCTGCTTTATATATACCCACTGCCTCTGGGTGAAATTATTTGGAAACATGGTATTAGCTTCCATTGCTATGCTGGTGATACGTTTCAGCAAAGTCAGATGAGAGACATCAGATTAACAATGTTGAGGAATTTGTAAAGGACATTAGACAGTTAAACTACAGCAGCAAGAGTCCTTAGAGAACCAGAAAATATGATCACATTTTAACTGACTCCCAATTAAATCTTGCATTGATTATAAAATATTACTGACATATAAAGCACTAAATAGTCTCACAGTGCAGTATCTGAGTGAATTTATTTTCCATTATGATTCACCATGCCCACTTTGATTAAAAGTTGCAGGCTATTTGTTGGTACCTCAAAATTCTTAAGACTAAAACAAGGGGCAGAGCTTTTTTTTTCTCTTACAAAGCCCTACAGCCTTCTAATTACTGTTCGAGACTCAGACACAGTCTCAGTGTTCAAGTCTAAGCATCTAGTCTTGCTGGAGTTCCTGCCTGCACCCTGATCACGCTGTACAGTGTGTTTAAACATCTATGAAACATGGTTCCACATAAACAGCCTAAAGATCCATAAAGTTACTGAGCAACTCAATTTTAAGATTGAATTTAGACTGTACTAATATTAAACAGTCAACTACAATGGTTCAGGGCCACAGTTTACATGAACAGTTTTGCATTTAAATACATATAAATGAAAATAAGACCCAGCTTCCACCCTCTCTGGACCCCATGCAGTTAGCATATCGTCCAAACCGTTCCACGGACGATGCCATCGCCACAACCCTCCATTTGACCCCCACCCACCTGGACAACAAGGACTCATATGCACAAATGCTGTTCATTGACTTCAGCTTAGCATTCAACACAATCATCCCTGATTGAGAAGTTGAGCCTACAGGGCCTGGACACCCCCCTCTGTAACTGGATCCTGGAGACCTCAGTCAGTCTGGATTGGGAACAGCATCTCCAGCACCACCACACCAGCACTGGGGCCCCTCAGGGCTGTGTGCTCAGCCCACTGCTGTTCACTCTGCTGACTCACGACTGTGTAGCAATGCACAGCTCGAGCCACATCATCAAATTTGCTGATGACACAACCGTGGTGGGTCTAATCAGCAAGAACGACGAGTCAGCATACAGAGAGGAGATGCAACGGTTAACAGCCTGGTGTGGAGCAAACAACCTGTCTCTGAACATTGACAAAACCCAAGAGATGGTTGTGGAAATCAGGAGAGCACAGAGCGACCATTCTCCACTGATTATCGGTGGATCCTCAGTGGAGATCGTCAAGAGCACCAAATTCCTTGGTGTTCATCTGACGGACAACCTCACCTGGTCACTCAACACCAGCTCCATCACCAAGAAAGCCCAGCAGCATCTCTACTTCCTGAAAAGGCTGAGGAAAGCCCATATCCCCCCATCCTAACCATGTTCTCCAGAGGGACCATTGAGAGCATCTTGAGCAGCTGCATCACTGCCTGGTTTGGGAACTGCACCGTCTCGGATCGCAAGACCCTACAGAGGATAGTGAGGACAGCTAAAAAGATCATCTGAGTCTCTATTGAATGTATATTATGCACATTTATACCCCACGCTGCATCCGCAAAGCAAACAGCATTATGGACAACCACACACACCCGTCACACACACTTTTCAGTCTCCTGCCATCAGGAAAATGATTCAGAAGCATTCGGGCCCCCACATCAAGACTGTGCAAATGTTACACACTCATTACTCATCTCAATCTCAATCCATTCCACCATCATTTATTTATTATTATTTATACTTGACCGCATTACACTGTTTACCTGCTGTTTCTTGCACCTTTGACTGTATTACACTGTTAACATGCTGTTTTTTGCACCTTTGACTGTATTATACTATACTGTTTACATGCTGTTTTTTGCACCTCTTGACTGCTGCTGTTTTTTGCATTGTGTCTGTTTATATATACTCCCAGTTTTTACAGTTCTCCTTGCACAGTACTGTATAATCAAAGTATACAGTAGGTATACTGGTCAGCGCTATCTTGGGTTTTGTGTCTTGTCTTGTGTTGTCTGTCTGCACTCTCTGTCTGTACTGTTTTTCGTCTGCACTGTTTGCACTAGGTTGCATTTGATGCACTTTATGTAGCTTGTGTTGTGTCGTAGCTCTATGTTGTTGTTTTGTGTAGCATCAGGGTTCCTGAGGAACGTTGTCTCATTTTTACTGTGTACTGTGTAGTAGAAATGACAATTAAAGCCTCTTGACTTGAATTGAGTTAGCCTAGCTATTCGAAATGCTGAAGCTGGGCCATGTTTCAATAAAAAATGAATACACAGAAGTCCTTGATTTATGCTGGGTAGTAAACTTTAGTAGTAAGCTGAGGAAATACAATTTAGTGTCACTGTAGCAACTACTAGCACTGGAGGAGAAGAGATGGTACAGCCAGACAGCTAGGGTTAGCCTTTAGCTAAGCAGGCATGCCAAATTAGCCGTGGTGTGGCACAGTATTCTGTCAGCTGGCAGGTATTAAACCTCATACCATGAACCGTAATAGATATCAGAATATCTTGGTTTGGTGATAACTGAATCAAAGGAACACAGAAGCATATGCTGTGTGAGATTAATGTCCAGTGTAAGTTATCAAAACTGCATGAGTTATAGTGTCCAGGTGAGTGCAATCGGTAGTAAGGTGAACATTATTGTGAGAGTGTCTGTGATTTCTGTGATTTGTAGCTATTGACGGCTAAGGTAAAATTTGGTCAAATGTTGAGAGATAGTAAACTTTACACTTTACAACTTCCTTGAACTGGTTTGAGTGATCTCATTTTAAATGTCATAAATGTGTATTAGTATATTTCTGTGTAGAAATATAATCTTGATATCCAAAGTGGCCTTAAATGATTGTGTTTTTGTTACCTGTGCTCCTGCGCTGTGTATTTGAGCAGCTCAGCCAGTTGTAGTGGGTATTTACAGATTTTCTGCACTGGGGTCAGCAGAAAGCCATCGATTGCAATGTCAATCATCTGCTGCAGGAGACGGCATGCTTCAAAGAAATGCTGGTAGCGTCCATCCTTCATCAGCTTAGATAGCTCCATACATGCATCCAGATGGTTGTTACAGTACTCAGAGTAGATCCAGAACCCATCTTGCTATAAGCCAAAAGTGTGCAGAAATCAGAACTTCATACATGCCATCCATATAATTTTAATTCTTATCTGTATTGTCAAGTCTCCGTGCTTTCTAATAAACTTTATTAGATGCACCTGTTTATCTGCTGTATAAAAGTGCAAGTGTTCCTAATAAACTAGATGTTGAGTGTTCATCTGTTAATTTATGAATATTGATAATGATCTATAAAACCTTTTTCATTATATGATTCACTTGTTTTGTTATTGTCTTTATTTTTAAAGGTTTAGAAAAGTAAAAAAAAATTGTGGTAGTTAACTACTATCATCACATTGTTTTGAAAGAACAGTATGTGCAGTGGCTAAAAGCTAATTATAAAACTTTTTAAAATGTTATACTGAATTACTGAAATAGAATTAATAATTTGAGAAGGAGTACATTAAAATGCTTACATGTTCCAGGAAGCATGGACCTATTTCACTCAGATGGGGTTCCTCTGTGTTATACTGCTTTTCCAAATCCCGAACAAATCCCATTTGAAATCTATAGATGTCTTCAATGTTTCCAAAAATAACTTTTACCTGGTCATCATTGAACATGTCAATCCTCTTTCTGCACTGCTGCAGATAACCCTAAAAACACAATTAGTGTCGGTCATATGTAGACTACATAAAATAAAATCTATTTACATTTACAGAAAAAGAAGAAAATGACATGCATGCATTAACTGTATAATGTTATTTATATGTAAGCAAATTCACATTTGATTGAACATGTCAGGCTATATGAAGTGCAAGAAAAATTGCAGCTGTCTAGGTAAAACAGTGGCATGATTGATTAGATGAGAATCGTTATATGTTATTACTTTTAAAAAGAGACCTATTATATATATATATACACACACACACACACACACACACACACACACACACACACACACACACACATATATATATATATATATTAGCCCTGTCAACCAATTAAAACATTTAATTGTGATTAATCACGATTGGCTTGAGTTAACTCGTGATTTATCTCAGCTTAATCACACATTTTCATCTGTTCAGTTTTAACTGTTACAATAATACTTTTCAAGTTTTGAAACTTTTCTCTGATCAACATGGACAATGTTATCAATATGCCATGAACAAATATGGATGTTTTCTGCAAACCTATGTTTATTATTACTGAAACCACCCTAAACATGTTCATGTCTATTAAACACCTGGAAAAGAACCAGCAAAAAATAAAAATAAAATAAATAAATAAATAAATATATATATATATATATATATATATATATATATATATATATATATATATATATATATATATATATATATATATATGTGTGTGTGTGTGTGTGTGTATATATATATATATATATATATATATATATATATATATATATGTGTGTGTGTGTGTGTGTGTGTGTGTGTGTGTGTGTGTATATATATATATATATATATATATATATATATATATATATATATATATATATACACACACATGTAAAAGTTGTCTAGGCAGTTGTGAAAAAATGCTCCAAAGTGAGAATGGTTTAAAAATGTAAATGTAAAATTTTTTTCATCAATTAACAAAATGGAAAGTACATTTAAAAAATCTAATCAATATTTGCTGTGTGCACCCTTTGGCTTTTAATTTTTACATTTGCACACTTTGTAGAATTGTACAAAGTATTGGATTTTTTACAATCAGAGTCAGAGGTCAGAGGTGTATTATTAATCAGAGGTGTATTATTAATCAGTTATAACATGCAAGTGATGAGGAGCAAAAATGCATATCTAGGTTAAAACACAGTCATTAACTGAAACAGAAACAACTGGGTGAGATACAACTGGGTGAGGAACAGCCTGACTCTGCTATTAAGGTGAGGTTGTAGAAGACAGGTATATGTCACATGCAAGACTGTGCACAGCAACAAAACACAATGTCTCACCCTGGCAAATATATCTAAACAAAAAAATCTATGTATAAACATATATGCAAATATATTTAGTTTACTCCAATTTCTAAAAGCATCCTTGACAGAGCTACATTTGGAATAACATCTGTCTTTCAAACCTTTTTGTCATGCTTATGCAGTTAACAAAAATATTTGTATGTCTATAACTATATTAATAATATAACTGATTAATTAGATTTTGAAGTAAGATAGAACACTTGATAGATCAGCTGTACCTCACATATATCTTTCAGGTGTTTGATGTAGTGTCGTTCTGTGCTCATAATCTCGTTGATGACGTTAGCCCTCATCTGGTCTCTGTTCTGGAGAGGTTGACCTAGGCAAAGACAGTCACTGCCTGCATCCAGGTGCCCATTCTGGACATCACTGCTGCCCTCAGCTGCTTCTATGGCTCGATCTTCCTGGTTCACCCACAGCTAGAGGAATAAATTATGCTTAAAGTATTACTTTATTAGTTTTGCATAAGACACCCCTCAATGCATTATGCTTAAAAGAGTATGGAGTCCCAATCTGAAAATAGTAGAAGGGCAAACCCAATTATATTGTTTTTGTTATACACAACACTAACACTACATGTACAATTATTAGGCAAATTGTATACAATTTACTTGCGACAAAAATAATGGTAAGATGTTTATTGCACAACACAGAGATTTTAACAGAGGAAAAAAACATTTTGAACATGCTAATAATTAGAAATAGAATAATTTGAATGTATTACTATGTACAATTATAGGCAATGATGTGTGTAAAACTAATACAAAACTTAATTTTAAATAGATTTTTTTACTTGCTTGTTTATTCTTTAGCCTTACTATTTAACAATTAATAACCTTGATGTATGTGACTGCTTGAAGAAGTCTTCTAGAAAGTGACATTAGTTTTGGAGTTCAATGCTCAGTCTCATCAACTTGAAAAAGCGCTAGTTTATCATTAATCATGCTTCTTGGCTAATTTATGGCACGTTCTTTAGTCTGCATTACGCTGCATCCCTTATCTATAAAAGGAATGCAGCGTAATGCAAACTATAAAACGTGCATTACATTCAACACTGGCAACATTTTACTCATTTTTTGTTTTTAATCTATTTTGTGGGCCATTTTATGCATAAAGAGAACATACCTTATAATTATGCACACTCTATATAAAGAGGTAATCAATTTTAAATTTATGTAAAAATCTAAGTATACCCTCTTGGCACTATATGGTTTTACATAGCAGGGCATAATACAAATATCTGGTCCTTAGCAGTTCTTAAAATTATGTAAATACAACCTCAAATGAACAACAAAAATAAAATATTACACTGTGACATTACATATTTTACAAAAATAAAGCTAAAACAAAAAGGTTATGGGTGATAAATTAAGTACACCAATTATAGGATTTAAGAGGCTAAGTAGCAGTCAGGTACTCATAATGAAATGTGCCTGATTTTTATATGGAAATCTGATATATGGCAATAGTACATGAACATAAATATATAAAATGAGTTAATATATGTGAACATATCTGTAGTTCTATAGGTTGCTTGAGACATAATATAAAGTGTATGTACAAACATATAGAAACATGTTTTTTAACTTACTATCTAAAGTTTCTATACATATACTTTAATATATTGTGTAACACCATTTATGATACATTAAAGTACAACATAATATATGAGATGTTGAGTTATGGAATTAGTTACTATGTGAATGTTAAATTTGCTCATGGGTCTATTTAATATTAATAAACTCCTAGAGAGTGATTTAATAGGTCAGTCTTGTGCTTATCTTAGCGCATCTCTGCATGAAATTATTCAGGCTCTTTTTTAAATAAAAACAAAAATTCAAATAGGATATATTTTAAATGCTATAAAATAACAATTATTGTTCCAAATGACTCTTTTATAACATGAATGTAATGGATCAAAATCCAACCTAATCAAATTACATACATTTAATAAATATCTTAGTTTGGCCGTCGTTGCAATAATGGGCGAAATTAACTATTTCTTCTGTAATTTCTATTAACTTTTATTAAATATATATATTTTTAGAGTAACTTTTATCTTTTTAAGATGTACTGTCTACTGACTACATGCATCATGTTTTACAGATTACGTGTTTTTATTTTTTTAACCAGCTTCGTCATCTCGATGTACATTTTCCTAATGTGCTATCTCTCAAACAAACATAAATGTTCTTTAAATGTAAACGATTATAGAATTTCTCATTAAAAGAAATCTGTTAGCAAATATTTGTAACTTGAATCATTGTAAGATCGACTTTATGCATATTTAAGCAAATTACATGTGTGTATGATTTGTATTTAGCAGAACCGTGGTGGTTCCCTGACAAATGTGTGTGTGTGTGTGTGTCTGTTTGTGTGAGAGAGAGTATAGAAAAAATACAAGGGTAAACAACCTTTACCCATATATGAACATGTATTCTATATGTGTTTTATATATATATATATATATATATATATATATATATATATATATATATATATATATATATATATATATATATATATGTGTGTGTGTGTGTATCTGGAAAAATACATGTTACATATATACAATATATTTGTGTAATATTTAGAAATATATGTATCACAAGTATCTGACATATATTTCTATATCTGTGAAATCCAAACATGAAAATGTATGCAATATATGTGCTTTGCATATATTGCTAGATATCAGATTTCCATATGGGTTCATTGATCATCAGCAACAGTGACCACTGAATTTTAGCAGTACTTGTTTGGTGCATTCACGTTCATCCAATGTGAAAAAGGAACAACATCAGCATGTATCTAAGAGAAATAATTGTTGTTGCTATAATCCTGGGAAGAATTATAATGCCATTTTTAAACAGTTTAAAGTTTTTTTTTACAGTGAGGAAAATTATTTACAAGTGGAAATGTTAAAGTGGATGACAAACCTAAGGTGGCTAAGTTGAAGCTGAACAAACCAAAAGACTTCTAGAACAATGTCCTTTGGACAGATGAGTCCAAAGTAGAGATATTTGGCCATAATGCACAGCACCATGTTTCACAAAAACCAAACATAGCATATCAGCACAAACACCTCATACTGTAGCAACTGTCAAGCATGGAGGTGGAGGGGTCATGATTCAGCAGTGGCAAGTCATGCAATTTCTCAAATAGGCCTTAATTGTTATCCTACCTGAATCAATCCACTTCTTAATGCAATTATTATGATGTCACAGCTATAGAAACCGATAATATAATAAAAACAATTTGTGCAGATTATACTGGAAAGAAAATGCACAAATGGTTCTTGCGAAAGCTTAACAATTGTTTTGAACTGTTTTCCTCATTATGTCCTGCTTTTCTTGAAAAGTCCATCTTAAAAATGGCCTTGAAAATATATTTGTGACGGAATCACTTCTCTGCCATATATTGTGGAATAAAAAAAAAACAGCTATTAAGTTAATACAAATATATATTAGGTTGGCAAGTTTGCTACAGATGCAGTTTACTAGCTCTGACTAGTACACTCTCTGACAATCCGATAAAAAGCCTTAAAAAAGGCAGACCTTATTTTATGCCTGTTAGATGGCGCCGGTGTTGACTAGAAATCTGATTGGTTAAAGAATTTTAGACCAGTTAAAATTAAATGTTGAAGAGATTTATTGCCTTATGGTAGATCTCTTTGACCATGGCAACACATGAAGCCTAAAATATGATTGGATAGAAATTCTAACATAAACTACTGGAAGCAGCGAACGAGAAAAGCTATGAAATGCAGAGAATGGACTACTGAGAATAATTTAATACTTAATACATATTTATAAAACAAATATATTAAAACCTAAGTCAGTAATTCTGATAGTGTTTAGGCCAGCAGAGGGCCCATTACTGGGCTTGTTTTTCAGTCACTGGACAAGTACAATTTGCAGTCATTAAGTTGGCTGTGTATAACTCCTCTGTATAACAAGGTATTCTAAATTTAAATGTGAGGCCGTCTGTCAGACAGGTTATGCAACATTACAATGATACTATGCACACCAGCAAATCTACACCAGAATGACTAAATAAGAACAGATTCAAGGTGTTGCAATGGTTCAGTCAAAGTCCAGACCGGCTGAAATGTTGAGGGAGTACCTTGGTCAGCAGGAATCCGGAAAGGTGGTTGGTTGCGGTTTGTATACTGTCACGTGCAATAATGTGCATATTATATTACTATATACATATATGAATTCCTTATTTTTAGAATTATGCATAATGAAAATGAATAATAAAACACTTTGCAGACCACAAAAGTCAATAAAATGGTAATGAAACAAAAACATTGTTTAATTGTTTTTATTCTTCCTGTGTGGCCCAATACCAAATGATCCACAGCCTGGTACTGACCCACGGCCTGGTGTTTGGAGACCCATAATAATTCATAGTGACTTGCCTAATAATTGTGAATGCAGCATTACGACAAAGGGGTTTGAGATCAATAGATGAATATGAATGAATATGATTTGGGTTTAAGATCAATAGATGAATATGAATTAATATGACTTCAGCTTTCATTTTCTTGTGTTTCAACACTAAGATAATCCTATCGGTTACTCAGGGACAGTATCAGGCCCCTGACACTTCTCCAGGGCAGCTTCTGCAAGTGAAATCCTCCACATAGCCATTGGCCTTAGGTCAGGAGAAGATGCACAAAAACACTATCCAATTAATAGTTTTCAGAATTAAACAAAAACTTTTCATAGAAAAGTACCTTTCCTTGCACATATTAACTGACATTTGCATCTGTTAAACAGCTTAGACCATACCACCATTGTTAACAGACCACCATATCTTTAAGTAAGCAAAAGTGTAAGAAAATAAATTAAATTACAATAAATCACATTTGTTAGCTATCTGTTGCTTGTAGTGACCCAATTACTGTATATCAATAAAATTTTTGCTATTGTTGGTTGAGGGGTTTATACTTTCAGCCTTCTTCAAGACAGGAAAGGAATTCTCAGTTGGTAAACAGATCTAAAACAGCCCTAACGTTACACTTTTTACTTGTTAAGTTCCTTACTTGTATTGCCAGTGTGTTTTTTGGTATTGTATTGCTGCTCCTCATAAATAGATTAATTTCTTTGTAATTCGGCAGACAGAATGCTTCTGAATTCATTCTGCTACTACCATCATGGGCTATATTGTCAACAAAAGAATATTGAGACCATTGCAGACTGATTAAATTGCATATTTTGGATCCTATGGAGATTTAGATGCAGATTTCCATCTTGGTTTTCTATCACTTGGTAGAGGCAATCTTAATTCCAGAACTGTTGTGGCTTGTATCTATATTTCTTTGTGAATTCCAAAGGGACCTGTGATTCTTTCTGTGACTAATGATTTGCATATTGTAATATGGCCTGCTCTGCTCCTGAAGTCTTCTTCACAGTGTCGCATTATGATACATTGATGTCTGCCCTCTGGAGCTTGTTGATGTATCAAATAATTGTTTTCAATTTTTTTTTTAAGGTCTCACAATGTTTCTGCTGTTAACTGCTATTGTTTCCCTGGCCAGCAAGAAATACCTGTTAGTAACATGTTCCAATATTTTTGAACACCTGAAAAATTAGGGTGAGATATAGTATTTTCTTATGAATTTGGAAATTTAGCAATCACACACAGCAGTAACTGCTGAAACTTTGTATTCACCATGTCATTCCCACTTGTTTCAGTAAAAGAAGAAAACATCCACTAAGCATAGAGCTCAGAATTTGGCTAAAAGCCCCACAAATTCCAAAGATACAATGCAAACACACAAATGAAATGAAAATGCAAACAAACACTAAAGGAAAAGTCGCCAAGTCAGTCTTATATAAAATGATGCATCCAAAATAGACACATTACAAATGTTTAACAATAGTGAAGTCTATTTGAAATAAAGCCTACAAGCTTTCTTATGATGCACACTAAAAAGCATGATACTTGGTTTGATGCTCATGACGTGTTTGACAAACTCTTGGCACTTGAGGAAATTTAATAAAAACGCACCTTGGCTGTTGTGATTTGGAACCTTCGAGTGGCTATTGGGTTGATATAGAAAACCTGTTTTGTTTGGGGTTGAGGAAGGTGAGGTTCAACCTTGGGGAAAGAATGACAAAAATACATTTTGTTCTAAGAATAAAAATGGGTAAGTGAAATGAAATTGAATTGGGAGCCTCTTCAGTCTTCACCTTTTTTCCATTGTCTTTCAAAGCAAAACTTAACTTTTCATCAGCTTACTAGTACTGTGAGTCTGGGTTATGATTAATGGTAGAAAATACTGTACTGTCAATTAAAAAGTTTTGATCTCTTTGCAAAGAAAGTAAAAATGTATATTAGGACAGATATGGCACAAAATGCAATTTTGCAATTTTTTTACAGCTGCAACATGCATTACACAAAGGATCCAACTTTTAACTAAGACTGTATCTCATCAAAGGCACCTGCTAAATGCGCTTTTGTTAAGTGCAAATTTTAAAAATAACAAAGAATTCAATAGCATTTTGCAAATATAAGATTAAGTACAGTGGAACCCGGTTATCTCGCCCTCGGTTACCTCGACAACCCTATTAAGTCGACGTTTTTGAAGTGGAACCGCCAAATCGCTTTTTCTAAGCATTTTTTATCGGTTATGTCGATAAAATATTTATCTTTTTTTATGTCGCCGAACCCTAATATCTCGAGCACAAGGGGGGAAAAATTTGGCATTTAACGTCGGTTATATATGGCGGAAAAATCAAGTCTTACAGCTGCTACAGGTGTTGCATTGTATACTGGTGAATCTCTGCTGTTAGTTAGTGCTAGTGTTCGTAGTGTTAGTAGGGGCGCGGCGCGGCTTTGGGAAGAAAATCGCAGGCGTTGAGAGAGTGCCGGTGGGAAGGCAAGTACCGGGAAACGCATGCGCGATAACAACGACCGCCGTGAACCAACATATACCAACAATAACGGACAGTGAGAGTGTGGAAGTTTAAACAGGAGCTGGTGATGATGATAAACGAGCACCATATGTGCGCGATTGAAGCCGAGAGGTTCAGAGAAAGCGGCCGAGAAAGCACCTGCCACGCTGAAGGGGGCCGAAGGGGGCGTGGCAGGTGGAGTCCTGACAGATAAACATGGCATGCCTTCATCAAACAAATCGCGGCAACGCTGTTGTGCAAAAAAAAACCTTCAACAACACGTGCATGCACATTCTCATTTATTAACGCACATCATGTACATAAAGAAATTTCAAGCACGTTAATATATTGCCGCCATTTTGATTTTCGTTTATCTCGATCATCGGTTACCTTGATGCTTTTTAGCGACCCCCTACGACATCGAAATAACCGGGTTCCACTGTATTATATATTTTGTTAAAAACAATCCATACATTTATTATAATTAGTTTTCCCCACCGACTTTTTATGCTGTGAAAAGTGGACACTGTCTAAAAAAACTTTAATTCCTAAACTGGCAAATCAATATTTTTGGTAAAATCCTTGAATTCATGTACACCAAACTTTTCCTGGTTGCTTTATTTCATAGCCATTGTGTTGCTGTAAAAAGGAAAAAGTACTAAAATTGAGCCACAGTCCAAATACCTAACTGCATATATGTATACAGATATATATTCTGCAGACTGATGCATTCAAAAATGGTTGAGAAACTGAAAGCCTTTCACTCTTATCATCACCTACACATGTACAAAAACAAATATTTTTTTATATAAAGAAACATTGTATTGCATCACTGTCACAGAGGACACAACAAAAGGATTAGTATGAATTATAAGTGACATACAAGAAATAAACTGATTCTTACATGCCAGTCTTACCCTCACAAAGCTGGCTGGGAACCAGCCCTCCTCATCATCTATCTGCCCCCACCACCAATCCTTGTTGGAGGCATCTAGGACCTTAATGACATCTCCTGCCTTAAAAGCCAGTTCACGGTCAGCCATAGCCACATGGTCCCATACTGCTTCAGCGCTGACGATGGACCCTCCACTGATCAGCTAAAAAGAAACAAATCAAATACTCATTGCAATACTCATGTACTTACACATTAGTGTGTTGTTTCATAATCATTGTCTGCTTTATTGACAAGTGACATTAAGATTTCTTATAAAATACTCTTTTAAAAATTATTTTATACATCGAAAAAAGATTTTGAGTACAATTTGGTACTAAGTAGTGAACAAAGCATGCTTAAAGCTTGTTGAGGATGTGAAATTATTCATGTTGAAGTAGTCATCTTGTAGTAATAAATATATATAAAACTTTTAATATCATATGCACCTTGCCAGGTGAAAAAGCACTCTGCTTAGTGTTGTGATATTGACTGTCTCTGCTTTTTTTTTCCTGAAGTTTAGACACACTGTTATAGATTAGATCTTACTCAAACCAGTGTATCTGGTACCAGAATCCATACCATGATCAGTCGCAGAGAAAACACTTTTTCTTCATTGTAAAATTTGTTGCGAACTTTAACTGAAGCTCTTGACTGGTATCTGAATGATGCATTGTGCTGCTGCTACATGATTGGCTGATGAGATATGCCTCTGAGCATGTTATTTGAGAATACTGCTGCCTTTTTAATTAAATAATGTTTGTACTATAGCCTTTACTCTAAATTCAGAGAAGTAGTGGCTCTACTCCAAGTCTCTCCTGAATTGCTGAGCTTCTCATCCTATCACAGTGAGGAAGCTCCACCTTTTTAATCTAATTTCTGTTAGTATCCTATACTTCGACCGTCTTCTTATTCTAAACACACTACATGACCATTGCTAAAGACAGGAATAAAGAAAAAAGAGCTTATTCTAAAAATGTTGCACTTTTTCATGCAAGCTCAGGCCCCATCAATTGTAAATAGGATCTAAAAATACTTACAATTTACACCTTTACAACTATGGCTGTGTCTTAAATGGTTTCAAACTAATGTCATGAATGGAAGCATTCTTATACACTGTATTCATAAGAAGACAGGTTGTTAAAAATCTTTTAGTACACAACAACGTTCAAATCACAAGAATAGCTTAAAAAAAAGCTTTACAAAAATCGTAAAAATAAAAGTCATACAGAAAATATGAACCACCATCCAAGTTTGCCAGTGCAAAAACCACTGACCTAGATATTCAAGCAATGAGATTACCTTGCAAATCTTGCTTGCACCATATGCAACAAATCCTACTTGATAAGTGAAGCACACAAGCCCTTTCACCTCAATTTTTTTTTAAGCTAAGTAAACATGAAAGCTATAGCTAATTGTATATAATCACACTGCACTTAACTGTTAGTTATCCCCATTATAATGGTTACATTGCAAGATGATTATGTAATGTTAAGAAAACTAAAAATTATGGAAGCATAGAGGTAACAAAATTAAATGAAATATTTAATATGCAAAATAGCAATGCAATATTGAAAATGGCAATGTATTTCTGTATTTAAATTTACATTAACCATTACCAAATGTGTAAAGTTTGGTGCACAAGGAGGTGCATTCAAAGCTGGCCACACCCACCCTCCATCATAGCGAAGTCCGTTCCACAGCTTCTCTGAGAATTGCAAATGCTGGCCCCTTCAGAAAAATCCATTGTCTGGTGTAATGACTCTGGATCAAAGTGCTGGGGCATGAGGTAAGTTGTCAGATAAAAAGCAAGGCTAATAGAAAAGAGCTAAGTGTCTGTCATAATAGGTCAGTTTGGCCTATGGTTGCTAACTTTCAATCTGGATCTGGGGAGGTGGGCTATTACTAAGGATCACATTTGTTGACCATCATCTTTAGAAAAATGCTTATTGTGGACAATACAATAGGACATTTTGCCTTTCCAGTGTTGGGCAGCTTCTCGGAGAAGCTGTGGAACGGACTGCGCCATGATGGAGGGTGGACATGGTCAGCTCTGAATGCATTTTCAAATACACTTAAATACATTTGTTGCTGGGTATTAAATGAAAATGCATTTTTCAAACGTCTTAATTGTCAATGCAGCATATGCAATAGAAATTACATTTAAATCACCATTTTGCTACACCTTTGGCTCAGAATGCATTTTAAAATACACACTGAATTGTGCACAAATATCACATGGTGTTATGATGTAAATGCAGTCCAAAGTGTCCTAACCCTGAGTGTTTTTAAGTGTGTTAAAGTGAAATAACTTTTAAATGATAATTTTGCTAGCATTTCTGATTGGACATGTTACACATATCAAATCAATTTGGGTAATACAATTTTAATTAAAATTTTGCAACCTATAAAGTGTTAATTTTAATGTATTTGATTTAAATATTAAAAATACTGTTGGAAATGCCAAACTCAATAAATATGGTCATTGAAAATGTCAATTCAAATACAGATATACATTGCCATTTTGCATATTACATATTAAATTGAATTTTGCTACCTCTATGTTCCATATACAAATATCTGACAGGTTAAATAAAAAGAGAGAATAAATGAGAATGAATAGGAACAGTGACTAAATTGATTTATATTGTTAAATAGGATGAGATTGTGCTCAAAAGGACACATTCAATAACCATGATGTTCATGCATTGGTGTAATTTACAAGGTATCGCAATCATTATCCACTCTACACTGACTCCCAAATTAAATCTTGCATTTAATGTATAAAACTACTACTGACATATAAATTGCACCACAGTACCTGAGCAATCTTTTGTCTATTACAATCCACCATGCCTATTTCAATCAAAAGGTGCAGGCTATTTGTGAATAGTGAAGACTATAGCAAAGGACAGAGCTTTCTCTTACAAAGCCCCAAGTCATAGAGCAACCTTCCAATTTAGGATCGGGACTCAGACACAGTCTCAGTGTTTAATTCTAGGTTAAAAACACATTTGTTTAGCCTTTGTGAATAGTTTTTTTCTTAGTTAAAGGAGCAGATATGGAGGGGTCATGGTTATAGAGTGTTAGATAAATCAATGTTTGGATGCTGTCATCATGTGCTCATGTGTTCACTAAGGTTTGTTGACAGTGGAGTGGCAGGCCATCTTAATATCCCAGACCTCCCTCATGTCTGTGTTACCTTCTGTCCCACATTGATCACAAGAGCCACACGGTCACTATGGATTTGGACTATAATTAACAGTTCTTACAATAGCTTAGAGTGACAGTTAAACAGTTTTGAATTTAAGTGTCCTTTAGTAGATAACCTAAACAATCAGTAGCTAACCAAGTAGCTCTTAAGTTTTTTACTTCATATCTCTGGGAATTATTCCCTGCAAATGTATTGTTTTCGCAAATGGATTGTTCGTTAGAGATAATAATGTATAGGGATAAATGTATGACACAGAAATTTACCTTTTGCAATCTATTAAATTCTTTAAAGCTGCTATGGGACAGGGCTCATTGTTAAAATTGCTACAAAATTAAAATTTTATTAATCTGAACCATTCTTCAGGTAAAAACAATCCATCCAAATAGACAGAAAAATATATTATAGTAAAAATGTAGTAAATGACATCTTTATAAACACAAATCTTAGTTCAGTGGTACAAAAACCAGGCACTTACATAAAAAATGCAAATGATTTAGCATATGTTTGACAAGTGCATGCGAGAGAGATGACAACAAACACATCACACTTTTGAATGCTTATATTTTTGTGAGGTGGTAGAAAACCAGAAAGAAATAAAGGAAACCCAGGCTGACATGAAAGAACATACACACAAACACTGAACTGACAGTAAACTAAAAGAGAGACCATAAAGGTGTTAGTTTCTGGGGTGGCAACCTGCTGCATCACTGCACTGCATGAATAAACATTTCAATCTTGATAAGAATGGTAATTTCTAGCATGGCAATCCCCACATCCATAAAGGTCACAGAAAAGTTTGATGAATATGAAATGAACAAGCCTTTTTGTAAGCAAGGACCCCTCAAGTATAAAATTAATTCAATGAAGTTGGGATGCAGTTAGCATTCTAATTATTATCAACAGTGTTCAATAGGGTTGAGTAGAAAGCCCTACAGCAGACTGCTTAAGACCTTTCACTTCAACTCATGCAAACGTCGTTTTATGCATGAGTTGGAGTAATTTTCTTGCTGATCTGGGCCTCCTAGTTCTGTACCAACTTTGTGGTAACAGTCTGGAGAAGAACAAGAAATGGCTGGAAATGTCAGGTATTCTAATACTTCTGTAGTGTAGTTATTTAAAGGTGTATAAAAACATAATGTAAATTTATTGCAACCCTTTTTTTTATTCCTTGTTCTAAGTATGTAGAGCTACTTGTCTTCAAGTTACTAGGGTTGATTTAAACTCATTCAATTCAATAGACCAGTTAAACATCCCACTGTGTTATATATATATATATATATATATATATATATATATATATATATATATATATATATATATATATATATAGAGAGAGAGAGAGAGAGAGAGAGAGAGAGAGAGAGAGAGAGAGAGAGAGAGACAACCTGTCTAAGAGTATAAATTACTAGAACCAGGTCTAAGATAAAGATAAGATAATCTTGGCTATTAAAAGAAAATTGTGCCTTGCCTACAGTCAAGCATGGTGGTGGTAGCATCATGGTATGGGGCTGCATGAGTACTGCTGGTATGGGGAGCTATGGTTTACTAAATGGAAACTTGGATTCCAACATGCACTGTGACATTCTAAAGCAGAACATGACCACCTCCTTTTAGAAACTGGGCCGAATGGCAGGTATCCAACATAAAAACAACCCCAAACACATCACCAGAATGACAACTGCCTTGCTAAAGAAGCTGAAGGCAAAGGTGATAGAGTGGCCAAGGATGTCACGAAGAGGCAACAACCTGTTCAGCTCTGATGAATTCCATGCCCAGGAGGATTAAGGCTGTACTAGATAACAATAATGCTTACACAAAATATTGACACTTTGACAGTTTTGACATGTTCCCTTAGAGTGTTCATAATGGCTGTATGTTGAGTTATTTTCAGAGGACAGGTAATCTGTTCTGCAATGTAAGCTTCACATTGACTACTCTAAAATATATCTTTTTCATTTCCATAGTATTGTCCCCTGAGAAGATAAACTAAAATCATTGCTTAAACAAGAGGGGTGCACTACTTTTGTGAGTCACTGTTTTATATATATATATATATATATATATATATATATATATATATATATATATATATATATATATATATATATATATATATTAAGTTACATGACACACAAAAATCAGTCATTTGGTCTAGTAAAGCTATAAGGAAACGTTTCCAGCAGCTGCTTCACTCTTTAATTCAATGTATGAACTACCTGTTATAAACACAAATCTTAGTTCAGTGGTACAAAAACCAGGCACTTACATAAAAAATGCATTTTTTATGTAAGTGCCTGGTTTTTGTACCACTGAACTAAGATTTGTGTTTATAAAGATGTCATTTACTACATTTTTACTATAATATATTTTTCTGTCACATATATATATATATATATATATGTATATGTGTATATGTGTGTGTGTGTGTGTGTGTGTGTGTGTGTGTGTGTGTGTGTGTGTGTGTGTGTGTGTGCGTGTGTGCGCATGCCCCTCATCCCTTTATGCTGAAAAACACTGTGTAAAATACAGGTAGTTCACGTCAGTTTTACTGTCACTCCAAACTAATATGCTGCCTTAGAAACAACTGTAACAATGTTAAAATACATTCACAAATACATACATATATATACATACATTGAATTAAAGAGTGAGGCAGCTGCTGGAAACATTTCCTTATAGCTTTACTAGAATAAATGGCTGATTTTTGAGTGTCATGTAACTTATATGGTAAATAAAATATATTTATTTAAAAACAACTCTGATATCTTGGCAAAAACACCAAATGAATCTTATAAACTGGAGATGACTGATATTAACACATATCCACTCTGTGTCATTCTGATAATTATTTATTAAAACAAATTAAAATGTCATTTTTATAGCAGTACTTTATTTCTGTGTATGGTTTACAACAGAAATAATTCTAGATCCTTATATAAAAAAACAAACTAAAGCAAACTGTTTAATCAGTCAGTTTTGCACTGCAAAGATTAATCACATATTTAACTTGTCAGTGATGGCATTTATCCATTGTATAAGCAGGGCAATCCATGCCTAAGTGTGTGTTACCATTTATATATTTATAAGACCATGTAAATTAAACTTTTATACACAAATCATACTTTTATTTTTGATTGACTGCCTGAAGGTTTTATATTACAAAAAAAAGAAAAAACTGAATTTAAAATCGTAGCATGTTGATAGTTGATATATGCAAATGTTCAGAAAAGTATGTATTAGTTTCTAGTTCATTCATAGTTTTTCCTGAATAAAAAGACATTTGTTTTATTTAGCAGCCTATGTACTTTGCAACACAACATACTCTAAGCACAGCTTTAGTAAAACACTACATTTAAAACAAAATTAAATTCCTCCTCCCTGTGGATCACACATTGCTTCACCAGGGTTATAACATTTTCTTGTGTTTGTCCAAGCTAAATAAATATTTGACATTCAGAAATTCCATAATGTTTAAATGTCACCACAAGATTAAATGTAATACCATAGTTTTCCCACATATGTTGCATATGTTGTAGTTAGCACTCATTCTATTGGATACCATAATGCCTTTTCAACAAATTGCTATTGATTTTGAGGAAAAGGCTTAACATCTTTTTTATAAAACCGATCACAAGTCTGATCTGTCTGTAACAGGTTATTTAAATATTTTCTGTTAACTATACAAATGCAATATTCAAAAATATATATGAAACGTTTTGGAAATTGATAGTATCTTCTGAATGTAATTTTGTCGTTAATGTGGTCTTGTGGATTTTTTCTTTTAGCACTTAAACCTTTAAACCATTTTTACATGATTCTAAATATACAAACAACCTTCTCTGACAAAACTGATGTCTAAAAAAATATAATCTGCGTATTTGGCAAATACTGCAAATGTTTTCTAGAGCATCTGCTTAAAATTAATTTCCCAGTCTATTTACAGCTCTGGTCTGATTCTACACAATAGCATAAACGTTAAAACGTTGTTTATTTGCAGTAAATTGAAACGATATTATCACAGAAGTAATTAAAGCGTACATGCCCGCGACACGAGAGCAAATACGGGAAAACAGAAACAATACATTATAAACACATTTGTAATGCTTTGATCAAACGACATAAGCGACAAAACACCAAGCAACGGCCCAAATGGGTGCATCATAGATGTACCAGCGCCCTTCACATTTTTCTTGCGATGAAGCTCTTGTGGTAAACGTCTAACAAAAGGAAAGGAACGACGTCGTTATTATGAACTCGGCAGAAACATTAAGAAGACATCTCCAAGGTCACGGTGGAACGCACGAGGGTATATTATCCCCAAAGAGACCGACGGACAGTCCATGCATACATCATTGCGCTCACAGAGCAGTAAAAATGCGTTAGAAAAAAAGCCGCCCTGGCGGCCTTAGCTCAAAGGCGGACGAGCATAAGAGACATTCTCACCGTCATCATCCTTGTTAGTGTGTGTCGTTCTGGCGAGCGCTGACTCCTTTAGAAAATAATGGCATTAAATTGAACGAGACCCAAAACCGCCGCGCTTCATCGGTGTGAATGCACAGCAAGGAGAAACCGAGAGAGTGGCTTCACTCTGCATGATAAAATTATAAACACGCAAGTGAGAGACGAACAGATTCAGCATTGAAAAGCTGATATCTTCAGCACGCCCATAGTGATAAGGCAGCTGATCATTAACACAGTTTGTTTATGCCCTATGTGCAATGATGGGAGGCATGTGAGGTTTGCAATTTTGATGTCACGGAATTTAAATAATTAACTAGTGTATTAAGTTATTTTTTTAAATAAATATAAACAATACAAACATAAATTAATAAGTGAATAATTTCCCTACTTCAGCAATTATCACCTAATTGCAGCATAAACCTTTTTTTGTAACACATACATTTATAAATACCTACTGTACATGTGCATACATACATACATACATACATACATACATACATACATACATACATATATAAATACATGCACTTTGCACATTAAATTATCTAATCAGTCACATACAGGCAAATAATCTTCAGGTAATGCTCACATAAAACATTAGATTGAAGAAAAAATACCTCTATGACCTGTTAATGCACAGACTGGTGCTAAACAACAACAACAACAACAACAACAACAACAACAACATAGCGTTCAGTTGGTGGAAATGGCTTCTTGATAAGAAAGATTGGAAAAAATTTGGCAGAAATGGATTCCACTAAAATGATTACTCTTTACAACCAAAGTATCTCAGTATACATGTCATGTGGATGTGCTACAATAGCAGAAAATAAGAAGGGTTCCACTTCCATGATCCAAGAATATGAATCTAAAGCTATAACCAAAATTAGATTTCCTGGTCTTTTTCTAGCATTCAACTGTCTAGAATCTTTTCCCATGATACGCCCAGATTCTTTTTCGTGGCTATATGGGGTGGAGTCTGATGTGCTGTTTGGCTGTAGCCCTCTTCTTCTTCTTATGGCTTCCCCATTTAGGGATCAACACAGCGGATCATCCATCTCCATACCACCCTGTCCTTAACATCTGCCTGTTTTAAACTTCACTGTCCATCCTCTCATTCACACATGTACTCTGTCTAATTCCTATTGAATTTCATTCCCCTTCTTTCCAGCACATACCTCCACCTCTCCAGACTCATCTTAACCTGCACCCTACTCTTGCCATAAACCTCAATATCATCTGCAAACATCATAGTCCATGGAGACTCCTGTCTGGTCTTGTCCGTAAACCTGTCCATCTCCACTGCAAACAGGAAAGGGCTCAGAGCCAATCCTTCATGCAATCCCACCTCCACTCTGAACCAGTCTGTCGTTCCTACTGCACGTCATTGCTGTCACACAGTCTTCATACATGTCCTGCACCACCCTCACATACTTTTCTGACACACCTGACTTCCTCATGCAATATCACAACTCATCTCTTGGCACCCTGTCGTACGCTTTCTCTAGATCCACAAAAACGAAATGCAACTCCTGACCTTCTCTATACTTCTTCATCAACATTCTCAAAGCAAATATTGCTTTCATATTGCTCCTCCTCAGCATGAAACTGTTGCTCACAGATGGTCAACTCTCCTCTCAGCTTAGCTTCCACTACTCTTTCTAATCACTTCATGGTGTGACTGATCAAATTTATTCCCCTGTAGCTACTGCAGGTTTGTACATCTCCCTTATTCTTAAAAGTCGGTACCAGAACACTCCTCCATTCCTCAGGCATCCTTTCACCTTCTAAAATTTTGTTTGGGGATCTATGAAATTACAAAGTTACACAGGAGCTTTGAGGATGGATTTGGACTGTATTTAATGTCAACAGTCTGCTACACTCAGGAGTACAGTTTGCTCATTTTGATCACCATTACTGCACACCTTATTTAGCTGTAATAAATAGATATTCGGTGCCACCCAGATGAAGATGGGTTCCCTCTTGAGTCTGGTTCCTCTCAAGGTTTCTTTTTTATGCCATCTCTGAGTTTTTCCCTGCCACAGTGGTCACCGGCTTGGTCATTGGGGACAAACTTACACTTATAAAAAACAATCTTATTAATTATTTCTTACCACAATATCTCTGTAAAGCTGCTTTGAGACAATGCAAATTGTTAAAAGCTCTGAGCTCTATAGCTCTATACAAATGAAAATGAATTAAATTGAATAGTGGCAACATTTAAATTGCCCACCCTAACCTCTACTCTCCTACATTTCTTCTTTCCCTGCTGTCTCTGTTGACCTCTGGCCAACAATAGCCCAATTTCCACTGGTACCCTGTTGGCTAACAATCGTTTGGTGACCCGAGCCTTGACCAATCCTTTATGGATATCTGGTCTGTGATCCGCATAATTGATTTGGCACATTTTATGGTGAATGCCCTTCCTAACTCAACCCTCCCCATTTATTAGATTAGATTAATTAGATTCAACTTTATTGTCATTACACATGTACAAGTACAATTATTATTTATCCGTGTACTGGCTTGTGAAACCTTAATTTTGATGTGTCATGACTTCTGTAATAATTTCCTGCTTGTAAAAAGTGTTTATTTGAGTTGCTATAAACATCTTGTTAGGTCAAAATAATAGTAATTCTCCTTTAGGTTTTATTTTCCCTTGTGTATGTAAATCTCAGAACAAAAGCAGCATTTGAATCCCCAAACTTCTAATGAGTATCCCAGAGCCTTAACCCCTGTTAAAAGCTGCAGGGCCTTGTTTATATGTTTTTGTTTAGTTGTTTATGTGAAGATGACAATATTGTTAAAATTACTACAAAAATAAAATTGACGAACTGAATTTAAAAAAATTAAATGAATAGCATATTTTAAAATACATGCTCAATTCTAGTGTAATTAATGTCTAAATAGCAGTCCTGGATTGTGTTTTTCATCACTAACAGACACTAGCCAAGACAATCACTCTTTAACATGGAAGAGAGGGTGGAATTGTAAAGTGCTATACTTAAATGTGCTTCCCTTTCAGGAACTCAAGCTGCGTCAACTACGCTTTGGGAACGGTTTCGTATGGAATAACTGAAAATAATTAATTATAAAGGCAAGCAGTCTTTCAGACTCTTTATGTGTGGCTTGTCTGGGAGTGGAGCATGGTCGGATGGCTCGCGACGTAGCTGGCTGCCTATATTGCGACTGTGTGAGATTGTGCTCTTCGAGAAAGGTGAAGCAGCAACTGAGGTCATGGGGTCACATTTGGATCTGGTAGAGAGTTTGGAGACAGGAGACCCGCCAGATCCAGCATTTTCTCTCAAGGTTCAGAAGCACATCTTTCGGCCGTATTGTGAGAGCAATCCGCTCCACCTCGATCCCATGGAGGACATGCCCCCACAGACAGTTCAGTTCGAGGAGCTGCTGGAGGTAGTGACTCATGCTGTTGCGATGCTGGATATTGCTTGTCCAACTGATAAGGAGAAATTACGTCCCCTGCACAATGAGGTGACCAGGTCATGGAACAGCCCTTATTTGGCCCACCTCTTCAGGAACAAAATTTTTTTTATTTGATAATGAAGTAGGGCTGAAAGAGTGCAGTTATGGAACGATGCCCTGGGTTGAAAAGATGCTGGCTGGCTATCTCTCCCAGGTGAGTGCCTTAAGGCCCCGGTCCTACCCAGCAAGCCTCTGAGGACTACCTTTACTCTGGTGGGCAGGGTGACGGAGACAGAGAGACACCTCTGGCATGGACTGAAATGCTTTCAACTCCTGCACAATGTCCCTTGTAAAATAAAAACCACATTACAAAATTTACATTTAACATGTACCCATTTGAAGTTGATGGGTACAATATAAGGTATGTTTTAATATATTGATGACCTAGAATGAATGAAGAATAACATTATGAAGGGCATATGTTGAAAACACTGAAATGTTGCAGTGTTTCATATTCAACTAACATGCTAAGTTTGTTTGCCTCTGGATAGAGCCTTTCTGCTGGATGCCCCTGTGGTGCCCTGTAAAGCCATGAATACAGTTGTCTAAAAAGTCTAAAAAAGGCCAAGAAACAGTCTGCGGCGTTTCAGCGGTTCCTCTCTCGTCGCTCTCATGGGGCTGCTCGGCGGGCGGAGCCCCAACCCCAGCTCCAGCCTAGCACGAGTGCTAGGCATAGTGAAATTCAGAGATGGAGTGTCACCAATTGCACTCCCCAGAAACTAGGGACCCTCTGCGCTCCAGGATGAGGCCCGAGGTAGTGACAATTCTGAAGACCATCATCTTTAATAAGAGGGCTTCGACCAAGAGATCCTAACAGGCCAGGAGTTTTTGGGGTCTCCACCGGGGTGGGGCAATGTACACCTAAGTACATGGTGCCCTCCCTTCCTCTGTCCCCTAAGGGGATCGCCTGCCACATGTAGTGCTTCAGCGCTTAAGGCTCTGGTTATGGAACAAGAAGTAGAAACTCTCTTGCTCAAGCAAGTAATCTAGGTGGCCCTCTGTTCGACAGAGAGTTCAGTTCTACAGCCAGTAATTCATAGCCCCCAAGAAGCATGGGGGCTGTGTCCCATTTTAGAACTACATCAGCTGAACTGCTCTCTAATGAGACTCAGGTTCAAGATGCTCACCCGGGAACAGGTTGTGTTCCAAATCAGGTCCAAGGACTGGTTTGTGACAATAAATCTGAAGGAAGCGTATTTTCACGTATTCATCCTTTCTTCACACAGGAAGTTCCTAAAGTTTGTTTTTGGGGCTGAAGCTTACCATTATTGGGTCCTTCCATTCAGCCTTGCACTCTCAACAAACTTCACAAAGGGTGTGGCTCTGCTGAGACTCTGGGGCATCCGCATAATGAACTCTATTGATGATTGGTTGATATTGGCTGTATCAGAGCACTTGGCATCCTGGCATCAAAATGTCCCCAAGGAATTGGGGTTAAGACCCACCTATCTAGACGTAGGGTAGGATTCGACCATTATGCAGGTGCAGCTGTCTCCTGCATGAGTCAAATCTATCCTCACCGCTGTCAAGAGCGTGAGAGAGGGCCAGCTACTCACTGTGAAGCAGTTTTAAAGACTGCTGGGTCTGATGGCAGCTGCATCCAATGTGGTGCCACTTGGCCTCCTATACATGCGACCCCTACAGTGGTGGCTCAGGGACAGAGGGTTCTCCCGAAAGGGCAACCCACTCCGCACAATCAATGACATGAACCTTACAGGCCATAGACATGTAGAGAGATCCTAGGTTCCTTCACTTTTGAAGCTAGCGCCGTCTCCACAGCATGTGCTTTTATAGCTTCCTACTTGTGACATCACCCGTCACCCTCAGGGAACCATAACCCAATTGGGCTACATAACCAAACAAAAGTCTCACATTTCAGTTAATATGACAGACCAGACTGTAAGCCTTTGATGGATGCCCATCATTAATTTTAACAAATAAGGTATTACCCCCAAATTAGCTCTAAATCTAAAAGATTTACTATCTAGTGAATACTTGCATTATGTGTGGAACGTATTGGCAATATGCTGAAAAAAAAGTGCTGGAAGAATCAAAATTCTACAGCAGCCTATTTCACCTACAGGCAGCTGCCTGTGATCTTGCTCCTGACTGTGGGCCATGATATCCCATAGCAAAGCATGTCCAAAAATACCTCAGTGAGAATACAAGATAATGTAGCAAATAGCCACCATGGCAAAAATATAGCAATATCACTAACTAGACATAAAGAGACATAAGCCTCTGTATAACATCCTCAAGTACAAGTACATATATTCTGTATTGGAAAGAGCCATGACTGAAAAGGTAGCTCCCACAACTTACAGAAGATCCTCCTTTAAACCAAACTTCAAGATGTACTGTTTAAAAAAGTCTGTGTGGTTACCTGGGCATTTTAAAGCATCTTCCGCAGGGCCAGTTATTCTCCTCTTAGTGGCATGATTCTGCTGGTCATATCTGAACAACATATGTTTTATTACATTTAACACACTAGCTTTGAGTAATTACCGAAGTTATGCACTGATTTGTCTCTATTAAGGATCAGACCACAGAAATCCAACAGTGACTAGTCCTTTCTCGGTTAAGGTATATCTTTATATCTACCAGGCAAAATAGAACAAACCTAGTGATACTAGGTATCACTAAAATATCACTTCATACATTTGACTTATTTTTTTTTCATGAATTTTCTTATTTTATTTTACTCATTAAGCTTTCTTTATCAACCATTAATTCCCCTGAGGTCTCTCATATGAGCTGATTATAAAAGTTCTGCTTCCTATTAGCAAATCACTATTTGTACTACATAATTTGCTAATGGCAAGGAACCACCACCTCACCCACTTCCCCTCTGTAGAAACTGCTTCTTTTGTTCAGCCTCTGTCCTTTCGTGAGCCACACTCACTTCCTGCTTCCTGCTAAAAGGAGTCAGCCACCAAGCTGGAAAGAACTAAAATTATCACAAATGAGTGCGCATTGCACTTCTTATAATAGCTCTAATTTGTATCTAATTTGCTCTAATGTATTTTCGTTCTGGAATGCAAAATGGAGCCCTTTGTCTGTGGAATAAAAAATTATTTAGGTTAGCACAAAAACTACTATAATTTTACACATGAATAGCAGTGGTGGACGAAGTACACAAAGCATGTACTTGAGTAAAAGTAGAGATACAGCAAGTAAAATATTACTCCAGTAAAAGTGCTCCCTTTAAACTTTTACTTGAGTAAAAGTACTTGCCTTCAAATGTACGTAAGTATCCAAGTACTATGATTTATTATTAGTATATTGTCCTATTATCATTATCACAAGACTCTTTGCCTAATTAACTCAGTTTATATAAAAAGACTCTAATGTTACTCTTAGCACACAAATCTATTAATACAATTATATTAATAATTCAAACACTGATTGATATCCAATTAATTATCATGAGCCCAAAACCTTTTCAACAACTGCACAAATAATGCAACAGGTGTTAAAGAGTTAGATTCAGGAGTTCCTTCTATCATTTATTACTCTCAAAATCTCCTGCTTGCTGTTGAACTGATGTTGAACGGCAATTGCGCTTCTAGCTTGAATGATGCCCTGGGTGAACCACGCCATGACCCAACGTCTCCGCCATCGATTAGTTTAAGCTTTGAAAAGCTCCTCTCTGCTTCAGCTACCATCACTGGATGAGTAAGAAATATTTACAGAGCAGTCCACAAATTTTTAAACATTTCTGAGAGCTCACTTTCATGTATAAATATCAACCTAAATGCATTTATTGCACAATTAAATACATGTCATTGTCATTATTGCACAATTTATCAAACTCGAACCTAAATCGATAGATCTTCTTGGCTAACTGTAGCCATAAGATTCCTGCAACATCTATATCCTTATTATATATGTCTTTTAAATTAGCCTTTTAAGCTGCACTGGAGATTCCCCTTACATGTGTGACATGAAATAATAATTGATGCGACCATTCAAATATATATAAATATATATATATATATACAGTGAGGAAATTAAAATAAATAAAAGTAAGATCTATTGTTTTTGTGTAGACAAAATGGCAATAAGGGTCTTGAATGTTGATTTTGGCCCTGGGTCCAGACTTTGGACACCTGTGCTATAAGGTGAGAGACAGTCTAAAAATAATTTCAAACCATTTAATCTAGCAACACATTGTTTTTGGCATAGACCAAATATAGCCCAACACTCCTCCCAGCACAGAAAGTACTGGTGAACTGAAACTCTTGTTACCTTCAAGCACAACAAGGATAGAGCAAAACAAAACCAAAGCAAAACTGGGAAGACCCAGTTCCAGTCAGCCAGAATATGCCCCAATAGCACAATGATCCCAAACACAAAGCAAAACATAAAACTGAATGGTTTAAAAAAATAAGTCAAAGCCCAAATGTAAATCAAAGTAAAGATTTGTCACATGACTTGAAAATTGCTGTCTTTAAATGATTTTCATCAACTGGAAAAGATGAAAAAATTTGCATTTAGGAATGGAAGAAAAAGGACAATGCACAAATACTGACTCTGGGGTAAAAACTTTATCATAAAGTTATAATATAGACTGTAATGTGCTCAAACCTTCACATTTCTAGGAAATAAACAAAGCAATTTCATTAGATTTCATACTATCAGTAATTGCTAAAAGGTCTTATCAATTTATCACTTTTCTAAATTAAGATAAACTTTTTTACCCCTGTCACCCACTTGACACATAAACACACCAGCAGGGTAACACTGAAGAGCATCCACAAACAACAGCATAGCAAATGTTCTCCACCATGGAAAAAATAGGGAACAGAACCTACCACACCTGAGCATTCACATAAGTTACACAGCCACTTTCACTGACTCATAACCATGAACCAACAGCATGCACACTGATGCTGTACTGATGCGTTGATGCCAAATTTAACCATTTATATTAATGCTACTTAGTATTTTGCATCTTAAGCTAAAATGTCCCAAATGAATGTCAACAAAAACTGAGAACACATGCTGTTTGCTAGTGTGAAAATGTATGTAATGACACACACTCACACTCATACACACACACACACACACGCCTTACATTAGCACATTGAAAAGTAATTCACAAAAAAAACTATAAAAAATAAAAGTGATTATTAAGTTTAATCAATAGGAGTGCAAAATGGAATGCAAATGACATGCCATGTACAGTAAACTTCATAATCATTGTAATTTAAACTATTCTAGGAGTTTTAGCTTCTTGGAAAGTCTAATTTGTGTTAACAGCACAGATTTAGCATTTATTCGCCAGACTTCACACTAGATCCTTCAGTTCAGTTTAAATCATACAATAGAAAAACAGATGTCATCTATGGAAAGTTTGAGGATTATGTCTGCCTCACCAACACTTGTCTTTTCCATTCCTATTAAAAATTATTTAAAGTGTATTAGACAGATGAGATAGTGTGAGATAGTGAGATAGAGATAGTGTGACTAAAAACTGAATATTTGGTTTTGGGAACTGAGAATAAGATGAAATCAACTTCACAATCCAGTTTCTGATTTCCTATGATGCATTACTTACCACATTTACTTGCAAAGGTCCAGAACCAAGTCTGAGCAATTTTCTCCGGCCTGTGTTTCCATTGCTGCTCTGTACAGTAGTTGACTGTCTTTCAGGCTCAGCTGTGGAACAGACTTGTTCATTACTATACATTGTAGTGATTGTACGAATACTGTTAGAATTGTACTCTAAGCAAAAACATGGTGAATTGTTATTTTTAGAGGATAGTAAATCAATACTGCTATTCAAGCTGCACAGTGACCATTGACTACTCTAAAGTATATCCAAGTTTATTTTCTATAGTATTGTCCCTTGAAAAGATATAATGAAATGGTTGCTGAAATGTGAGGGGTATAACATGTGTGTGTGTGTGTATGTATGTATATATCGGTGGCGGGTGGTCAGGGGCAGCAAAGCCTTCTCTGCTGGCCTAAACACTATCAGAAGCACTGACCTACATTTACAACCTAAATTCTAGTATTTGTTCCATGAAACTGTATTCATTTATTTCTAACAGTCTATTCTCTTCATTTCGTAGCGTTTCTTTTGGCTGCACTGCTTCCAGTACGTGTATGTGGATGTTAGATTTTTTCTGTCCAATCAGATTTCAGCCTCTAAGTGCTGCCATGTCAATCTAATTTGCCCAGGGCCTGCAAAGTCAGTACTGCTGGCGTATTGAGTAATGAGTACCACTGGCTTACAGCCTGGGCAATTATGAAGTACGCATCTCTAGTGAGTGGGTTGTATTTTATTTACATTTTTTATGTTTTTGTCATTTTATTAGACAAATATTGATTCTGAACTGCTCCAGATGATGTAGGTGGGACAGTTGCGGTTGTAGTGTAGAGGTTTGTCTTAACTGTGTTTCTTGCTTTAGTAAAATGGTATTCACCCTCCATACGCGAAATGCCTCTCTGTCTGTAATGCCACACGTTGTTATATTGCGTTTTTGTATAGTATTGATGGTTTCTATAATTGCGACATGATAGTGGTGGTATTAAGAGGTGGATTAAGTCTGGAGTCTGGTAAGACCCCACTGAAGGCCCAGGTATATATATATATATATATATATATATATATATATATATATATATATATATATATATATATATATATATATACACACACAGTGGTGTGAAAAATTTTGATTTCTTATTTTTTTGCATGTTTGTCACACTTTAATGTTTCAGATCATCAAACTAATTTAAATATTAGTAAAAGATAACACAAGTGAACACAACATGCAGTTTTTAAATGAAGGTTTTTATTGTTGAGGGAAAACTAAATCCAAAACTACATGGCCCTGTGTGAAAAAGTGTTTGCCCCCTAAACCTTATACCCTTAGCAGCAACAAATTTGAGGGTTTTTGAGCATGAACCACCTTTTTAAGGTTATGCCACAGCATCTCAATAAGATTCGGGTTAGGACTTTGACTAGGCCACTCTGAAGTCTTCATTTTGTTTTTTTTCAGCCATTCAGAGGTGAACTTGCTGGTGTGTTTGTATCATTGATGTTGAGGGGTCTTTTGTGACCTCTTGGATGAATTATCGCTGTGCTTCTGGGGTAATTTTGGTCGGTCGGCCACTCCTGTGAAGGTTCTTAACTGTTCCATGTTTTTGCCATTTGTGAATAATGGCTCTCACTGTGGTTCTCTGGAGTCCCAAAGATTTAGAAATAGCTTTATAACCTTTTCCAGATTGATAGATCTCAATTACTTTCTTTCTCATTTGTTTCTGAATTTCTTTGGATCTCAGCATGCTGTCTAGCTTTTGAGGATATTTTGGTCTACTTCACTTTGTCAGGCAGGTCCTATTTAAGGGATTTTTTTTATTGTGAACAGGTGCGGCAGTAATCAGGCCTGGGTGTGGCTAGAGAAATTCAACTCAGGTTTGTTGTTTTAACAGGGGGCAAGCATTTTTTCACACAGGGCCATGTAGTTTTGGATTTTGTTTTCCTTTAATAATAAAAACCTTCATCTAAAAACTGCATGTTGTGTTCACTTGTGTTATCTTTTACTAATATTTAAATTAGTTTGATGATCTAAAACATTAAAGTGTGACAAACATGCAAAAAAATAAGAAATCAGGAAGAGGGCAAACACTTTTTTACACCACTGTATATGTATATATATATATATATACACAGTGAGGAAAATAAGTATTTGAACACCCAGCTATTTTGCAAGTTCTCCCACTTAGAAATCATGGAGGGGTCTAAAATTGTCATCGTAGGTGCATGTCCACTGTGAGAGACATAATCTAAAAAAAAAAAAATCCAGAAATCACAATGTATGATTTTTTTTACTATTTATTTGTATGATACAGCTGCAAAGAAGTATTTGAACACCTGAGAAAGTCAATGTTATTATTTGGTACAGTAGCGTTTGTTTACAATTACAGAGGTCAAACGTTTCCTGTAGTTTTTCACCAGGTTTGCACACACTGCAGGAGGGATTTTGGGCCACTCCTCCACACAGATCTTCTCTAGATCAGTCAGGTTTCTGGCCTGTCTCTGAGAAACACGGAGTTTGAGCTCCCTCCAAAGATTCTCTATTGGGTTTAGGTCTGGAGACTGGCTAGGCCATGCCAGAACCTTGATATGCTTCTTACAGAGCCACTCCTTGGTTATCCTGGCTGTGTGCTTCAGGTCATTGTCATGTTGGAAGACCCAGCCTCGACCCATCTTCAATGCTCTAACTGAGGGAAGGAGGTTGTTCCCCAAAATCTCACAATACATGGCCCCGGTCATCCTCTCCTTAATACAGTGCAGTCGCCCTGTCCCATGTGCAGAAAAACACCCCCAAAGCATGATGCTACCACCCCCATGCTTCACAGTAAGGATGGTGTTCTTGGGATGGTACTCATCATTCTTCTTCCTCCAAACACGTTTAGTGGAATTATGACCCAAAAGTTCTATTTTGGTCTCATCTGACCACTTGACTTTCTCCCATGACTCCTCTGGATCATCCAAATGGTCATTGGCAAACTTAAGACGTGCCTGAACATGTGCTGGTTTAAGCAGGGGAACCTTCCGTGCCATGCATGATTTCAAACCATGGCGTCTTAGTGTATTACCAACAGTAACCTTGGAAATGGTGGTCCCAGCTCTTTTCAGGTCATTGACCATCTCCTCCCGTGTCGTTCTGGGCTGATTTCTCACCTTCCTTAGGATCATTGAGACCCCACGAGGTGAGATCTTGCATGGAGCCCCAGTCCGAGGGCGATTGACAGTCATGTTTAGCTTCTTCTATTTTCTAATGATTGCTCCAACAGTGGACCTTTTTTCACCAAGCTGCTTGGCAATTTCCCCGTAGCCCTTTCCAGCCTTGTGGAGGTGTACAATTTTGTCTCTAGTGTCTTTGGACAGCTCTTTGGCCATGTTAGTAGTTGGATTCTTACTGATTGTATGGGGTGGACAGGTGTCTTTATGCAGCTAACGACCTCAAACAGGTGCATCTAATTTAGGATAATAAATGTAGTGGAGGTGGACATTTTAAAGGCAGACTAACAGGTCTTTGAGGGTCAGAATTCTAGCTGATAGACAGGTGTTTAAATACTTATTTGCAGCTGTATCATACAAATAAATAATTTAAAAATCATATATTGTGATTTCTGGATTTTTTTTTTTAGATTATGTCTCTCACTGTGGACATGCACCTACGATGACCATTTCAGACCCCTCCATGATTTCTAAGTGGGAAAACTTGCAAAATAGCTGGGTATTCAAATACTTATTTTCCTTACTGTATATATATATATATATATATATATATATATATATATATATATATATATATATATATATATAGTTATACATTGTCTTTCATCTATAATCTAAATTGCTTTTAGTATATTTTTTACTTTCAGTGCTGCTGTAATACATGAATATAGATAATACATATAATAAATAACAATACATACAGTACAAGTCAAAAGTTTGGACAACCCTTCTCCTTCAGTGTTTTTTTCAAAATATAAAAAATGCATGAAATTATGTAGTAAACAAAAACTTTTAAACAACCACCCAGTATATGTTTTATATTTTAGATTGTCAAAACTAGTTACATTTAGATTTGATGACAGCTTGGCAAACCCATGACATTCTCTCACCAGCTTCAATTCACAGGTGGACATTGTTAAGAGTTAATTTGTGACATTTTCTTACTTCTTAATGAGTTTTAGACTGTCAGTTTTCTTGTGCAGAGGAAAGGGTGAGTTCAAAGTTAATAGCCCTATACGTGCTACTACAACTACTGTACTGTACAAACCAATATGGTGACAGTCAGTTAAGTAAAGAGAAAAGACAATTCATTGTAAATGAATGACAGTCAATCTCAAGAACTTTAAATGTATCCCAAGTGCAGTCTTCAAAATCATCAAACACTGTGATGAAAATTTTTTCATACCAGTCTGAGAAACCATTAATCTGCAGAACCTCAGATTAGAGCCCACATAAATGCTTCTCTGAGTTCAGGTGGCAGAAGTCAGGGCTTCATTGTAGAATTATGGCATAGAAACCATTCATTCATAAGAACAACAAGCAGAAGTGAATTACTTGGGCCAAGAAACACAAGGTACTGACATCAGATTAGTGTAAAACTGTCCTGTGGTCTAAGTCCAAATATGAGATTTTTAGTTCTAATTGTTGTGACTTTGTTAACCGTAGAGAGGGTGAACTTTGCGGTCCTGTGAAGCATGGAGGATAAAATGTGTTGGTGTGGTGGTACATTTCTGGTACCACTGTTGGTCACTTAGTTAAAAGTAAAGAAACACTTAATCAGCATGGCTACCACAGCTTTTTGTAGAGAGATGCCATTCCATCTGGTTTGTACTTAGTGGTACCATAATTTGTTTTCCAACAGGACAATAATCTGAAACACATCTCTAGGTTAAGAAAGAGTTATTTGTCCAAGAAGCTGAGTGATGGAGTGCTGCATCAGATGACTTGGCCTACACAATCACCAATCTAAATCCAATTTAGCTGGTTTAGGATAAGTTGGACCACATTGTTGGAAGACAATTTCAGGTGACCAGCTCGTGAGGCTGACTGGGAGAATGACAAGAGTCTGCAAAGCTGTCATCAAAAAAGAAGGTGGCTATTTTGAAGAATAAAAAATATAAAACATAACACTATATATATAATTATACAGGTAGTCCCCGAGTTACGATGGTTTTACGATCTTACGATGACAATGTTTTGCTAAATTATGCACTGTAACTTGTTCAGTCATTAACAAATAACATTATATTACTCCATACTGACCACCATGACTCCTGGGTAGGCTAGGCTACCTGGTAGGCTTGCAATCTCCATTGTAAATTGGGTATACCTGTATATTGTATTTGTGTTAAAACATTTGTTGCACAATTGGTATTAAGTGTAACACTGTACCTGATCGGTCAAGTGGCAAGCTGGCTACCCTTGATCCAGATATGCCATTCTGTGGAAGAGGAAATGAATGGCACCTCTGCAGGACCACTTTAAAAGGAGGGTCTTGAGGTGAAATGCCAGGAGGGCGAGAAAGGGCCTGAAATTTACTAAATCTAATTAGACACTAACCTGGAGACAGGAATATCAAGCTACTCAGCATGGCTAACTATGTCAACCTGGAAAATCTATTATAGGTGCTTTCACATACTTAAAATTAAAATTTTGATACAGCCTACTTAGGCAAGTATAAATCTAAACAGCCAGTTTGACACTGTTTATAAGAGATGTGCATTTGTTCCACTTTCATGATCTGCACCTCTGATTCCATACAATGTATGATGGGTGGCTACATGTATTTTTATATTTTTTTATAGTTTTATGCACTCTGGTGCAGAATAAACCAACAGACTAAAATATGGGAAAGCACCCTGTGATTCTTATGCATTTTCAGGTAAAGGAGTAAAGTGAAAAATGAGAGAATGACTTAAATGAGAATTAGTAAAATGTCCAGCAAGAGCACACGAATAAAAAGCAGTGTTATTTGTTTTAATGTGCTCTATGTGCATTTTTTGTTCACCAGTATTACAAACTATATATTACTGTATTGCTCTATTTATTGTATAGAAAAGGTTTATTGTCTTCAATCAGCTATATAATTTAAAGATTAATTACTTTACCAACAACTGAAGTATTCCACAGAAATCAGATTTTTTTTGTTTTTGTTTTTTAGATATGGTATTTCTTTAACAGAAAAAAAAAATACACATTAGTTTAGACATTCTACCTAGCAGTAAATGTTTTTTTAACCAGCCAACATTAGCTTTTTATAAAAGCTTTTTATAAAAGCTAAGTATCACTATCTGAATAAATCTATGGCTTACTCGCTGCGTTGGCACTCTGTCAAACTGGATGGGTGCATATCCATTTATGACAGAGCAGAATCTCCTGAGAGGATTAGGTATCCATGGAACTGGTGGCCGAAGCACTGTTGCACAGTGCTCCTCCGATCCAGAGTTGACAACCTCCTCCTTTATGATGGGACATTGAAAGCTTGGCCTGATCACAGAGCCTGAAGCAGGCCAGTGCCAAGGCTTTTTCATAAGGGTCAATCTCATTGTTCTACAGGTTTGGAAGCTTCTTGGACTTCCCTCACTCACACAACAGTCACCTGCTGAGACCTAGTTTCAAGGATATGAGTTTATGAGAAAAAAATTTAGATCCAAAGGTATAATTCAGGCAACTTTGCACACTCGTTAAGATGATGCAAGGTAAATAAACTTTGTATGCTATTTAATAAACAAATGTTGCAAATAGCATATTTCCCTGATGGATAACTTGATATACCAGGGAGATTAAAAGGTGCTTCTTGACTGCTGTTTTTGTGTTCCACTAAACTGCTGCATGTTATGGGCAATAACTATACTATTTTCTTTATAAATTATGTTATTTTAAAGGGAAAAAAGAACTGTTATGCAACTTGAAAATGGTTAGTCATGGGATGAAAAGCACACAGTTATAACATGACAGACTGAATGAATAATTGTGGAAACTATTTTAGTAGAACACAATTTCTAACAAACATGTAAAGCAGGAAAACAAAACAGAAACAGAAAAACAAAAGCCAAAATAAGCGTTCCACCATACGTCTTACCTTAAATATTTCATCTGGACAGTGTGGAATGATATCATTGCAAATATCACTTTTTTCAACTTTTTCCTGTTTTTTGGTTTTATCTGAAATGCCTGAAGACTCAGATTCACTTTGTTCATGACGATCAAACTGAAGCTCAGGCTCAGAAAGAGAACTTCCATCTGGTCCATCGCTTCTCTGGTGGTTCTCAATAGTGGCTAAAGAGGTGTGAGCAGAGGTGTGTTGCGATTCTGTCCCATCAGAGAATCCATTTATGCTTGATGAATCTGCCCATGCTTTCCAGGATTTCGGAACCACATGTGGGGACCTGTTTAAATCTTCAGTAGGTGAGATCACCTCACATTCATCGAGGGTAATAGCAGGCTTAGTTAAAGCCTCATCCTCTCTCTTTAGTGCATTAGCCTTAGTGTAAAGAAATTCTTGATTCTGCTGTGTTCTTGTGGAACCATTGCTGGGACATTCACCATCAGGAGGTGAGTGGGGTCTGGATGAGTTCCTCCATTTTCGAGCAGTCTCAGCCATGCTGTTAAAGAATCTAAACAGCCCCCTAAAGTGGCTACTTTTGACATCGGGACCTGTCTGTTTAGGTACAGGCATTGAGTCTTTAATGCACTCTACATCAACAGACCCATAGTCTGAGTCAATTGTTTTGTCCAGAGTCTGCATGGAGTCAAAGCTCTTCTCCAGCAAAGTTGAACCTCCCTTTCCTATGAAGGAAATTCTTTTCAAGTAATTCCAAACATCACCTCCTTTTGACCGTCTTCCTCCGAGAGGTACCTTGGGGCTATCTTTCACAGAGTGTTCTTCATGGACTGTCACAAATAAGTTGCAGTTTGACTGAGCTTTCTTTGTGCATGTGTTTTTGGGTAAGTGATGCTCATTCTCAATTGTAGAAGTAAAGTCTATATCCTCAAAAGAGCAATCAAACTCAGTAGTGTAACCTGCATATGAGTGCCTCTTGCCTTTATTCCTGAGTAGGTTTCTTTGGCAGGTTAACAAAGCAGAAGCATTTCTGGTGTCTTCATTTGACTCATTCTTACGTGCACTGTGTAACTTGCTACTGGCAAGCTTGCCAGATTTGCCCCTAAAGACAGAAGGGGATTTCAACCTTTTGAAACCCCTTACTTTGTCAGTAAATGGCAGCTTGGAGGGAGATGCTTCCCCTGGAAGTATCATAGAGTGAGGTCGTCCCTCATGGTAAGATGTCGTTCTCCGGTTGTTGAGAATCCTCCAAATGCCTGTGGTTTTTGATGCCCGGTTCAGTTCCTGTTTCTCTCGGACTGGATTCTGAAAGGAAGCCAGATCCAATGACTCCTTAAGATCCTTGGATTTGCGAATTTGCACAATCCCTGTTTCACTCTCCATGTCCAAAGACACAGTGAAGACTTTGTTGACATATCCATTGGAAACATTACTGTCAGGCACAGAGCTTTCTATGTCATCCATCCTCTCACATTGCAAGGTGTAATGTCAGCTTTCAATTGTAAGACAAGTCATCTTTGGTCCGCCTGATTATTTAAGAGATAAGATATAAGATAAGATTAGATATTAGAGAATACATCTGAGTAAAAGACATTAATAAACATTACTGAAACTTTAACACCTAATCATTGCAAAAAGGTTTTTTTAGTTAGTTTATCATATTAAATAATATCATATCATATCAATAAATCCACAGTTTTTCAGCAGTATGAAAAAAAAAGATTTCACAAATATTTGGACAGTGTCAGAATTTTGCTTTTGTATACCACTAAAATGTTTTCAACAAATAAATTGCAATAATCATTCAGTAATTACAGCTATTTTTATATAGAACCTCCTTTTTTACACATTTAAAAATTATTAGACACTTGACTGATAAGCAGTCTATTACTCTAGTGCTTAGTCTATTGCTGTTCTTTTTTCTCTCTTTTTTTTTTTTTTTTTCACAAGAAATAAGAAGATTTGAGGTCTGCAGTTTATTCCAAGTGTTGAATTTACATTGGTCCAAATAGGTATAGATTCAAATGAAGGAGGTTATAGTTATTAAAAATAAAAAAATAAAAATACAGCCCCCTCACAACTTCTAGCCATGCTAATAACACTCTCAAGAAGGTATCAAGGACGCATATTGTTGTCATATTCTACATTCGAACGATTTCTTTATGAATGTTAATAAGTATGCATATGCATGCTTTATATATAATTAACACACTGTAGCTTTTTATATTTCTAAAGCATTTCTTTTCATTCAATTTACATGTGCTCGCTGTGATGACAGTGAAATTTAAATTTCAAAATACTTATAAAAATTAAAATACTAATACTTTAGCACAGTTTGTCTTCACAGGTCTTCTTTCATTCTTATTCTTTTACATGAACATTTATATTGTTTAATTGCCACGGTGCCAAATGAACTATAGTGGCTTGGGCTTGTGCCTCTCTAAACTTTACGCACACAAATAACACTCATCGTACTCCATGGTTGCCATTTATCTGTGTAATATGTTATGGTCTCAAAAGAAATTATGCATGTAGCTATTGTACATTTAATTAGTAGAGTCTCGTAATAGTTCCAAGTAAAACAAATATATTAAAATATTTACCTTAGATTAATGTGTGAAGTCAATCATACCTGCGAATTAGTAGAAGTAGCAGAAAGATGATCAACTTTGTCAGCAGCACTTAAGGCCCATATTTAGTGTTTAGCTGTGTTTACAATATATAGCGTCTAGGTTGGTTAAATCTTTACGGTCCCCTTTGAGTCCTTCAAATGTCCGCTTTTCCGAAAAATAGTCAGCAGTAAAATTTCTGAACTCTCGCCCTTAAGACAATGAACAAACACCGACACTGAGATATGCGGTAAGCGCGCGCGCGCTCACACGCACGCACGCACACACACACATACACACACACGCGTGCGCGCGCAGACAGAGATTTATTCTAAGATCAGTTGCTTCATGTTGTTGATCTCTTTTAGCATCATTGGCGTTTCTTTGATTTCGTAAAACTTCATTATAATAAAAAATAATATATTAAGATGTAAACGTTATTATTATTATTTTTTAATTATAAATAACCTTTAAACAAAACTCAATCCATTTATTTAAAACATTTTGCCAGTATTGTCTCTATCGTCACACTCTACAAACTATAAAACACTTGGGCTAAATAAATGTACCATATATTTGATATATTTTAAATAGTTTCTCCCGTCTCGGTTCTATTAAACACACACGCGCACACACATACGCTCACGCACGCTTCACCTCCCCCTATCTTATACACAGGAAAGAGTGGATCTTACATCAATGGGTCTAAAAAATGTACTCTGCTTGACAAAGGCAGGAAGCCTGGCTGACTGTATGTAAATATCTCTGCCATACATGCTTCCCGCTCTGTCTGTGTGTCACTAAAACAGCAATTGTGTTTCTGTCTGTCTACCTACGTACACTTATCACATTAGACACAATGGCCAATGTTTCATGACTCCAAACACAATTTACATAGCACATCGAGTTACAAATAATATATCAATGTGGTTGGTGAGATTAGTAGGACGTGATTACAATGACATACAAGAGATGGCAGAATAAAACATGACACAATAAAAGTGTATGCAGTCAATACATAAAATGTGTAATAAGTGTTTATGTCCTCTCATCTTGATATATGTCTAGAACAGGGAGGCCCACTTCCCAAGCATATTGTATTTAGCCCACTTCCTAAAGCCGCTTTCCTGCTGTCTACACAATGCACATCATGGACAGCTTAACTGTCCTGATTTTCAGCCTATTTCCTTTCTTCATAATTAACAAAACACATTTATTTCAAAATGCAGCAAAGAAAAGTACTCCCCATGAGATAATGTATGATGAAAATATATGAAAAATAAAAACAGAATAATAATTGTATTTTTGTAAAAAAGAAAGAAAGAAAGAAAGAAAGAAAGAAAGAAAGAAAGAAAGAAAGAAAGAAAGAAAGAAAAAGGTATAGATTACAGGCCACACACTCAACTTTTATTTATTTCATGACCAAACATACCTCTACTTAGTTCCAATTTGCAATGTGTCCTAATTTTAAAATATTGTTGAACACACCTCTTCGAAAATGAAGTCATCATTCTTTTTTGTTTCATTTTGGAACAATTGCCTTCTTCCTCTGTTTCCGATGACGTGGCCCATGCTGTGTGCTTCAATAGCAGGCCTGGGGGGAAAACAACAAGCTCAGTATAAACATGGCTGTAGTTGTTTTACTAATAATTCTGAAGAAAGACCACAAACAGAAAGTAGCTCTATGAATGCTATATAATACAACCTATATCAAATATATGTGTGGTAATGTGGTCTGAGAGGCACAAATTAGTTGAGATAAAATCATAGTGTGTACTCTGCAATCTTACTCATTGTCCGTCTGACTTCCTGTTGCAGTTTCACAAAGTATGGTTTGGATTAAGCAAAAGTTGGTTGCAACAAACAATCAGCTCACAAAAAATGGAATTTGTATATCTAAATGTAAAGGACATTCATGTTAAAGCTGGTGACAATGTATAGGGTCTAAATGTCAGCTATTCTCTCAGAATGAGTTCAGACTTCTCATGCTCTTTTACATTCCTAAGTGCAGACTCCAGCGTCTATTATTATAAAAGATTTCCACCAGTTTTTCAAAGTATCTCTCAAATAATTTCTGCTCCGAGATCAATCCACTTTTTACGCAATATGTAAATAGTACAACTTCAGCACTAACACTAAATGACATTTTTCTATATATGAAATACAATTTGGAATTTTATTATAGTTTCATCCTCCATACTTGGGTTTTGTTTTTGTTTTAGTTTTTTATTGTCATTTGTACTTATTGATGTATTTTTTCTGTTTTCCCTTGCAATTTGCATCCAATTTAATTCAACAAATTAGGTGGTAAATACAGTCAATATGCTTGAAGCAATATGTGAAAACTACAACCACTTCTACACTACTAACCCTAACCCTAGCATATTACAATCATTCATCAATTTAGTTATCTTCAGTAACCATTTTATCCTGGTCACAGTGACTGAGGAGCTAGAGTCTATCCCTGGAACACTGGATACAAGGCAGTAATACACCATAAATGAGACACCATATATGCAATATATACAGAGCAGACTACCCACCATGCCCTCTTACCCACCATCAGTGTCTGAATGCTCTTGTGGCTAAATAGAGGCATTCCAAAATAAAATAGAAAGACTTCCCAGAAGTGAGGAGGCTTTTAGAGCAGCAAAGGGAAAAATAAATCTGGAATTTTATATGTACACACACGATTGTTCAGGTGTTCAAATACTCATTTACCCTCACTGTACATAAACTGTACAACCATTAAAAACATACAATGATTTCATTCTGTGTAACTAATATATTGTTCCATAAAATAGATTAGGTTACATATGTGGGATATTTACTTTGTAAAGCCTTTCCAACGGAAATAATCTAATAATCATTTGGAGTAAAGGACTCAAGAACCAACAATTTTTTTAATTGAAATGTTCTCCTTTTTTACTTTTTGGGAAAACTTGTTACTTGTTAAATGTTGTAAAATGAACCAAAGGAAAGTTATTTCAGTTGAGGTAAAAAGAAAACTAAAATATCTAGATTTTCCCACATGACACATATGTGTATAAGGCTTTATTAAGGATTCTAAAATCACTTAAATGTGATGGGAATATAAATATTCTACCATTTTTGGACAGGAATGGACTTCAGGCAAATGGTATCAAAAAGAATCTGAAAACAGGAAGTCAAGCTACAATAAACATGGTTATACATCCTCTTTCTGGGATACAAAGGAAGTGAAGCATTTTTTTAGGAATGCTAATAAGCAGAGAAAAGTCTAAACCATTTGAATAAATCACAATAAATTTGATTTCAACAAAAAGCCAATGCATGTTTTTTTTAATGCTGGATAGAGATAATAAACAGAATGAAACCTTTATGCATCCATCCATTCATCTATTTTATTTTTCTATGTTTCTATTCCACCACCAGCACCTGCATGTTCTATCTACACTACCTCAGTGACAAAGCAGGAAGTTGTTTTTTTTTTTTTCACAGCCAGGGACCTGGGAACAAGTGTTCATCAAACTATAAGTAAGCCCCTCCCCAAAAAACTAGCAATGCTTCAGGAAAAAAATGCAGCAAAGACTAGCCCTCAGGGAATGAAGAAATCCCCCTTGTTCAGTTGGAAATAAACAAAAAAGACATGCACAAATCCATTTTGCATACAGTGAACTTCTCTCACATTAACATAGCAAGGGGACAACGTGTCATTAGTCAAACAACCATAGTAGATAAGGTACATAACTCTGTTGACCCCCATATACCGTTGTGTTGTATCTTAGTTTGGCTTTACTTTACAGTTTAACTTTACAGTTAAAACCAAGATCTAGGTTCTAGGTAGATTCTAATGCACATATTCCGGTATTTCTGATCAATAAAAATAAAGAAATTGTTTTTATTTGATTCTTTTTAATTAAACATTTTTTTTTTTTGGAAACTATTGTTTCATTCAACTTTTGATCTCCTATCTAAATCTTTTCATGGTATAGCAAAAACAACAGTAGTTCGATTGCCACTAGATGCCACTATTGCCACTAGATCCATGCACAGCCTTAACACAATTTCTACATTTCAATATTGTCTTATGAGGTACATCATGTTTTATCCTATGTATTAATTTGTCAGATTTGCTTTTTAGTTGCTGTAATTATGTAATTATACAGTGCCTGTAATTTTTGAGACACATGCATGTTAACTTTTGTTTATATTCAATAAATTAGAATTGGAGAATGACTGAAAAAAATGTGTGGAAAGATAGTCTAAATTTGAAATTTTGGGTTATAACAGAAGAACAAAGACAGAGAATTGGAGAAACTGCCTCTAACCCATAGTCAAACATGGAGGTAAAAACTTGTTTTGAGGTTGCTTTGGATCAAAGAGGATACTCTACTTGTTGCATGTGAAAGGAATAATGAAACAACATGCTACCATTCCAAACTTCAGCACCAGGCAATTCCAACTTGACTACAGCTAATTGAAACCAATTTCACCATACAATAAGATGGCCCAAAGCATATGTCCAAACCCTCTAAGCATTGTTTAAAGAGCAGTCAGTTGTGTTATCTATCATTTAATGGACTGCTCAGTCTACAGACCTAAAACAATTACTGGATAAATAGGACCGTGAGATTATGAAGAAATATCCAACCAGCAAAGAACATCTTTGGCAAGTTTCACAAGAGATATGGCAATGTATTTCAGCTGAACTCTCTGTATGCTAAAAGTGTGTAAAGCTGATAAAGGAGAGTTTTACCAACGGAAATTAAGCTTAACATCTGTACATTTGTATATTTGTTTGGTCAAAATACATTTTCATAGTGTTAAATTACCTACTTCAGAGGTCTTCAATGCTTTTCAGGTCAAGGACCCCTAGGTGATAGACACATGTGCCAGGGACCCCGATACAAAATAAGTCAAACATAGCCACTGATATTAATAGAAACCAATTTTATGCAAGTTGTTAAGACAATTAGAACTATTTTGATGTTGTACGTGCATCATTGTCTGCATATTTTCAAATCTTTCAAAAAGATTTATGCATCATAACAAACATATATTTTGTAATTTAAATACAAATGTATTTTGTGCAGTTTTATACATTTCCTTTTACTATCAGGTGGACTTTTATACATTTACCTGAACATCAGCTTTAATTTTAATAGAATTAACATTAAATATGGAAGGATATTCTGGACAATATTCAAAAGGAATTGCAAATTGTATTTGTATTGTGTTTTCCAAATGAAAAGCAAAGTCTATTTGCAACAGTATTTTCCATGTCTTACGAGTTATGACCATGTCATATTTAAATAGCAACATTAATTACCACGTTTGCTTTTTTACTTTTTCTGTATTTAGCTTTTTATAATAAAAGAAGTAAAAAAATAAGTAAAGGTGCTTGGTGAACGTACAGGTGTGTGTAGTTATTTTAATATAGGCCAAGTAGTAACATTGGCGACGAGGATAATTTATCAAGTGAGTTTAACGTCACGGGTGGGAAAAATGATGGAGAAAAGTGAGATCCAGATCTTTGAATGTTTTTCGGATACAGCCACGCTAGAGCAGAGATGGATGCAATGGCTGAAATCTTTCGAATTGATGCAGATGGGAAAGGACTCATCATTACAGGAAATGCAAAGGATGCGACTAAAGAGAGGAGGAGAGCTTTATTGTTACATTTTGCAGGACCTGAGGTACAAGATATCTTTTCAACCCTTGAAAATGCGGGAGAGGGTTCTGATTATAACGCTGCAGTGACCGCTTTAAACTTCTATTTTGTGCCCCAGGACAATGCAGCATTCGCCTGACAAGTGTTTCACAAGGTGACTCAAAAAACAAGTGAGACTATACAACAATTGTCTACTCAGTTACGGCAAGCTGCAAACGACTGTGGTTTTCAAGCAGACACCGACAACCAGATAACAGACACTATTCTAAGCAAATGTATGTCTGATTACATTCGTCAGAAATTATTAGAGTAAGGTCAAAGTCACTCAGTGGAACTAGCATCACAGTGTAAAAGAATCGAAGAGCAGATGTCAGTCATCTTGCTGAAACCTAATACGGGTACAGTTAATTAAGTTGTGCACAAAAACGAGAAAGTTTATAAAGGATACGTCAAAAACAGTGAAAAAAGACGATAAGTGGAAAAAAATTTTACAGATGTGGACACAGAGGTCATTTAGGCGGAGACCAATGTTGCCCTGCAAAAGGTCAAGTATGTCATAAATGTAACAGAAAATATAATTTTTCCAAAATGTATCACACAAAAAAATTAAAAAAAGAATTGCGTAAACAATGTGGAGGAAACTGATTATGCATTTGTTGTCCAACAGAATGCGATCTCAATGGTGCATTTAAATGTGAACTGAACATATCAAGCTGAATTCATCGTGATAAGAGGGAAAGGACGAGAATTACTAAACTGGGTGTGTTAAAAATTGGTGCTGACATTTTTTGCCGTGATTGAAACAAAGCAAGCATAGTGACAAAATTAACCAAAAGTGTTGGGTGGGGTTGGCAAGTTAAACACCAACCAAGTTACCCTACACAAAGATCCAAGTGTAAAACCAGTGGCGCAACCATTTAGGCGCATTCCATTTAATCGAAGGGAAGTGGAGGAGAGGAAAATAAAGGAGCTAGTGGACATGGACATCATAGATGGATCCTCCGTGGAGACCGTCAAGAGCACCAAAATCCTTGGTGTTCATTTGGTGGATAACCTTACCTGGTCACTTAACACCAGCTCCATCAGCAAGAAAGCCCAGCAGCGTCTTTACTTCCTGAGCAGGCTGAGGAAAGCTCATCTCCCTCCCAGGCTGTCACATCCAGACTGTGCAACAGTTTATTTCCTCAAGCCATCAGGCTTCTCAACACAGAACTGAACTGAAACTCACGCACACACACATACAACTGTGTGACTGATCTGTACAATCCGGACTCAAACACAATCATACTCATTTCACACATCCATGTTTTTGGAACCATTTATATTATATCACTTCATTACTACAGACTGTTTACGTACTGTTTTTGCACATATTTTTTGACTGCTGCTTTTGCTCTTTTGCACAACATTATGTTTAGATTTTTGTTTAATTACAATGTTTACTTTACTCTTTACTATGCAGTGCGCAATATACAATAGGTTTACTGGGGGCGCTATTTTGTGTTTTGTGTATTTGTCTTACACTGTCTTGTGTTGTCTTGCACTTTCCTGTATTGTCTTGCACTGTCTTGTGTTGTTGTTGCACTGTTTGCACCAGGTTGCACACGTTGCTCTATGTTGTTTATGTAGCACTAGGGTTCAGGAGGAACGTTGTTACAATTCACTGTGTACTGCATCAGCTATATATGGTTGAAATGACAATAAAAGTTTCTTAACTTGACTTGACTAGAACACGTCAACGCTCCCACACCATCGGTGAATTCTGTAGTTATCGTGCCTAAAGACAACTCAGAGATAAGCTTGTACCTGGATATGAGGCAGGCCAACCGTGCCATAGTAAGAGAGAGCTACCCTATCTATCTTGCAGTGGTGTGGGTCTTAGTGGTTCAGATGCATCTGGCCTGGATACCACCTGGAAGCCATGACATGACTTGCAGTACCTTTCTGCTGCTTTATCTATACCTGGCCACCACACTTTGGACCGTAGATGTTGTTTTTCCCGACTGGTCACTCAATACTTGTTGTGGTTGACTATTATAGTCGCTACTATGAATATGTTTTCAGCAAATTATAAAAATGCTAAAATATATATATGTATAAAAAGAAAATTAAAAAAAGGCGGAAGAGGACAATGTTAATACCAATTGGGAGAAGTTCCGAATATTTTCAATGGATTATTATGTAGTTTTAAAAACATGTTCAGTTGAGTGATGTGATTTTGTTTCTAAGAAAAGGGGAGATGTCATGTATTAGGATTACTGTGGTTGTTACCAGTATCCGTCGTTAGAGGGTGCTGAATCATGTAAGAGAAAAGAGATATGTTGCAAGTAAAAAAAAAAGTAAAGGTGCTTGGTGAACGCACAGGTGTGTGTAATTATTTTAATATAGGCAGAGATGTAACAGTAGCCTACCAAAATTTAAATAGATTTGCAATCCAGGATTTCCATAATTTTACTGACTGGGGGCCATTGTTCAAAACATTCCACAAAATTGTCTATTACCGACATTTCCCCTCTTGGCCGTCGACTGTGAGTCACGTCACTTGCCAATACAAACACGGCCAATAATATAGTCCCACTCCTGACACTTGACAGTTTTTCGTGCAAGGCAATGGAAATTCAAAAGTAAAAAGAATTGAAATTACCTTTGAGTTTTGGCAGGCCGGGAAATACAGTTGCAAATAGACTTTGCTTTTTAATTTGAAATTTGGCAGTCACTGTGCGTTCACAAACGGTAATGCAAGATTTTAAATTTTTGAATGTTTGGATTATGTCACAATTGATGCGTCCACATACGGAAAACACAATTGCAAATACAATTTCCAATTCCTTTTGAATATTGTCCGGAATATCCTTCCATAATTAAATTTTACTGTCAGCTGGAAAATTATACATTTACATGAACACCGGTTTAAGGGTTAATAGAACTTTGATGTAATAAATATAATATTTTTTTTATTATGTATTTTATCTTTGATGTTTTACCCATGTTTATTTTTTATTTTTATTTGTTAATAAGATTAATTAATTTATCAACATTAATAAGTGGACCTTCGGTTGAAGACCCATGACCTACTTTGTTGCAAATAAACAAAAGAAACATGCATGCAAGAAACATGCTCAGCAGCGGTTTTCGTCCTGGAACAATTTTTGCCCAGTCTCTTTCTTATGGTCGAGTCATGAACACTGACTTTTAACTGAGGCAAGTGAGGCCTGCAGTTCTGTGGATGTTGTTGCGGGGTCTTTTGTGACTTCTTGGATGAGTTGTCACTGTGGTCTTGGGGTAATTTTGGTTGGCCTACCACTCTTGGGAAGGTCTTCACTGTTCCATGTTTTTGCCATTTGTGAATAATGGCTCTCACTGTGGTTCTCTGGAGTCCCAAAGCTTCAGAAATGGGTTTATAACCCTTTCCAAACTGATAGATCTCAATTACTTTCTTTCTAATTTGTTTCTGAATTTCTTTGGATCTCGGCATGATGTCTAGCTTTTGAAAGTCTTTTGGTCTACTTTACTTTGTCAGGCAGGTCCTTAAAAGATTTCTTGATTGCGAACAGGTGTGGCAGTAAAAAGGCCTGGGTCTGGCTAGAAAAATGTAACTCAGGTGTGATGAACCACAGTTTTAACAGGGGGCAAACACTTTTTCACACAGGGCCATGTAGTTTTGGATTTTGTTTTCCCTCAATAATTAAAAACTGCATGTTGTGTTTACTTGTGCTATCTCTTACTAATATTTAAATTAGTTTCAATGATCTGAAACATGAAAGTGTGACAAACATGCAAAAAAAATAATAAATTAGGAAGGGGAACACTTTTTCACAACACTGTATGTAAAAGTAACACTATTCCTGCTTATCAATTTTGTAGTAATGCATTTAACTGCCAATAAATTATTAATATTGATCCTGTTCTAGTTTTCTGTACCATTTTCTGCATCTTACCACTCATTGTTTATTTCATCCAAACACACTCCTAGTTCCTGGTGTTTACCTTTACATATTTTATTGTAAGGTCTGGATACTATGCACAGTAATGCATGTGTAATTGATAGTAGGTTTGTAATGTGCTACAGCATAATTATAAAAAGATGCATTGACAGATTTTGTTGATGATAGTCAAGCAGTATTGCTTAAGGTTATCTAAAGTACTAAACAAAGACTAGGGACTTGCAAAAAAAAGGTTTACCCTAATAAAGTAAATATGGAAATTTAAGAGTTAAATAGAGACACAAATCAACTACCATATGTGACTTATTGACAATATAAATACTGCCACATATATAAAAACAAAATTTTCCTATCTCACATTTAGTAAACCAAATAAAAAAAAATACAAAAAAATTATTTGGATCGACATTGGTAATTTATTGTTCAGTATTTTAGATCCATTTGATTAAGTTTATCTGTAGGTATAAATATATTTTTTAACTACCAAATGTGCTAATTTTAAAGCATCAATCTTCGTTATTCCATTGGATTAGTTCTTGATAAGTCAGTTCATGTTCATGTTCATGTTGATCTATTAAGTCAGATTCTAGTGTATGATTAATCATGTATCCTTGTTATAAAGAATTACTGGATGTTAATAAGCATTCAGTGTTTACAGTGTCATTACCTGACGATAAGCAAACCTAATAATCCATGTTTCTCTTTCTCCTTGCTCCTGTGATAAAAGTTAACATGTTCTCTTCTTCTTTAGAAGAGAACATGTTCCAGACATAGATTCTTCCATGTCTGGAAGAATCTACCTGATTCTTCCAGATGGCCTACTTTAAGATGGCGTTCACATAGCGGCTCCATATGAACCACCTAAAGATATATGAGATTACTTGTTGTTGATTACTTGAATATAATGTAAATAATATGCATTTTTGGGACTGTTTTGGGACAATGTTCCTTGCTGAAAATGTAAAAAAAAAAAAAGGAATTTAATTAATTTGTCCTAGTCATTTTCATCTGGCTTTGCTGAAACATTTTTGTGACTGCTTTGGGACAATGTTCCTTGCTGAAAGTGTTAAAAAAAAATTAAATGGAATTTAATTAATTTGTCCTAGTTATTTTCATCTGACTTTGTTAAAACATACAAATGTGTATCATCAGCCTAACAATAAAGGCAATTCCATAGTTACAAATAATTTTACCCAGAGGTAGCAAAAAGAAAAAACAGTGTGCTTAAAACAGCAACTTTTGAAAGTGAACAACAATAATGCAATGTTTTATCGTTTAAATGCTGTTCATAGACTTCATCTTAGCATTCAGCACTGTAATTTCTCAGTACCTGTTTGGGAAGTTAAGTCTGTTAGGCCTGAACACCCACCATTCAACATTATAATTTCTCAGCAATTCTGGATCCTGGATGGTTTGACTGAGAGTCCTTGCCTCCACAGCACCTGTTCACTTTGCTGACTCATGATCGTGAAGCAATGTACAGTCAAAACCACATCATGAAGTTCACTGATAACATGACTGTTGTGGGTCTCATCAGCAAGAAAGGAAACTAATGGAAACTATCACCTTGGGCATTCATCAGGACAATGATGCAGCTCCTGATTTGGGGAACGGTTTTGCTTGTGCATACAGTTTATAGGGATATTTATATCTTTTTTTTATTATTTTAATTTCTACTTCTGTAAAGTTGCATTCTTATAATGCCTATAAAAAAATAAAAAAATCTTTTTTTTTTTAAATAGTTTAAAAATCTTTAAACAATTAAGGGGGTTTTTATTTAAATATAAACACATACAAATATATATATATATATATATATATATATATATATATATATATATATATATATATATATATATATGTATATATATATATATATATATATATATATAATAAAATAAAATTGTGCTTTTTTGTTTGTTTTGTTTGCAATTGTTGTTCTGATCATTAGTTAAAGTTGTGAATTAAACAGATTCTTTTTATCTTATTTTCTTTCTTTTCTTGTTTGCAAAGACTGTCTCTGTCTCCCACTCTTGTAAAATTGTGAATTGACAGTCACATGGGCATGTGTCCTGTATCTTCCACTATAGACAAGATCAAACACTGTCTACTGCATTTCAAGTGCTGTGGGGTCTTTTGTTTAGGAATTTCAGTATAGCTTGCTTTTGAGAACAGAAACGTTTAATCACTTAAATGCTTTGTGACAAAGATTTTCCTCAAGAAACTAGTCTAATATTATAAATGGAATGAGTGCCTGGAACTGTTCTGTTGCCTACAATCTAACATAGTGTTCCTTAAGATCTGTGATTTTTAATGGACCTAATCAGTTTCAATTTAATGTTTTGGCAGTATCTGTTTAAGGGACTTAAGTGAGCAGGTCAACTGAGGATATCTGTGTTTACAGCACATTTAACTGTTCCTTTTAAAACATCCATGACATAGTTGACTTCCAGCAAAAAAAAAAAAAAAAAAAAGTTTAAATAGTTTCTTAAATGTGGTTGTTATTAAACCCCAGATCTTTCAATTAAGAGGTAGCTCCACCGCTGAATATATGAATTTATATTATCTCTTGATAAGCATCAAGACTTAATGCCTAATATTATTTTATGCCATTGCACTGTAATCTATTTGTATCTTGTTAAGAAATGAATTCCTAATGAACTAAATGTTTATTTTCTTTATTTTAGATATTATTAGCTATTTTTTATATTTATTGTTTTTTTTTTTTTTTTGTTACACTTAGTATTATTCACATTGATATTACCAGGCCAGTGTTTAATAAAATAAGTAATAAAAAGTAGTCAGACCTGACTATATTATATTGAACTATATTTTCTTAAAAGTTAAATGTACAGTACATAAATGTAAATAAAAACAAACAAACAAACAAAAAAAACCTTAGATTTGCCAATTAATGAAAATCTATCCAAAAATCTTAAGTTTTTGTTGGAGAACTTCGGTCTCTCTCTCTCTCTCTCTCTCTCTCTCTCTCTCTCTCTCTCTCTCTCCAATATACTGTTAATATTCAACCACTTCACTTTGCTGAAATCTTGTGGAAGTTAATGTATTGGCATGTGATTGCGTAGTGAACTGTATACACTTAAGTCTTGGATCCTTGTGTTTGTATGTGTGTGTGCCTGTGTGTATATGTGTGTCTTTAACAGATATAATAAACAGTTATTGTCACATTATGACCCAAGATATTATTTGGTGTATATTCATTTAAATTCAATTTAATTAAAGTAAAAAAACCACCCTGCAACATACACACTAGTTTGGGGGATTTTGGGAGAAACACAGTAAAAATAAATAAGTCAAACAGCCTATTATACTGAATAAGCAACCTGACAGTATGAAGGCTGCTTTGAGACAATGTTCATTGTTAAAAATGCTATACAAATAAAATGAAAATGAATTCAAACATTAATAATGTTTAAATGTTAATTCATAATTATTGTGATTGCTGATTTTAAAGGTTACACTGAAAAAAAATAAAAGAAAACCAATTAGATAGTTTGTGCATAATGTGTGCTAGTAATAATTGAATGGAATATTATTTATTTTTATTTATCTTTTTTCTTTGAAGTGATTCTTTTTATAGCTAATTCTATTCTGCACAAGAGTGATCTGGCTTGATATATCACACCATACTTACCACTATGTTTGTAAGAGATAGAGAAGTTGTATGTACTTTTACTTTCTTTTAAGTATAATTTGATATAAAAACAACCTGAAGCCCTTGACCTACCTCCAAATACCTTAATATATAAATTATAAGCTATAATGTTAATTTTATTACCTGTGAACTGTTTTAAACATAAATATAAAGGTACAATATCGGACACAACTTAACTAATGTTAATAGTATTTAAACACAGAGCATACAGGTCAAGTGGTATGTTTTAAATAATTTTTCAGGATTTGTGGAATATCCAGCATATCAATTGAGTCCAATTTGTGTGCAGTAGAAAGGTACTTCCGTATTGCAAGCCGAATCTGAGACATCAGTGATTTGGGAAAGACTGCAAATAGAGGTAGTATATCAGTAGTAATATTATTGTAGTATATCAAATCAAATTACAAGGACAAATAAATATCTTGTTCAAGTAAGCTTACCTCTTTCTCTAAGCAGAAGCATTATAGCCTCCCCCTTCTCTCTCGTTTTATCCATAACTGCCATTGAGATGTAGACGTTGGCTCCAAAGTCTATAAGTAGTTGAATATATTCAGATTGGCATCCATATTTGAGACACGTGTCCAGCACTGTGTTGGACTGTTTGATCCTTGATATTATTTTTTCATCTTTACAGTTGTAGTCTGGATCTGCCCCATGTAGCAGCAGTAGCTTGAAGCATTCCAGGTGCCCGTAAATAGCAGCGATGTAGAGAGGCCCTCGGCATGTTGTGGCATTGGAAGCCCAGTCCGGAACTTTGGCTCGGACATTTGTCTCAGCACCATAACAGAGAAGCTTTTTTAAAATGTCTACATATCCTTCTCTGGCTGCAGTTAACACTGGAGAACAGTTGTTATATTCGCTTCCATTCGGGTCAGCACCAGCTTTGAGCAATGCAGAGACACAGTCAAGGTGTTTGCCACTAACAGCTGTAAAAAGAGGAGTCTGGGCTTTTACATCCAAGCTGTCCACCTCCGCACCATGGGCTAAGAGGCAGTCCAAGCAGTGGAGGTGGCCATGAGCAGCTGCAGTTTTTAGTGGTGTACTTGGTATTCCCCAGCCACTTCTGCTATTGATACATCTCCTGTAGTGTTCTTGAGAAAGCAGTTCAGCCAGAAGTTTGTGATTATTCTCAGCAATGGCCTTATTTAACTGCTGACAACCATCTTCTTCCTCAACTTTGGGTTGGAGGAGAGAGAAAATCTTGGTAATATCCATTAAGCTCATTTTAATTAAAGTTTCCAACGTCATGCTTTGGAAAAATTGTCAGGACTCCATTATAGCTTTTAGCAGCACAAACCTTTGGAGGAAAAAAAACATTTTTTTAACCTTTTTTGTGTTCATTACTTAGCTATTAAATTTGCTAAGTTTGCTTAGCTATAAAATTTGCACTGAATTGCATGCTGCAAAGCTTATGCATGTACAATGTACAATAAAAAGTATTTTTTTTTGCAATGCATTTTTGTCATGGTTTTAGGATTAGTTTAAACAAAAATCTGTTCATTTTCAGTTTATAGGTACAATTGTATCGACCATCTGCAAAACAAGCTCATGTCATTACTATTGTTTGCTCACAGTCTCTTTTTTTGCTCTTTATTGAATAACACTTAAATAACAGAAACCAAATGATGCAAAAATCCACTGTCTGTTACAAGGAACAGACACTGAACAGACACTAGTTAAAGGTAGGCTAAAAGTGTTCTCACAATAATTACCATATATGTTTACCATGTTAAATAGCAGGACATTTTAATCTAATTTTAATAGTCTTAGATTATATAGAGCATTATCCATACAAGTACTTAGGAGTTTGTTGTCACTATAGAAATTATACCGTATTACAAGTGCTCACTGATATAATGAATATACGAGATGTCAGTAATATAAATATAAATAGTTTACTTACCTCCAGGAGAGTTAACTGTAGCTTAGACTTGGTTTCTAAATAGTTTTCAAAATTTAACATTTGCCATCATTCACTGTGGAGTCACAGCTAATTGAGCAGCTCTGGTTCCAACGGACAGAAGGTGAAGTAGACAAAGGTGACAGTCTGACAGAGAAAGTCCATGTGGCCTGGCCACCAAGAGGGGCTAATTTTAGGACACAGATGGGTCTGGTTAAACTTCCATTCTAGGACGGTTGCTGCAGAAGTTTATAATTAGAAAAGTGATTGAGTTTTGACAGGCATGAGGTGTTTGGTCTTTAGACTGCAGATCCTCTCAGTAACTCTGAGTGTCCATTTTCACCTTTTCTTCATTTAATATATTTAATAATTATTAACAGTAAATATTTTGATTTAATTATTCATAAGATATACAAGTAAATATAAAATATATATAAAAAAATATAAATATTTAAACGCATACAAGGTTCATGCAAGGTTCATGTTTCTCAGTATTCCTGGCTTGGTTAATCAATCATGACTCAATACAGTATATACTCATATAGTTTTAATGTTTTTTTTCTGATTTTAGAGAAGATTGGCCTAAAATGTAGTGAGCACATGTAGTTTGGGCTTTATACACACTGATTTATTTTTTTTATAGATAAGACATACACTTCTTTGATGGTTAATGCATTTTGTTGTTCCAGGAGCTTTTTCACAATATCTAAAAAATGGGATTATGGGAGAGACAATTTATAAGCATTCTTCTCTGACAGACAGAAAAGGGGTCAGCAGTTGTTCCACGGTTTAAAGCAATAGCTGACAATCAGCTGCTGATATGCCCCCATGCTGCACCACAGGAGGTTTCTCCCAACCCCCCCAAGCAAGAAGAAATGTTTTTAAATTAGCGCCAGGCCTTTAATTACTTCAATCAACATAAACAGAGACATAATTTGCATCTTTTTTGATTTTTAACAATTTTGTACCGCCCCATGCTGCTGTAACATGGCAATGCTACAAGGCAGACAGTATGTTTTTAACAACAAATAGTAACAATAAAAACATAAAAGCTAATAGGGAAAAATGTTGTTAAATTCTTTAGGCCAACAAATATACAATGCAATGTACAATGGCTGCCAATGGTTTTTGAAAAGCCCATCATCTATAACATCATGTGGCTGTTATAAAACAAAGTATATTTTAATGGGTTAAATTAAAACTAATTCTTTATTTGGTTTAATTTTGGGAAGCAGGCTTCCGTCTTCTTCTTTTCATTTTAACATATAATCAATTGACTGAAAAAATATACAATGGAAAACAGAGTTAAATTAGGCTAGCTTTTAAACAAAAATGCTACATTTAACTGAATGTTAAACACTTTGTTTAGTTTGCCATTCTTTCAACAAGGCGTTTGGGCGTGGATTAAAGAGTATTTAAAAAGTGATCTTCATAGATCGATTATTTGTACACTAATTTGTGAAAGTGACCGATGACTTCTTTTAATTATTATTGTTGTGCTGTTAATTTGTATCCTCATTCATGACCACTATCCCAAAACTAGCCTGTAGTTATGTAACTTACAGAAAGAATGAATCAGTACACTATTTATAACGAATAAAAAAAACATTTAACAAAAACATTAGTTTTAAGTCAATTAAATAAAATTGCCACAGCTATAAATCTGTGTAAATTGACCGATAGCACCATCTACAGATGGTAAAACCTATTAGCTGCATTTGTGGGAAAATCAAGCAAAAAAAAATCAAAACAAACAAACAAACAAACAAACAAACAAACAAACAAACAAACAAATAAAATTAAAAGCCACCTCTCTCACAGATATAACTAGGGGGTTTGAATTTGCATGTATTGGGTTTTGTATTTCTGTATTAGTGAATTATTATAATAGACTTAAGTTTTAATGTGTGTTTAATGAGTGAATTGTTAAACACATTTCATTCATTTATTAGGTCTCAGAATTTTCTGTCAAATTGCCCTTTGTATTTGCAGTTAGCTTTTTCGTTTTTGTGTTAAGTAATCATTTGCTAAGTTAATTGTGTTTGTTTGCAAAATGGCATATTTGTTTCTTTATTTAAAGTTAAATGTTGCCCACACAAAGTTGTCCAATAATGGATTTTTGCAGGTGTCTGGATTCCTAAGGAGGAGACCTGATAGAGAAGAAAGATAAGATCAAGCTTGGCATGAAAGCTAAGCATGGAAAATAATATACTATTAAGTTTTTTGACATTTTAGATAAATTAATGTACATAACACCTGTGTAAAGGGGTGGGATCAAATGTGTTAGGATACCTTGAACAGGATTCATGACACAGCAAAGGTGCTTTAGAAGTGATAGTGTTGTGGACCTCACCAATTGTTATGGATTTATACCACTCAAGCTGAAGGACAGCACAAAATCACAAGGGCCACACCATGTCCCAAACAATGTGACAGTAACAATAAGCGTGTCACCTGTGCATGATTGGTGGTATCTTTACAGCGACATTAATTGACCAAACCCAGAAGAGTAACAGCTGCTAACTGGTCCCAAGGGGGCTTGAAAAATTGGCATATAAAGACAGGTCCAAGCATAATTTGCAAAATCCCATCTTATGAATTACAAGTGGAATTTTAACATGTTGACACTTGTTAAATGTTTTCAAATGTACACCAATGATGAAACCTCTCTGTCAGGTACAATTCTCAATTCTTATTTTAGGAAAATATGCACTAAAATTATATTATTTGTGCTGATATCTGTTTGCCAACTCAAACACAACTAATTATACACTTTTAATAATCAAGATTGATTGGCCATGCATACAAAATGTTAATAAACTATTAAGGTTCCATTTAAATAGACTAATTTTGGTGCTAAAAATATTTGTTATATGATTTAATTTTGTTATAAATATCTTGATTTTTTACATACTATTTACATTTGGTATACCAACAAATGTTAAAAATGCAAACACTATGGATGTAAAACTAAGCCCATGGTGTGTAAATTTTAAGCAGACATGTTCACTTTTATTAAGCTGACTAAGCTGACGATTTGATGTGATGTGTCCTGTCTATGTGTCCTATGTCTACTTTTGCGATTTTGTAATTAATCTGTAGGTAATTGCTTAATAAATCTAAATTTGATTTAACCTTGAAAAAAAACCTGTTTACTTTGGTCTATGGTATGCCTGTAGTCTTCTTTGCTGCTGTAACAGAGAAATTTCCCCACTGTGGGACGAATAAAGGTATATCTTATCTTATCTTATCTTATCTTATCTTATCTTATCTTATCTTATCTTATCTTATCTTATCTTATCTTATCTTAGTCTTTTGACTTTCACACAGTTCATGCTCTTTTTTGTTTGTTTCTCAATGACTGTCAATGCTAAAAATTCCCCATTAGTTCTATTGGGGAGGGACGGATTATTGTACATTTAACAGAATTTCTGGCAAAACGCATATGGGCATATTGGATAATAGAGGGCTGAGCTGTGACACCCATGTTTTTGTCACCATTCATATTCTTTGTTTTGATGTATGATTTATGATGCTCAGAGATGGGATAATAAAGTATAAATACTTAGTTACTGTACTTAAGTAGATTTTTCTGGCATTCAGTCTTTGCTCTGCTTGTGTTCTATATAGTGGGTGTTCAGCCTGGATACATTCATTAGGTAAAAACATTTGAAAAATTCGTTTTGTATTAATATATTAACATGATGTGACGCCAGTTACCCGCGTGACACTAAAACAGGTAGTAGTAATGGCTACTTTTTACTTAAGTACATGCCAGAGCCCAAACGTCTTTGCTTTAACATGAGTGAAAAAGTTTAGTCAGTACTTCAACTTTTAAAACATGAGTATCTGTACTTCTACTTGAGTGAAGGGTGTATGTACATCTCTGGTGATAATGGTGCAAGATTTGCTGGACTAGTTATGCTCTGAAAAAGTGTCTATAGAAAAATTCTGGAATAATAATGTGTGCAAATTATATTATAATTATATATTATAATAGCTATACAAAAAGTATTATGTTATATACAATTATGTAAAAAAAAATTATAATAGAAAAGCATTACTAAAAAAAAAAAAAAAAAGAAAGAAAAGAAAAACGAGCAAGGGAGGCCCTCTGGCGGTCTGATAGGGGAATTGTCCAAGGTGACAGTACCGGTGACTCTCAACATTTGACTTCCACTCAAAGTCTAGGGGATTAAGAAGATTTAAAACTGTGTATTAACCGTGACAGACTACTTCTGAATGACTCTCCCAGTCCTTTTGAAGATGATCTAATGAAAGCAGGCCATTGTTTGTATTTCTGTATTGATTCATGCAAAACAATGACAAACAGAAATCTGATGTTAGAGGATGGTTAGAAATGTCTGCAAAGATATGGCTATGAAGTCAGAGTTCAAGATGCAAATTACTAAATTAAGAGATAGAGATATTAAAAACTGGACAACACAAACTTTTAAATATGATATTGATGTAATCAATTATGGCTTGACTTTCAAGGCTGATCATCCAGTGTCAATATGTGTTTAATAATGCTTTGGTGGAATACAGATAATTTGAAACTCTAATCTGATATGCAACTCAAGGAATACATAATGAACAGTATTAGATGAGGAGTCAGGAGAAGAATGAGGGACCTCTTGACATTAGCCACCGTAGCAGATAATTATAGGAAACAGACAAATAAAACTGTCATGAAAAATGTAGAAATGTTATATTGAATGTAATATAAATGACAAAAGAAAAGAAACAAACTAACATCTCCCAAAAGGACAAGAAGTGGACCATCAGCATGAAGTGTCACCTCAGAGTCTGGACATCGTTGTTAATAAGTTTGCTCAGGTGCATTCTGTGTTTATTCTCTTATATACTTGCTTGGCATGCTGCAGGAGACACAACACTATAAGGTATTTAAAAGCTCATAATAAGCATAGATGCACATCTGATTAAAGAGACAAATAACATTTGATCTCTCAACCCCACATATACCTTTCTGTCTATAGACAACCTCCAGGTTTTGGCGTTTTTAATTTCTTATGGTTAACAAAATCTGACTAATCTCTGATACTATCTATCTATCTATCTATCTATCTATCTATCTATCTATCTATCTATCTATCTATCTATCTATCTATCTATCTATCTATCTATCTATCTATCTATCTATCTATCTATCTATCTATCTATCTATCTATCTATATACATACACAGTGAGGAAAATAAGTATTTGAACACCCTGCTATTTTGCAAGTTCTTCCACTTAGAAATCATGGAGTGGTCTGAAATTGTCATCGTAGGTGCATGTCCACTGTGAGAGACATAATCTAAAAAAAAAAAAAATCCAGAAATCAAAATGTATGATTTTTTAACTATTTATTTGTATGATACAGCTGCAAATAAGTATTTGAACACCTGAGAAAGTCAATGTTAATATTTGGTACAGTAGCCTTTGTTTGCAATTACAGAGGTCAAACGTTTCCTGTAGTATTTCACCAGGTTGGCACACACTGCAGGAGGGATTTTGGCCCACTCCTCCACACAGATCTTCTCTAGATCAGTCAGGTTTCTGGCCTGTCGCTGAGAAACACGGAGTTTGAGTTCCCTCCAAAGATTCTCTATTGGGTTTAGGTCTGGAGACTGGCTAGGCCATGCCAGAACCTTGATATGCTTCTTACAGAGCCACTCCTTGGTTATCCTGGCTGTGTGCTTCGGGTCATTGTCATGTTGGAAGACCCAGCCTCGACCCATCTTCAATGCTCTTACTGAGGGAAGGAGGTTGTTTCCCAAAATCTCGCAATACATGCCGCCAGTCATCCTCTCCTAAATACAGTGCAGTTGCCCTGTCCCAAATGCAGAAAAACACCCCAAAGCATGATGCTACCACCCCCATGCTTCACAGTAGGGATGGTGTTCTTGGGATGGTACTCATCATTCTTCTTCTTCCAAACACGTTTAGTGGAATTATGACCCAAAAGTTCTATTTTGGTCTCATATGACCACATGACTTTCTCCCATGACTCCAATGGGTCATCCAAATAAAAACTTAAGATGTGCCTGTACATGTGCTGGTTTAAGCAGGGGAACCTTCCGTGCCATGCATGATTTCAAACCATGACGTCTTAGTGTATTACCAACAGTAACCTTGGAAACGGTGGTCCCAGCTCTTTTCAGGTCATTGACCAGCTCCTCCCATGTAGTTCTTGGCTGATTTCTCACCTTCCTTATCATTGAGACCCCACGAGGTGAGATCTTGCATGGAGCCCCAGTCCGAGGGCGATTGACAGTCATGTTTACCTTCTTCCATTTTCTAATGATTGCTCCAACAGTGGACTTTTTTTCATCTCGGGAGCTCCTGTATAGCAGCGTGGATCCCTTTTACCAGTTCTTGTGTGACCCTGTGTTGCTGGATGTTCATCTCCAGGAGGTGCTTCATGGCTTCATGGGTACATGGTGCGTAAACAGATTGGGACTTCCTGGTTTGTGTTCTATGAGCCATATTCTCCACCAGTGTAGAAGCTCGTTCTCTGGTCTGGTAGAACACAGGCACCAGACATGCAAATCATGAAGCGCTAATGGTGTTTATTTACAAGAAAAAGTTGAGTGAAGGTGCGGTGAGAGTTAGAATTGTAGACATAGTTGCTGTCTGGAGAATAGAAGGGGGTTTAGGGGCGAATCTCGAGCACATGGCGGGAAGGGAGTCCTCGGGTAAAGGCTTCTCTGTTGCTGCAGCTGCTGCCTGAAGGGAAGAAAAGAGACAAAACCAGGGAGCCAGATGTTCTCCATCATGCTGTCCCCCGAAACTCCTTTTATATGGTTTGCTTGATATCACCCAAATTAGGATGGGTTCTTGATATCACCCAAATGAGAATGGGTTCCCAGTTTTAGTCTGGTTCCTTTTGAGGTTTCGCCTTCATAAAATCTAATGGAGTTTTTTCTTACCATAGTCGCCATGGCTTGCTCATCAGGGATAAATACACATCGTTCACCTTAACTGTTAAATTGTTTAAAGCTGCTTTGAGACAATCTTCTTTGTGAAAAGCGCTATAGAAATAAACTTGGCTTGTTTGGCTCAGGTAGGGTGAGGAGCAGCCACTCTCTTGATCTGCTTCCAGTCGTGTCCACTCGTGTTGTCCCCCCCTTTTCTATGTGTCTGCTGGCTTTTCCCAACACGGGTGCTGAAGTGGCGCTGTCCTTTCAGCACCCACCTGACAGTCGCGTTTGCCTTTTATGGCGTGCGTGTCGTTGGCTCGTTGCCACAATATATTATTGTTAGGCTTAAGCTATGTGAGGGTCTACCCTGCACATCTCTGTTGAATAATTGTTGCTATAGAAATGACATTGGGCCAAACATTAGGATAATCAGATTAATATAAAGTACAATTGGTTAATTGTCTTGCAGGCAGCACCTGCCATACCTGTGTAGTTACAGAGAATGCATAAGGTATTATAAACAATAATAAATCTTTGTGATTATTGGTAAGTATAAAGCTTTTTAAATGTCTGTTTTGACATCCAATTTGTTTTCCAATTATCAAAATTTGTATCTTAATCCTGTATTTAAAAAAAAAGAGGTACCTGTTTTATAGACTTGTTGCTACACTGCCAAACAGTTTAGACATCATTTTCTTAGCATAGTCTTTAGATCACAGATTAATGAATTGGTCAGCAATTGGTTAAAACTGGTTAAAAAATCTGGTGTGTGAGGTAAATATCATGTATGTGGGGGTTACTTTTCAATGTATGGCATTGCTTAATTGTGCCTTATTTACCTGACTAAGGAAGACAGGTTTAAGTATTTGAAATCCATAACTTTACATCAATTCATTGTATTTTACAAATCTTTCATTAGAATTGATCAATTCATTATTTAATTTCAATGATTATTTTATATAATATGAGTGTAAGAGGCTGTAATACACTGCCATCAGCCAGTAGAGAGCAACAGCAGTGCACTTAACTGTTCTTCACAATTCCAAAATAGATTGATTTAAAATATTCCTTACCAACAGTATTACAGATATGTACTAAAAGGTCTGTAATTGCCTAATGCCTGTAGCAATTCAAAAAAAAGAAAAGTTTGGACACTGTGTAAAGTAACAGTGTAACAGTCAACATCAAAAACACATCAACTGTTTGAATTTATAAAATTTACTATTTTAAGAAAGAGAATTAATGTCATTATAAATCTGATCCTTCAACATGTATCAAAACATTTGGGAAGAGGACAACAAAAGACTGGAAAAGTAAGTGTTACTAAAAAGAAACAACTCAAGATATATTTGGTAGCTAAATAGATTAATTAACAACAAGCCAGTAATATTATTGGGGATGAAAATGTGTATTAAAATGTAAAAGGTTTGGGAAGGAGAGTGTTTGATAAATAATTAGCTTTACCAATCTGTGAGAAACTGTATACAAATTGTGGAACAATTTTAGAAAAATGTTTCTCAATAATAACATTTCAAAGACTTTAAATGTCTTCTGTACTGGAGACGTTCCCCTTAGAGATCTCAAGCTGCATCAGAAATGCTTTGAGAATGATAGTCCAATCAAGCCAGACTGACCAATCACTGCCTAGTGTGGATGGGCACAGCTAGGGCAAAGGACAGAGGGGACAGAAGTGGTACTGAGGTCGAGGCTATAGAACCTGACAAAGGTCAGTGGGGTGGACCAGCACACAGCATTGCAAATTTCTTGAGGGAACACTCTAGAGGACAATGCCTTAGAGGCCACCACACTTCAAGTGGCTTGTGCTCTGACCCCGAAGGGAGCAGGGAGACCAGAGGAAAGAAATAGGAGGAAGAAATAGCATCCACAATCCATCTGCTGAGGGTCGGATTATTCGCAGGGAGACCTCTTCTCTGAGGGCCATAGTAGACATAGACTTGGTGCGTATCGTGCAGAGCCCTGCACCCATCTCGGCTACTCTGACCACATCTCTGTTATGCTAATTCCAGCATACAGACTGCTCATCAGACACTCTAAACCAGTTCTGAAACAGGTGAAAACTTGGCCAACAGGAGCCACCTCTGCTCTTCAGGACTGTTTTTAAGTGCACTGACTGGGACATGTTTAGAGAGGCTGCAACCAACGGCGATTCCATCAACTTGGAGGAGTACACGTCATCAGTGACCAGCTACATCAGCAAGTGCATTGATGACGTGACCATCTCCAAGACCATCACTACACGATCCAACCAGAAGCCGTGGATAACCGCAAAAGTGCGTGCGCTGCTAAAACAAAGACTCTGCCTTCAAAGCAGGGGACAAGACAGCTTTAAGAACAGCAATGGCCAAACTGTCAAGAGCCATCAGAGAAGTGAAGCACACACACGCCAAGAGAATTCACAACCATTTTCAGGACAGCAGAGACACCTGGCACATGTGGCAAGGCATCCAGACAATCACTAACTACAAGACAACATTACTTGCTTGTGACCGTGACGCCTCCCTCCCATGTGTGCTAAACGACTTCTACACCCGGTTTGAGGTACAGAACAATGTGAAGGCGAGGAATACAACCCCTCCTCCCAGTGACAAGGTGCTCTGTCTAACCACAGCTGAAGTGAGGAAAACTCTATGCAGAGTTATACCATGAAAGTCTGCTGGACTAGACAACATTCCTGGCAGAGTGTTTAGGGAATGTGCAGAACAGCTAGCAGATGTCTTTACTGACATACGTTTGCATATCGTTCAAACTGCTCCACGGACGATGCCATCTCCACAACCCTCTATTTGGCCCTCACCTACCTGGACAACAAGGAAACATATGTACGAATGCTGTTCAGACTTCAGCTCAGCATTCAACACAATCATCCCTCAGCACCTGATTGAAAAGTTAAGCCTACTGGGCCTAAATACCTCCCTCTGCAACTGGATCCTAGACTTCCTGACTGGGGGACCTCAGTCAGTCTATGCAGAAGGGGCCACAGAAAGGGCCTGAAAATTCCCTACTCTCTTGAGAGAGGATATGGCCAAGAAAAACACAATCTCAACTGTGAGGTACCTCTGGGTGCCGCTTAGAAAGCATGTCACAAACGGATTCTTACCCAGCAACTGCCACAAAGGCTGACATGTAAATCTTCAGGGTGGATGATGCCAACCCTTTGGCGAACTGTTCTTCAATGAATTCCAGCACTGAGCCAATTGGGGAGTTAACTGGGTCTAGGGGGTGGTGTTCACACAATGCAGTGTACAGGCGCCACCTTGCGGCATACAACATCCTCGTGGAGAGAGCTCTGGATTGAAGAATGGTCTCTAACACCTTGGTGAAGAGACTGGCGGCTAGGAGCTGCACTCCCTCAGAGGGCACAGCCATAGTTTCCACAGCTCTGGGTGGGAGTGTATTATTGTGCCCTCTGTGTGAGATAGATGATCCCTCCTGTGAGGAAGCTGCCAGGGAGGGTGTTTGAGAAGAGCCGCCATTCCCTGGGCCTCAGCCATCTGCTCCCTGGAATAAGCGGCCCAGGATGTACCCTGCCTTCAAGGAGAGCAGCTTCCATTGGGCCCCCTGCTTGTACGGGAGGCGGGAGCGCAGACCCCCCTGATAATTGATATAGGAAACCACTGAAGTGTTGTCTGTACGGAAAAACACATGGTTGCCTCACAGCTTGAAGCACAGCCAGCATCTCAATGCATTTTATGTGCCACATTAGATGTGACCTCCTCCGGGAACCTCGGGTGGTGCGGCCACTCCTCACCCCCCGTGAGAGATGCGTCTGTCATAAGCATTTTGCGACACCCAGGAACTCCCAGCACAGAACCGTCAGCTGAACCATCAGCTGCTCTGAATGAGCCAAATTTTAACCATCTGTTCGATATAATTTAGAATGCAGATGCCCTGAAGCCTCAGCTGGACCAGCTCCGCATCCACACACTTTGTGAAGGTGCAGGGTGAGAGGGCAAGATGAAACAGAAGGTCCACTATAGGACGCAACCCAATGTCCTTTTTGGGAACTATAAAGTAGCGGCTGTAGAAACCAGCCTCAAGGGAGTGTTTACTTTCTCTTCCATGACCAGAGCCTGCTCTAGCCCCACCAGGGTGGGGGACACCTCGTTGAACCTGGGGGGATGAGACCCAAACTGAATAGTATAGACTCTGTTTGTTGTAGGACCCACCGAGACACATCTGGCAAAGCCTGCCAGATAGTCTTTTAAGGAAATCAGTCTCTTAAGATTGAGATCTGGCATACCTAAAGCCGAAGCAATGCCCTGGAGCAGCTCTAGGGGCCTTCTGAGAGGCGGCGAACTCCCCACGTCTGCTACAGTGCTGGGCAGAGAGCAAAGACAGTGTTCACTGAAGCTGGCATGCCCTGAAGCACAGAGAGTAATAGGGTTAATGATCCAGTTCACTGAAGGTATAGTGCGGTTCACAGTGCCTCTTCCCAGCCATGTCCCCAGGTGGTCCTAGGTCAGGACCTTTTGGGCGATTGGCCTCTTTTAAAGATGACAGTCCTCAGAATCATCATCTCCCAGGGCTTCGGTCTTAAGCATCGCACCGGGTACCTTTTGGGGGGGTGGGCATTGTGACACTCTCTTATTGCACCTCGTGATGACGGGAGGTGCCAGGTTCTGTTGGTGGGGGCTGCACCTATTAAGCAGCGCTACGGGGTGTCGATGACCACATTAACAGCGTTGCCAAACAAACTAGTTGACACCAGCAGAGCGTCCAGGAGAAAGATCTGACAGGGTGGAGACTAGGGTGGCCATGGACTGGTCAATGGCCTTAGCAGTCTACTTAGTAGCCCTTAGGGCTGGGTCCGTAGCACAGCAGAGCTCACGGACCTGCTCGCCACCCGGGACATCTCCCATGTCTAGCTGATCGGCCATGTAAGGCCTGTAAGGCCACGGCACGGGTCACTACCTCTAGAAGTGCCTGAGGGAAAGTCTCAGGGGGCTCGGAGACCTCCATCGCCCACTCTTTTGAGGAAGAGAGGTGGAGCTGAGCACTCTCCTAACAAAGGGAAGAAACCGACAAAAGTCGTGCTTCCGAACCTTGCAATCGGGTGCTGGAACAGGTAGGCAGCTAAAGGGATGACCCCGTCTTCAATCCCTCTGTGAGGTCCACTAGTGAGCCCCAGGTCCTTGCACGCAGTTTTGACTTGGCTAAAGCGGGGCCGGAACCATTAAGTGGGATGCGAGCGTGCAATTGGCTCCCTCAAGAACCAACTTGCTCTGCTCCCATACAAGCGGCACACAGTTTGTGCGTATCCCCCGTAATGTGCGGGGGGGGCTTTGGAGCAACGCAAGGACGAAACCAATGCTTCATCTTTCTGGTCGCTTTCATAGCCGAAAAGAAGGAATCTAAACAGCTCCTACCTTTACCCCGCTGGTGATCCCGCGCTTTCCACTGAACTGATTATACACATGATTTAGAGCATGGACAATGCAGAGGTGTTCCCAAAGCATTTCTGATGCAGCTTAAGTTCCTAAAGGGGAACAATATTGGATGCCAATGATCTTTCAGCCCTTAGGTTTCACCACATAAAAAAAAGTATGAATTTGTTATAAAAATCAAAATATGGGCTTCCAAACACCTTCAGAAATCATTGTCTGTGAATGCAGTTCACTGTGTCATCCACAAATGCAAGTTAATGCAAATAAAAAGCCATATATAAATATGTCCCAGAAATGCTGCACTCTGCACTCTAAAATGGACTGAGGTAAAGTGGAACACTGTTTTGTGGTCAGATGAATAAAATTTTTTCAATCTTTTTGAAAACTATGGATGCAATATGGGGGTGCATTAGTGCTTATGGAATGGGAGGCTTTTACACCTGAAGGCAGCATCGATGCTGAAAGCAATAAATGCTTCCATCCAGATGACATATTTTTCAGAAAGCCTTGTAAATTCTAGCTAGACAATGTTAAACTACATATTCGATTTTTTTGCAGCCACGTTACTTTGTAGTAAAAGAGTCTCTTTTATGAACTGGCTACCTGCAGTCTATATCTTTTACTAATTGAAAACATCATAAAACCAAAAATACAACAAACAAGATATAGGATTATTGACCAGATAGAATCCTGTATCAGACACAAATGGGACAACATTCCTCTCCCAAAACACTATCAACTGGCCTCCTTAGTTTCTATATTTAAACAAATTGTTGTTAAAAAAAGAGGAAAAGCTACACAGTTGTAACTTTTTTAACAAAGAGAATTTGTGGCCATAAAATGTAAAATGTCCATATATTTTTTCTAAATTAGTTTATTTACTAACTTGATGTATTTTTTATGTTCTACTTCGAATAAAATATGGGTTTATGAGAATTGCAAATTGTTACATTGTGGGTTTTTTTTTTGAATTGGGTTTAATTTAAAATATCCACTGGAATACTGAATCCATTTAGTTTATAATTGGTTGCATTGGTTATTCTTTTCAGTCTCTGAAATTTTTTCTGCAGGGGGTCTCCTGCACCTTTTTGTTAAATTGTGAGCTACTCACAGACATTTACATAATTAATTCTATAAATAAATTACAAGATTGTGCAACCATTTATTTTTGAGCATTTTGTGTTTAAATTTGACATTAAGCCCTCGACATTCTTGTGCAGATTGCCCCCCAAGAATATGGTGTACTTTCATATACTTATCTTTTCTCTAATTCTGATCCTGAAAATCCCCCCATCCCTCCAGCATGCTGCCACTGAGGTAATCATATCGATGGAATTGCCTATATGCTAAGTGTTGTGTGGTTATCCACAGATACTTGCCACTCAAACAAAAAAGTGAAAATTGATTTTAACAGACAACAAAAACTTTTGTTGACTGAGAGTCCTTTAAGTGCCATTTGACAAACTCCAAGCAAGGATTATGTAATGTGCCCTTTTCTGAGAGCAGGTTTACTGCCCTAATTGGTGAAGTGCTACAGAGTTGATTGCTCTTCTGGCAGGTTATTTTATTTCCACAGAAGCCTGGTGGGGTATGTGTGTTTTCAGTCTCTTGCAATTTCATCAGATTAGATGCTGTCTCCAGGGTAAGTTAATTTCAAGAAAACAGTTAGGGTTTTTTGTGCAGATCTTTGTGTTGAACCCAGAGAAGCTACAGTACATCAATCTTGACACGGGTTCATTAAAGCTACTTACTGCTAATTACTATTCTTGCTTGTCTCTATCCAGTAATTGTAAACAAAGAAATAGTTTGGTGCTTGTCATATAAGTAAAAATGCAATATTTTGCCTCAGTAGAAAGCTTTAAAGAATAGTTTTATTTAATGTAACTGAATGTACAATCCCAATCCCATAAAAGTTGGGAAGCTTTGTAATATGTAATAAAAATAATTAAATCATTTGCAAATCTCATAACCCCATGTTTTATTTACAATAAATCATAGAAAACATATAAAATGTTTAAATTGTAACATTTCATCAGTTCAAAGAAAAAACAAAGCACTAATTAACCTGTTAACCTTCGGCACAGATTTTGGGACTCACAGCTGAAATGTCCTACCTAACATTAAATGTTAACAGTTCCTGATAAAAGTGGGCTACATACACAATTTAAATATCTTTTAAAAAAAAAGACACTTTGAGCTTTACTGTCCATTATTCAAAGTTAAAATTGCTCAAAAAGATAAGTTATAGATGCTGAAGTACTTTAAAAAAAATCCTGAATTGAAAAAATTTTTCTTCATATACAAATACATGAAATCAGTCCTGGAGCAATTTAGAAAAGTAATGGGTTAAAAGCCACATGTCTCATGTGTTTAGATTTGAAATTGAATGAAAATATCATGACTTGACTTGATAATCCATCTGCTGTGCGTCTGTTAATATACAGGATGGCCTCTCCTTGGAGGAGAGGCCTCTCCTTGGCGGGCCATAGCAGATAAACAATTATTCCAACTTCCTCCAGGGACTTGTCCAGCGGACATAGCAGTCCAATGCTCGGACCGGCAACAGCCAGTTCAATCTCTCCTGGTCTGGGGTCTGAAATGGAGGAGGATTGAATGCCTGGAGCCTGACAGGTCGTGGGTCAACCGAGGGCACCTTGGGGACGTAACCCGCTCTAGGGGGCAGAAAGCCACTGGCCATGCTTAGAGTGAACTCCAAGTGCTACACTAAACAACATAGAGCTACAACACATAACATAAAGCTACATAAAGTGCATCGAGTGCAACCTAGTGTAAACAGTGCAGACAAAAAAACAGTACAGACAGGCAACACAAGACAACGCAAGACAGTGTGGGACAATACAAATAACATAAGTAACACACAGTTGAGTGTGTGTGTGTGTGTGTGTGTGTGTGTTTGTGTGTGTGTGTGCGTGTGTGTGTGAGTCCCAGTTCAGTTCTGTGTATTGAAGCGCCTGATGGCTTTAGGAAAAAAGCTGTTACACAGTCTGGATGTGACTGCCCGAATGCTTCGGAACCGCTTTCCTGATGGCAGGAGGGTGAAGAGTGTGTGTGAAGGGTGTGTGGGGCTGTTCACAATGTTGTTGGCTTTGCGGATGCAACATGTGGTGTAAATGTCCATGATGGAGGGGAGAGAGATTCTGATGATCTTCTCAACTGCCCTCACTATCCTCTGTAGGGTCTTGCGATCCGAGACGGTGCAGTTACCAAACCAGACAGTGATGCAGCTGCTCAGGCTGCTCTTAATGGTCATTCTGTAGAATGTGGTCACAATGGGGGGAGAACTTTCCTCAGACTTCTCAGGAAGTAGAGACGCTGCTGGGCTTTCTGGTGTTGAGTGACCAGGTGAGGTTATCCACCAGATGGAAGGAATTTCGGAACAAGGAATTTGGTGCTCTTGATGATCTTCACTGAGGATCCATCGATGATCAGTGGAGAATGGCCGCTCTGTGCTCTCCTGAAGTCCACAACCATCTCTTTCGTGTTGTCAATGTTCAGAGACAATGTTCTCCACACCAGGCTGTTAACTGGCGCACCCCCTCTCTGTATGCTGACTCGTCGTTATTGCTGATTAGACCCACCACGGTCGTATCATCGGCGAACTTGACGATGTGGTTCAAGCTGTGCATTGCTACAAAGTTGTGAGTCAGCAGAGTAAACAGCAGTGGGCTGAACACACAGCCCTGAGGGGCCCCAGTGCTGGAGATCCAGACTGACTGAGGTCTCCAAGTCAGGAAGTCAGGAAGTTGCAGAGGAAGGTGTTCAGGCCCAGTAGGCTCAACTTCTTAATCAGGTGCTAAGGGATGATTGTGTTAAATGCTGAGCTGAAGTTAATTAACAGCATTCGTACATATGTATCCTTGTTGTCCAGGTGGGTGAGGGCCGAATGGAGGGTTGTGGAAATGACATCGTCTGTGGAGCGGTTTGGACGATATGCAAACTGCATGGGGTCCAGTGAGGGTGGAAGCTGGGTCTTGATGTTCCTCATGACAAGCCTCTCAAAGCACTTCACCACAATGGGTGTGAGAGCGATGGCATGATAGACATTGTGGCAGGAGACAGTAGATTACTTCGGCACATGGACGATGGTCTTCGTCTTGAGGCATGTAGAAACAACGTTGCTGCTCAGGAAAATGTTAAAGATGTCGGTAAAGACGTCCACTAGCTGTTCTGCACATTCCCTGAGCATTCTGCCAGGAATGTTGTCTGGACCAGCAGACCTCCGTGGGTTAACTCTGCATAGAGTTTTCCTCACTTCAGCTGTGGTTAGAAAGAGCACCTGGTCACTGGGAGGAGGGGTGGTCTTCCTTGCCTTCACGTTGTTCTGTATCTCAAACTGGGCGTAGAAGTCATTCAGCGCATCTGGGAGGGAGGCGTCATGGTTACAAGCAGGTGATGTTGTCTTGTAGTTCGTGATCGCCTGGATGCCCTTCCACATGCACCGGGTGTCTCCGCTCTCCTGAAAATGGTTGTGGATTCTCTTGGCGTGTGCGCACTTCACCTCTCTGATGGCACGGGACAGATTGGCCCTCGCTGTTTTTAAGGCTGTCTTGTCCACTGCTCTGAAGGCAGAGTCTCTTTGTTTCAGCAGCGCACTCTCTTTTGCTTTCATCCACAGCTTCTGGTTGGAGCATGTAGTGATGTTCTTTGGGATGGTCACGTCATCAACACACTTGCTGATGTAGCTGGTCACTGTTGACTCCTCCAAGTTGATGGAATCACCATTGGTTGCAGCCTTCCTAAACATGTCCCAGTCAGTGCACTCACACCAGTCCTGAAGAGCAGAGGTGGCTTTTGCTGGCCAGGTTTTCACCCATTTCAGAACCGGTTTAGAGCATATGATGAGCGGTCTGTATGCTGGAATTAGCATAACAGAGATGTGGTCAGTGTAGCCGAGATGGGGGTGGGGCTCCACACAATACATGCCGGGCATGTTCGTGTAAACAGGATCCAGCGTGTTCGCTCCTTTTGTTGCAAAGTCCACATGCTGATGGAGTTTAGGGAGCACAGTCCTGAGATTTTTGGGTGAGCATTCTGGGTGAGCAATCTGCAGGTCGCTAATAGCGCCGTAGAGTTTACACAGTGCCTCCTTAGCATTAGCTCTGGGAGGAATGTATACTCCCACAATGGAAGCAGTGGTGAATTCCCATGGTAAATAAAACGGTCTGCAGCTTACAGTCACGAATTCCACTAGTGATGAGCGATAGTATGAGACAAGCACAGAGTTCTTGCACCATTCCTTGTTGATATAAACACACACACCACCACTGCGAGTCATTTTGCACAGAGCTGCGTTTCTAATCCAGTTTATTGTCGAGGGAGCAGATGTTTGAAATAAGAATGGACGGGAGAGCCGGCCGGCTGTGGTTAGCATATAGCCTAGCAGTAACACCCCCCACGCTTGCCGTGCTTCCGCTTCCTCGAGCAGCGCTCTGACGTCCCCTCTCCCGGCCAGGTGACACCAAGGGCTGGGGGCCTGGTTTTTGTGGCCGAGGTCACAGCAAGCTGAGGGTTCTTAACTACTTCAAGATGCAGATTAGCGGTTGCATGATTCCTGTACCATAACAGCGTCTGGTGGTCGTACACATGAACACAGCTGTCTCTGGTGTCCATGTATTGTGAAAAGTCGGGTTAAATACGGTAACAGCACCATTTTTGGATCCGGAGAGGCCACTGTGAGCTACTGCTGCACCGCCATCTTGGATCTATCTCCAGGAAAGAGGGGGCCACAGAAAGAGCCTGTAAATTAACTACTCTCCTAAAAGAGCAGATAGCCAGCAAGAACGCAGTTTTAACGGACAAGTGCCTAAACAGACAACGCATCAGGAGTGGGTCTCTGCCCAGTTAATGCCCAGACAAGGGAGCGTGTTATGCCAAAATGGACTTTATTGGTGGACGGAGCCAACCATTTTAGGAACTGCTTCTGTAGAAACTCCAGCACTGAACCAACTGGACAGTGGACTGGGTCCAATCGGTGCCAGGAGCACCACGCAGTGAACAGGCGCCATCTCGCAGCATACAACCTCCTCGTGGAGGGAGCTCTGGATTGGAGAATGGTCTCTACCACCTCGTTGGAGAGACCGGACCCTCGAAGTTGTGCCTCTTCAGCGGCCCCACAGCTTCCACAGCTCTATTGCGCCCCCTGATTGAGAGAGGAGATTTCCCATGGAGGCTGTTCAAAGAGGGCCACCAGGTGGAGGATATAGGGAGAACCACAGGGGACAGTGTGATGTCTCCCAAGACACAAACAGGTCTACTTGGGTTTCGCCAAATTTCTCCCAAATCTGCTTTACCACTTGAGGGTGGAGGCACCACTCCCCGGGCTTGGACCCCTGTCTCGACCGGGTGTCTGCTGCCTTGTTCAAACAGCCTGGTTTATAAGCTGCTCCGAGGGAGAGGAGCTTCCACTGGGCCCACAGGAGGATCTGGCCTCCTGTATAGGCTGGTGTGAGCACAGACCCCGCTGGAGGTTGATATATGAGACCACCAAGGTGTTGTCTGAGTGGATGAACACATGATGGCCTCTGGGGTCTGGGAGAAAGTGCTTTAAAACCAGAAGCACGGCCACCATTTCTAGGCAATTAATGTGCCACCATAAATGGGGACTCTCCCATAGACCTTGTGCAAATCGGCCACTCATGACCGCTCCCCATCCTGTGAGGGAAGCATCTGTCATTAACATTGTGCGACGACCGGGAACTCCCAACATGGGGCCACCACTGAAGGGGTCTCATGTACAGGAGGCCAAGTAGAATGACAGTGGATGCTGCTGCCATGAGCCCGAGCAGTCTCTTAAACTGACCAGACCAAGCCTCGGATCTGATCTGAGACACAACCTGCTTGAAGGTCAGCATCTTCAACCGGAGCCTCATCAAAGAGCGGTTCAGCTGACATAGATTTAGGACAGGATGCAACCAACCATCCTTTTTGACAACTATGAAGAACCGGCTGTAGAACCCAGACTCTCTGTCTGATGGAGAGACCACCTTGGTGGCCTCCTTCCTTAGGAGAGTGTCTTCTTCTTGTTCCAGGAGCAAAGCCTGCTTGTTTTTCACCAGATTGATAGAGAGCCTGTTGAACCGGGGCGGACGAGACCCGAACTAAGTCGCATGGCCTCGCTCTACAGTGCGCAGGACCCACTGGGACACGTCTGGAAAAGCCATCCATGCTGCCAGGTTCTCTTGGAGCTGGCTGTGCCCTGAAACACATTTCATGGCAGGGTTAAAGAACCAGGTCCCTGAAGGGACCGAAGGGAAATGGGCACCAAAAGAAGCTGTGCTACATGCCATCTGGTCATCCCTCCACAGGTTGGGTTAGGACCTTTTGGCCGGAGCCCTCTTCCTGAAGATGACAGTCCTCAGATCTGTCATCTCATGGGGCTTTGACTCAGGGCGCCACACAGGATCCCGCACAGGGCAAGCGTGTTGCCGAGCACCTCTATTAGAGTGGCTTGGGCGATTCCACTGGAACGCCGCCAATTGTCTCTTGGTTTCCAGAAACCTGTTGACTACCAAATCAATGGCGTTGCCGAACAAGCCCAAAGGAGAGAGTGGTGCGTCCAGCAGCACGACCTTGTCAGTGTCAGGTATTTCGGACAGGGTAAGCCACAGATGTCTCACGGTTGCGATTAGAGCCTTAGCAGTCTCTTTTGTGGCCCGTAGGCGCAGTTGCGTTCCCAAAGCGTTTTGACGCAGCTCGAGTTCCTGAAAGGATATATCGTAACAAACTGGATTAATTGATAACAGGTCAATACTATGATCGAGTATAAAATGGGCAGAGAGGCAAAGTCTTTTAGAAGTAAAGATAAGTAGAGGTTCACCAATTTGTGTCTACAAATTGTTGAACAATTTCAGAATAATTTTCCTCAACATAAAATTGCAAAGACTTTGTGTTAGTGTTAAGAGGGTTTTCACACTGTTTCACACACATTTCTTTGTCTGTTCAGTGTCTATATAATATTTACGATGTTAGTCTGTAAGGTAAACAGGGAGTCTTATCTGGGCTCACACATCTCCGGCTAGTATATCCTCTTGTCTAAACAGGAAACAACTAGGTCAGGGTTCTTTTCTCTGTGTGTGTATATATACACGTTCTGCTGAATTAAGTTTCGTTTTGGCATGATAAAAATCTAACAGTTTTGGTGTCAGAAGCGAGATACTTTCCGGCAGTATCTGAAGGGAGATCTCGCATCAAGGTAAGTTTTAGGATACTTCCTTGTTTGCGGGGATTGTCCCGTTTGCCAGCCAATAGGGCTGCATGTGTGTTCGTGTCTTGGTTATACATTAAATGTCGAATTAATGATAATTTGCTTTGGTTGGATGATTTCGTCACGACATTGTTTTCCTCATCTTTCCTCACCCCACAAAATATATACAGATCTTGAAAAAAAACACTCGGTATGCACAGTTAACGGGCCCTGATTTTAGAACTATTCTTTTGCGTACTTTGGGAGACGATGTTACAGAGGAGTTGATCATAGAAAAATGTCCGACCCTCGTGCGAGTTAATGATGCCATTACAGGCGAGGGCACAGCCGCGAACCATCACCAGATTTTTTGGGAAAATGATGCCAATGTAATGCAAATGTATAATGAGTTAAAGGATTTTCTGGATAACATAATAGCATCCAAGCGTGACATTTCCCATGCAGCTAACACTAAGCAGGGTTTTAAAGAAACGCCGTCTGCCTTTGTGGTGCGTTTTAAAGCAGCATGGGAGAATGATTCCAAACTGCCAACTGATGATACACACAATGTGTTGTTTATACAGTGCCCTCCACAATTATTGGCACCCCTGTTTAAGATGTGGTCGTGGACTTCTAAAAATTCTCCTTTTTTTTAAAACAACATAGAACCCAAATGCAAAAAAAGAGAAAAATCCAACCTTTCATTTAAGTACATAACTTTGGTGGTAAAAAAAACACACATTTAGAAAAAAAAAAAAAACTTGAAATCATGTGTGCCACAATTATTGGCACCCCTAACAATTCCTCTGAAAATTTTTTTTTTTTTTTTTTTTTTAATATATTTTTCTGTAGTTGCTAAGGTTGGTCAGGGTATCTGGGGACTTTTAATAAGTAATTCATGATTTCCTGTTTCCCTGGGGTATAAATATGACGTGACACAGAGGCCTAATTCTCTTACCCATTTGTCAACATGGCAAAGACAAGAGAACACACCATTCAAGTAAGGCAGATGTGTGTCGACCTTCATAAGTCAGGCAATGGCTACAAGAAAATAGGCACTCGCCTTAACTTGCCGGTATCTACAGTCAGAGGAATCATTAAGAAGTTTAAAACAACTGGAACAGTGACAAACAAGGCTGAAAGAGGTCCCAAGTTTATCTTGCCACAACGCACAGTGAGGAGGATGGTAAGAGAAGTAAAAAAATTTCCCAAGCTCACCGTCACAGAATTGCATCAAAGAGTGGCATCTTGGGGTCACAGAGTCTCCAAAACAACCATCAGACGCTCTCTACATGCCAACAAGCTGTTTGGGAGGCATGCAAGGAAAAAGCCTTTTCTCACTAACACTCACAAACGTAAACGTCTGGAGTTTGCTAAGCGGTACTGGGACTTCAACTGGGATCGTGTGCTTTGGTCAGATGAGACTAAGATTGAGCTTTTTGGCAACAAACACTCTAAGTGGGTTTGGCGTAAAACAAAAGATGAGTATGCTGAAAAGCACCTCATGCCCACCGTGAAGTATGGTGGAAAATCTGTGATGCTGTGGGCCTGTTTCTCTTCCAAAGGCCCTGGGAACCTTGTTACGGTGCATGGCATTATGAACGCTTTGAAGTACCAGGATATTTTAAATAAAAACCTGATGGCCTCTGCCAGAAAGCTGAAGATGGGTCGTCATTGGGTCTTTCAGCAGGATAATGATCCAAAACATGTGGCAAAATCTACACAAAAGTGGTTCAGCAGTCACAAACTCAGCAGTCACAAACCTCAACCCAATCGATAACCTGTGGGGCGAGCTAAAGAGAAGAGTGCATAAGAGAGGACCCAGGACACTGGATGATCTAGAAAGATTGTGCAAAGAAGAATGGTCAAAAATCCCTCTCTCTGTGTTCTCCAATCTTGTGAAATGTTATTGGAGGAGATTAAGTGCTGTCTTGTTGGCAAAAGGAGGTTGTACACAGTATTAACATCAGGGGTGCCAATAATTGTGGCACACATGATTTCAAGTTTTTTTTTTCTCTAAATGTGGGATTTTTTTACCACCAAAGTAATGTACTTAAATGAAAGGTTGGATTTTTCTCTTTTTTTGCATTTGGGTTCTATGTTGTTTTTAAAAAAAGGAGAATTTTTAGAAGTCCACGACCACATCTTAAACAGGGGTGCCAATAATTGTGGAGGGCACTGTATACCCGATAATGATGCTGATGGTCATATTATCGAACAAGCACTGAAAAACATCACTGAAGCCTCTCGAAGTCTTGGAGAACGTGAAACAACTGTTGAACAAAGTTTTTTTGAGAAGATTAAGAGTTTGTTGACAAGTGTTGAACACTATTTTGTTTTAGGAATTATTCTTTTATTGATTGTTGGAATTATACTTTGTATGTTGCCATGTTTGATGACGATGGTAAGACAAGCCATAAAGGCCTCGATTGGAGTGGTGATGATGAAGGATTATATGCATGTAGGGAAAGAATAATATGGAATCTGTATGTTTTTGTTTGTCTTTATCTTTTCATTTGCAGTTTGTCACCGGTTCTGTTCCCCGGATGAACATCCTATGTTTTGGTGTGTGATGCTAAATCATAAATGATTTAAAGTGGCCATTGTTAGTGTTAAGAGGGTTTTCACACTGTTTCACACACATTTCTTTGTCTGTTCAGTGTCTATAGAATATTTACGATGTTAGTCTGTAAGGTAAACAGGGAGTCTTATCTGGGCTCACACATCTCCGGCTAGTATATCCTCTTGTCTAAACAGGAAACAACTAGGTCAGGTTTCTTTTCTTTGTGTGTGTATATATACATTCTGCTGCCTGCAATAAACTGAAGAGGAAGCATTTGCTGTGTGCGGTGTGATTCTTCCCTGTTTAGAAAGGCCTACGGGCATCGCAGATCGTATGGAAAACCTCTCCAAGAATTAAGTTTCGTTTGGGCATGATAAAAATCTAACACTTTGAATATTCAATTCAATTCAATTCATTTTTATTTGTATAGCGCTTTTAACAATGAACATTGTCTCAAAGCAGCTTTACACAGATAATGTGGTGATTAAATGTAAATATGTTCTTTGTAAGTATGTTTGTCCCTGATGAGCAACTGTGGCAAGGAAAAACTCCCCGAGATGGCATAAGGAAGAAACCTTGAGAGGAACCAGACTCAAGAGGGAACCCATCCTCATCCTCATCCCGAGTCAGCGCAGCAGACCGCCGACACCAACTACAGTCCAATCCATCCTCAAAGCACCTGTTCTACTCCGGAATTACATGGAACCACCCAAGGTCTTGATGAGAGACCGTCCCAAGCTGCACAGAAGTGTGAAGATCCGCGGAGGGGAGAGGGGCAGGAACAGTGGTCACTGGAGCCTCAGGAGCATGTTTAACTCGACCGAGAGAGAGAGAGAGAGAGAGAGAGAGAGAGAGAGAGACACAGAGAGAGAGAGGGTGACGAGAAGAGAAGGATATGGATTATTAAGTGTAACTATTGGTGTATGAAAGTTAATGTCACTGTGCAGTTTGGACTCCGGCAAGACTCGCTATGGCAGCATAACTAAAAGGGAGAACCAGAAGGTAACACAGACATGAGGGATCTCTGGGATAAGAGACGACCCACCACACCACCGTCAACAAACCCGAGTGAACGTGTGAATGTGAGGGGACGACAGCATACAAATATACCAGTTCACCAAACACTCTATATCCATGCTCCCTCCAGATCTGCACCTTTACCTAAGAAAAAATCTACTGATAAAAGGCTTGACTAAATAAATACGTTTTCAACCTCGACTTGAACACTGAGACTGTGTCTGAGTCCCGAACACTGATTGGAAGGCTGTTCCATAACTGTGGGGCTTTATAAGAAAAAGATCTGCCCCCTGCGGTAGTCTTCATTATTTGAGGAACCAACAGATAGCCAGCACCTTTTGATCTAAGTAGGCGTGGAGGATCATACTGGTACAGAAGTTCACTCAGATTCTTTGGTGCGAGACCGTTAAGTGCTTTATACGTCAGTAGTAATATTTTATAATCAATGCGAGATTTGATTGGGAGCCAGTGTAGACTGATTAAAACAGGGGTGATGTGGTCGTATTTCCTAGATCTAGTGAGGACTCTTGCTGCTGCATTCTGGACTAACTGAAGCTTATTTATGCACTTACTCGCACACCCAGACAGTAAAGCGTTACAGTAGTCCAATCTAGAAGTAACAAAAGCATGAACTAGTTTTTCTGCATCCTGTAACGACATCATATTTCTAATTTTAGCAATATTTCTTAGGTGAAAGAAGGCGATCCTGGTAATATTATTCACGTGAGACTCAAAGGAAAGACTCGGGTCAATAATCACACCAAGGTCTTTGACAGCCGTACATGCTGAAACAGAAACACCATCCAGAGATGCTACGTAATCAGAAAGTTTGCTTCTAGCTGCATGTGGTCCTAGTAAAAGTACTTCCGTCTTATCTAAGTTGAGCAGAAGAAAGTTATTAAGCATCCACTGTCTAATGTCCTTTACACATATATATATCTCATCAACTACAGTACATTTTTCCATGCCATCCAAAAATGCAGATTAAAGTTCTACGATACAAAGAATATGTGTACCCAATCCAGAAATGCTACTGTCTTCTCTGGACCAAATCTAATTTAAAACAGACTGAGACCAAGTTAAAAACTGTTCTGTGGTCAAAAGTATCTTACACAGTGGTAAACATGATCCATGATCTATCAAATTCAACCACATAAATTGTGATATTTTTGCTATATCCAACAATTTACAAATCATTGCATTCTGTTTTTATGTATATTATCATACATACCAGAAACAGTCAAGTGTTTACTTAAAGTGTGTTTTAAGTTATCTTGTAAAATATATTCTCCACTAGTAGGGTTGTTTGAAAATGTTGTTTTTGGGCTAATTAGTTATATCTGATAGTCAGTATAATCAATAGCCGATTCACTCTTCCTCAAGGTATGAATTGTAAGTAGGGCTATTGTTTTATAGGTGTTCTTCTAAAGCCACTAGAACCCTACAGTACATTTGCAAGGCTGTGTTAATTTTCTCTTAAAGTTATAAAGGTATTCTTGTTTAGCAATAACACTGAGTTCCACCTGTCATCCTATCTGTCATCATTGCACACAAAACACAAAACTCAGAAGTTAGCATTTACAAAAAAGAGGCAGAACTACAAGTAACATTAACTACTATCCACGTTTTAATCTCAAACAACAGCAGTAGGCCGGCTTTGGTACTGCCAGTCTGCTGTGAGTAAAGAGTTTTATTTCAGCTTTAGCCTCTCAATTCTCTTTCAGAATTTGGGCACTAACTGAGACCTGGATATCCACACAGAACTCTGCTACACTGACTGATCTTTCTCTCACACTCTGTCAGAAACAGGTAGGGACAGTGAAGCAAATTTTTTGTTGTCCAGAGATGTTGCTTTACACCTCTCCAAATGTCTCATCTTAACAACTCATCTTTTGAAATCAATGCAGTTACTGCAATTACACTACAAAATATTTAACCCCAAAAGTTAAAACGTTTGCATTTCAATTACATAAATTTTCCAATTTAATCACATAAATTAAACGTAAAACTTTAAAAAAAAAAAATTATTAAAGCTTTACCATCATGTTCAGGTAATGTGATTGAATAAAATAAATGCTTTGTAAACTGATTAACTGTGATTAAGCTTGTGTAATACATAAAATGTATTCTTTTCTTATAACTTATTACCGTATTTTTCGGACTATAAGCCGCTACTTTTTTCAGACGTTTTAAACCCCGCGGCTTAAACAATGAAGCTGCTAATTTATGGATTTTTCCTGGGTTTTTCCTGGTTTCACAAACTTCAAGCCAAAAAACCCCATAACATTAGACTAATGAAATTTCCGAACGGAAACGAAAAAATGCACCTCACCTGTGTGATAAACTCCCCAGAGAAATACAGTGGTACCTTGACCTACGAGTTTAATTCGTTCCATGGACGAGCTCGTATCTCAATTTGCTCGCACATCAAATCAGTTTTTCATATTGAAAATACTTACAATGGCATTAATCCGTTCCAACCCTCAAAATGACACCCCGTTTTTATGTTTCATGTTATTAAATTGGAAAATAAATTTCTAAATAACAAATCTTGTATAAAAACATAATAGAAAGAGTATGTAAAGATATAATAAGGTTTTATTCAGTGTATTTTCCTTGGAGATGACTCGTAGGTCAAGCTTCATGGCAGTTTTGAAGCACTCCGGGTAAAATTATTAATTTTGTGAGAAAAGCAGTTAGACAGATAAATTCGATTTTTGATCTGATATCATTTTATAAACAAGCTATCGCCAGAGTAAAAGGTGGACAAGTTGGGGATTCAAGAAATAGAGACCGGAGAAGGCTTATGGAGCATTAGAGTACCACAGATGAGCTTTGGAGTTTGGAGATATACCAATTTCTTCTCTTGGCTGGGTTCTTTTTTTGCTTAAGATCTGCTGTGACAAGTATGTGACTGATTTATGCTGAACTCACATAAGATGATTTGTATAAGGTGAGCGTCCTACGGACTCTTGTTTGATGAATTGTACTTTTGAACTATCAAACCAGTGGGAAAATCCTTTATTTTGTTTTGAACAGATAGGACTCGGATTCATAGAGAGTTGCTAATTTTATGCTATTTTTTGGACGGAGGATGTAAACTTTGACCATGAACTATTGTAAAAGAATCAACAGTTCTTTGAATTCAGTTGTTTCATTAATGTACTTTGATTAACCATCTGCTAACAGATTTGTTTTAATGAGAAATACTATAAATGTTTACATTTCGAGAACAGATTTGTTTGAGAGTTGGCATATTAGCAAAGTAATACATTGAGATAACAAAGCTGTTAAAAGAAACATTTTTTTTAATAGAAGGCAGTACTGCAGTTATGGCAAAACTAAGATATTTATTGAAAAACATATTTATTTAAAAGAAACATAAGCAGGTAATCTGTAAAACTGTAAATCTGTAAAATCTGTGAGGCGAGTCCTCCTGGGTATAGTTACATACACCAACCCCGTCTAAATGGCAGAGGAGGTGGAGTAGCAGCTATTTATAATAATAATCTAAATGTCACACAAAAGACTAAACAAAAATGTAAAACATTTGAAGTTCTTTACACCAACATAAAATATTCAGTGTCCGAAAGCAGGTCAAGTCAAGTAATTCCACTAATTATTATTTATAGACCCCCAGGGCCCTACACTGATTTTCTGATAGAATTTGCAGGTTTCATTACAAATGTAGCTACTTCTTTAGACAAAGCATTAATTGTTGGAGACTTTAATATTCATTTTGATAATCAGGAAGACTCCTTAAGAGCAGCAGTTGTGTCCATTCTAGATTCAGTTGGAATTAATCAGAATGTTATAGGACCCACTCATAGTGGTGGACACACTCTCGATTTGTTGTTAACATTTGGATTAAAAATAAAAAACTTAGTCATAATTCCACAGTCTGAAGCTATTTCAGACCATTATCTAATCTCGTTTAAAATTTGCCTAAGTCATTGCATTTCTACCTCACCACGCTACCGTGTTAAGCGTACTTTCACGTCAGCTACAGCACCGCGTTTTATTAATAATCTCCCCGAAATTACGATATTAGATAGATCTCCGTCAGACCCCGCAGAGCTCGACTGGGCCACTGAGCATCTAGAAACAACGTTACGTTACACTCTAGATGATGTAGCTCCCCTTAAGACCAAAATGATCAGGGAGAAAAAATTAGCACAGTGGTATACTGATCATACACGCACCTTAAAACAGACCACTCGAAAATTAGAACGTAAATGGCGTCAAACAAAATTAACAGTATTTCAAATAGCATGGAAGGAGAGCCTCTTAAATTATAGAAAATCTCTTAGTGCTGCTAGATCAGCATATTTCTCCACCCTCATAGAAAATAACAAGCATAATCCTAGATTTTTATTCAGCACGGTAGCAAAATTAACAGGGAATAAAAGCACTGCACTAACATGCACACCATCATTAGGTAGTAATGATTTCATGAACTTTTTTAATAATAAAATTGAAAACATTAGGCAAGAAATCCAGACGGTTAACACAAATCCAAATTATTTTACAAGTAACCCTGTAGACAGCAGTGTAATTATAACGGACAATCAACTACAAAGCTTCACTCCTATTCATGAGAATGACTTAATTTCATTAATCTCCTCATCAAAACCATCAACCTGCATTCTTGATCCCTTGCCTACAAGTTTCTTTAAACAGATAGCTCCAGAGGTAATTAAACCTGTTTTAAAAATAATTAACTCTCCCATTAGCACTGGTTATGTACCTAAATCCTTCAAACTGGCAGTTATCCACCCCCTTATTAAGAAACCTGACCTTGACCCATGTCAGTTGTCCAACTACAGACTAATATCAAATCTCCCCTTTATATCCAAAATTTTAGAAAAGGTTGTAGCACAGCAGTTCTGCTCACATCTACTTATGAATAACATTTTTGAAATGTATCAGTCAGGATTTCGGCCTAGTTAAGGTGGTAAATGACCTGTTATTGGCCTCTGATCAGGGTTTTGTCTCCTTACTTGTTTTGCTCGACATTAATGCAGCTTTTGACACCATTGTTTACACTATACTGCTTGCTAGACTTGAGAACGTTGTAGGAATAAAGGGAACAGCTCTCTCTTGGCTCAGGTCTTATTTGACTGATTGCTATCAGTTTGTGGATGTAAATGGTGAGTTCTCCACACTTTATGAGGTAAAGTTTGGTGTTCCTCAAGGATCTGTCTTAGGCCCACTGCTTTTCTCTGTATATATGCTGCCTCTTGGTGAAATCATTCATAAACATGGGATTCGCTTCTATTGCTATGCTGATGACACACAGCTGTATATTTCAGCAAAGCCAGATGAGAGAGATCAGCTAAACAGTGTTGAGAAGTGTGTAAAGGACATTAGACAATGGATGCTTAATAACTTTCTTCTGCTCAACTCAGATAAGACGGAAGTACTTTTACTAGGACCGCATGCAGCTAGAAGTAAACTTTCCGATTACGTAGCATCTCTGGATGGTGTTTCTGTTTCAGCATGTACGGCGGTCAAAGACCTTGGTGTGATTATTGACCCGAGTCTTTCCTTTGAGTCTCACGTAATAATATTACCAGGATCGCCTTCTTTCACCTTAGAAATATTGCTAAAATTAGAAATATGATGTCGTTACAGGATGCAGAAAAATAACTAGTTAGTTCATGCTTTTGTTACTTCTAGATTAGACTACTGTAACGCTTTACTGTCTGGGTGTGCAAGTAAATGCATAAATAAGCTTCAGTTAGTCCAGAATGCAGAAGCAAGGGTCCTCACTAGATCTAGGAAATACGACCACATCACCCCTGTTTTAATCAGTCTACACTGGCTCCCAATCAAATCTCGCATTGATTATAAAATATTACTACTGACGTATAAAGCACTTAACGGTCTCGCACCGCAGTATCTGAGTGAACTTCTGTACCAGTATGACCCTCCACGCCTACTTAGATCAAAAGGTGCTGGCTATCTGTTGGTTCCTCAAATAATGAAGACTACAGCAGGGGGCAGATCTTTCTCTTATAAAGCCCCACAGTTATGGAACAGCCTTCCAACCAGTGTTCGGGACTCGGACACAGTCTCAGTGTTCAAGTCGAGGTTGAAAACGTATTTATTTAGTCAAGCCTTTTATCAGTAGATTTTTCTTAGGTAAAGGCTCAGATCTGGAGGGAGCATGAATATAGAGTGTTTGGTGAACTGGTATATTTGTATGCTGTCGTCCCCTCACATTCACACGTTCACTCAGGTTTGTTGACGGTGGTGTGGTGGGTCGTCTCTTATCCCAGAGATCCCTCATGTCTGTGTTACCTTCTGGTTCTCCCTTTTAGTTATGCTGCCATAGCGAGTCTTGCCGGAGTCCAAACTGCACAGTGACATTAACTTTCATACACCAATAGGGACACTTAATAATCCATATCCTTCTCTCTCTCTCTCTCTCTCTCTCTCTCTCTCTCTCTCTCTCTCTCTCTCTCTCTCTCTCTAAACATGCTCCTGAGGTTCCAGTGACCACTGTTCCTGCCCCTCTCCCCTCCGTGGATCTTCACACTTCTGTGCAGCTTGGGACGGTCTCTCATCGACACCTTGGGTGGTTCCATGTAATTCCGGAGTAGAACGGGTGCTTTTGAGGACGGATTGGACTGTAGTTGGTGTCGGCGGTCTGCTGCACTGACTCAGGAGTGCAGTTTGCTTCTTCACTGTACCCCGCAACATTGTATATCTGCTTCAAATGGACATTTGGTGCAACCCAGATGAGGATGGGTTCCCTCTTGAGTCTGGTTCCTCTCAAGGTTTCTTCCTTATGCCATCTCGGGGAGTTTTTCCTTGCCACAGTTGCTCATCAGGGACAAACTTACTTACAAAGAACATATTTACGTTTAATCACCACATTATCTGTGTAAAGCTGCTTTGAGACAATGTTCATTGTTAAAAGCGCTATACAAATAAAAATGAATTGAAAAAAAATGAATTAAAAAAGATTCTATAAAACGTATGGACATCTGAACAACTGGTGTCCATGTGTACCATCGCCAGACTGAAATTCAGAAATAATCCCAACAACATCATAAAGGATGATCAATGGGAGAAGCTACAAAACCTCCGCTTACTTCGAGGACCACGCCTTCAGACCTTGGTGTTGCCTGTCTGCCGGACAGAGAAGGGGTCATCAAAAGTGGTGCACAAGAAAGTGGAAGCTCGGAAAGTGAGCGGAGCTAGTGCCAGGCTTCACCTAGTGCTAGTGCTAAAGGGGCACTCTGTATACTTTACAGGACCATATGTGAACTGCAGAACACACATCCTGACGGATTGTTTATTGTCACCAGAGATTTCAATCATGCAAATTTCAGGACTGTGCTCCCTAAATTTCATCAGAACGTGGCAACCAGAGGGGAAAATACACTGGATGTTGTTTATACAAACATCCTGAGAGCATACCGGGCAAAGCCCCACTCCTACCTTGGCTACTTAGACCACATCTCTTTTTTGCTAATCCCATCATACAGACCACATAACAGACGTTCAAGACTATTTTGAAAGCAGGTGACAATCTGGGCAGCGAGACATATCTGCTATACAGGACTGCTTTCAATGTACTGACTGGGACATGTTTAGGGAGACTGCAACCAACGGCAACTTCACCAACTTGGAGGAGTACACATTGTCAGTGACCAGCTACATCAGCAAGTGCATTGATGATGTCACCATCTCCAAGAACATCATCTTACACCCCAACCAGAAACTGTGGATATCTGAAAAGGTGCGTGGATTTCTGAAGACCCGAGACACGTGGGCAAGTGACAAGACAGCTGTAAGAACAGTGAGGGCCAACTGTCCCGGGCCATCAGAGAAGCAAAGCGTGCACATGCCCAGAGTATCCACAAACACTTCACAGACAGCGGCGACACACTGTTGTCCCAACATGCTTCAAGACAACAACCATCGTCCCTGTGCGGAAGAAACCATCTGTGTCATGCCTTAATGACACATACCGTTCTGTTGCACTCACTCCTATAATCATAAAGTGCTTCGAGAGGCTTATTATGAGGCACATAAAGACCCTGCTGCCTTTAATACTAGATCCACTGCAGTTTGCATACTGCCCAAACCACTCCACCAACAACGACATCTCCACCACACTCCACCTGGCCTTCACTCACCTGTCTCTCTGTTGTCTCTTGTCTTTCCTCTCTCTCCTTTTTGCATTAAATTGTGCACGTGTGCACTTTGTGTTGTTAGTTTAGAGTTATGTGTAGTTCTGTGTTCCTTTTTTAAATTTATGTTATGTTGTTTGCTGTAGCACCTTGGTCCTGGGGAAACATTGCTTCATTTTACTGTGTACTGAACTGTATATGGTTGAAAAGAGAAAGACTACTTGAACATGATGCACATAGTAATTTTGTATGGAGCGTGCACAACAGCTACATTTGTGCCTTATGGCAACAAATCAAGTATAGTTATTTAATTTGATCAGGTTTCTTTTTGTCTCATTGGAGACTTCAACCTCCAATTTAGCAAGCACCTTTCCTCTTGCTTCCTTATTCTGCATTCCTCCTCTCTGACCTCTTCAACCACACCTTTCTGCAGACATCCATTTACTATTTATCAACATGTTCTGGTTGGTTGGTTGGTTGGTTGGTAGGTTGGTAGGTAGGTAGGTAGTAGGGGTGGCACGGTACATGGAAAAACACCCGAACCGGGTGTTCGGTTTGCTTGTCTCGGTTCGGTTTGTGTGTGCGTCGCACAGTTCGACGCATGCGCAATGTAGCCCCGTGCTCAGTTTCGCCTCAGACAGTTTCGTGTGAGCATACATATAGACAGTAAAAGTTGAGTAAGGAGTGCTGCAGAAATGGCAAGTGGAGGAGATAATGAAGGCTGCCTGGAGTTGGCGGATGCGCCCGCGTTGTTCAAATCCGGTGTGTGGAAACATTTTGGATTTCACGTTACTTACGATGACAACGGAAATAAAACAGTAGATAGAACTGCGACTGTGTGCAAGCATTGTGCAAAATGCATTCAATATGCTAATGCTAACACTTCTAATATAACAGTTTATTTGAGAAGACATCACGCCAATGTGTCGATAAGCACAAACAGGAGAGAGACGGTTAGGAAACAACTTCTACTGTCCGCAGCATTTAAGCAGCCTCTCAGTGAGAAGTCGGACAGGGCAATAGCCATAACTAAAGCATTGGGGATGTTTATAGCAAAATAGAGCAACCGTGCAGCGTGAATGAGTGTGAAGGATTTCGTCAGCTGATGAATGTACTCGAGCCGCGGTTTAATATTCCCTCTCGCCGACACTTTTTTTTTTTGCCAAATAAACGAAAAGCAAGTCATCATCTATGTCTTCTCTCTTGCTGTATCAAAATTTTACCTAGATTTTACTCAGAGATGGTCCCAGTAACGTGCTTAAAGTCAAGTCAAATTCAGTTAGTGCAAGATTACATTACAAAAATGTTAATACTGTATGAGTGTTAAAGATTAAAAGAAAAAATAACAACAAGAACCATACAGAACAGAAAACTGTGACCCTAAAACCGTGATACGAACCGAACCGTGGGTTTTGTGAACCGTGCCACCCCTAATAGATAGATAGATAGATAGATAGATAGATAGATAGATAGATAGATAGATAGATAGATAGATAGATAGATAGATATAGACTCTCCTCACTTTTCTTATCCTTGGACCTTCTCTGTCCTTTATCCTTTAAGCTTAGGTAAAATTCATACACTGCTAATTGGATGTCAGAAGTGTTATGCATAATTAGAGGAGCAGAGAGAAAGTGGAAGAGGTCCCACAACATCTTTATTTTAATGTTTAACAACACTGGATCCTCCTGCTCCATCCTCCCTGACTGTGTTAAACATTTCGACTACCTTCTCTGATGCAAAGATTATTAAAATCTGCCAAACCCTCACCTCTTTACCCAACTGCACTGGCTTGTGCAACCCTAATAGTTGTTTAAAAAAAAAAAAAAAAGACTTAATTACGTCTCAAAATTTCTAAAAAATGAAAAATTGTAGGAAAGGAATCTAGTACACAAGATAATGGTTTTGACATGGATATAAGTGACATTATTTGAAAGGGAATTCTAAAGGGATCTATTACCCAGGTTCATAGTTTTTACATGGATATAAGTGAAATTTATTCAAAAGGTGAATTAAAAACATTTAATTACTTATCCCATATTTTTGCCTAATTGATATACAGTTTTATCCTCACTGATAGTGTGAATGTAACATGGTGCTTCTATTCCTAGTTCATTTTGCTACAGTAAATATTGTTCCACATACTGATTACACTTGGTCAATAACAAAAAGCTGAAAAGTAAATACGAAGAATTAACCAGTTCTACATATTTAATCACTAGAGGATTGTAAGTAAATTTACATTTATATTTGTGGCAAGTGCTTTAAAGGCTCTATCAATAAGCACATTTAATGCTGGTTTCTTAGGCACACACTAATTATACCTTTTATCAAAATTTTGTTGGGATCTTTCTCTCTTTTTATATAATAAAGAAGTACTCATTTAGGTTTTAAAGGCTGCCTCAAAATGATCCTAAATCCAATTCAGAATAATCCAACTCAAAACAAATTCATAGTCAAAAATTAAACAGTTAGTCACCACAAGACTTGGCAAGAATTATAACAGATCAAGTTATTAAGAATATAGGAAAAAACTTAATCATGCCAGGCAGTGGCGGGTGGTCAGTGCAAACAAAGCCTTCGCTGCTGGCCTAAACACTATCAGAAGCATTGACCTACATTTACACCATAAATTCTAATATTTGTTCCATGAAATTGTATTATTTATTCCCAAAAGTTTATTATTTTCTTTTTTTTAGCGTTTCTCTTGGCTGCATTGCTTCAAGTATGTGTAAGTGGATGTTAAATTTTTTTTCCAATCAGAGTTCAGCTTCTATGTGCTGCCATCTCAATCTAATCCGTCCAGGGCCTGCAAAGTCAATACCAAATAGAAGTTTAGCAATGGGTCTGTTTCTTTGGCCTCACGGGGCCAGGTAGGTGGTCCAGAATAGCATCAGCATTTTTCGGTCATCTGATTGGTTGGTCAGGGAAACTGTTACAGCCAAGTTTGAGTGGCAAAACACATGTGTAGTGCTCTGCACACATGAATACATTGGAGTTAGACTTTTTTATGCCTACAGAGAAGGAGAAATTGATTTGGTCTCGGACATACCTAAAAATAAATTTAGAAGAAAAGCTAGACGAGCTAGAGGAGAGCTACCTAGCTTGTCTCAGCCCAGGAAAGGGTTTGTTCTACCCTTCCAGACCAGTGAATACGAGCAGAACCACTGGCTTACAACCCTCACACAAGTCGTGTCTCAAATCAGATCCGAGGACTGGTTTGTTACGGTAGATCTAAAGGATGCGTACTTTCTTATATCCATCCTTCATTCTCACAGGATGTTCCTGGGTGTTACGTTCCCACCTTGGCTAGGCCCAGGGGAGTGTGGGAACAATAACCAATTAGATTTTACGGGTTGTTTGGACAAAAAGCAGGACCAGAGTTTAGAGTAGTTATTGTTTTAATGGTCAAGTGCAGTAAACAAACAATTTCCAAGAGTTTCCCCAGAGTCAAGAAGACTAGACTCACACTGGCAAAAGAACATGGACAGTGCCAAATAAGTGAACATAAGAAAAAAGTTCTACTCTATGCTGTATTTTGGAAGCTTAACCTAACTAACAAACAGAAACAGACTAGCTGACTACTCTAGGCTATGCTACCAGAAAATACAGAGGGTGGCACCTGCCCTCTAACTAGGGTGTCTAAACAATAGAAAAAACCTACGTGGTGGAATGTAGGTGCGCACACTTTCTCACCTGTTCCTCAACCAGGTGAGCTAGTATAATCGAGACACTAGCAACAACTAGCAACAACTCTCTCTTTTTTCATTCCTCCCCCAGGGACTTCAGGAGCTGCTTTTGAATGAAAAGCTCCGCCTCCTTTGGTAAGGCTCTTGCTCATCATTGGTCCTTTTTTTCCAGGCCTTCATTTCAATTACCAGGTGGCTCCACCTATAGACAGTAAAGAGCTGAAGACAGAAGCCAACAAAAGGGGGGGAGGGGGAGAGCAGTAGAAAATAAAACAGCAGACACGTAACACTGGGGTTTGCTTTCAGGGCCAAGCTTACCAGTATCAGGTTCTTCCGTTTGGCCTTGCCCTCTCACCCCGCACCATCAAGATGTAGTTCTCGCTCACTTGAAGGTTTTGGGGTTTTGGCTGAATGCCAGGAACAGTGTGCTTTCTTCATTACAGAGAACCACAGAGAATCTCGCCATCATATGAGATTTTACTACTTTTCGCATGCAGCTTTCCCCTGCCTGCATTGTGGCCATTCTTATGGCCGTCAGGAAGGTCAGAGAAGGACAGCCTCTCACTATCAAGCAGTTCCAGAAACTGCTAGGACTCATGGCAGTTGCGCCCAGTTTTATTCTACTTGGTTTTATTTACATAAGTCCCCTTCAGTGATGGCCCAGGACCCATGGGTTCTCACGGAAGGGTAATGATGTGGCCATGCTTATGTGCCTTAGATGTTTGGAGAGATCCCGGATTCCTGTCTCAGGGCTCTGTGTTGGGAGTTCCCGATCGTGAGGCAATGAGTGGTCTCTCTGCCCAAGGTCTTCCCGGACTTCAGAGATCACCACCTGCTGATCCATATGGACACCACCTCAGTGGTTTCTTACATCAACCATTAAGGAGGTATGAGCTCACGCCCCCTTTACAGGCTGGCACACCAGAGGCTCCTGTGGGCCCAGGGGAAGCTCCTCTCAGTGAGAGCAGCTAACATCCCGGATGTGAATGAAGCAGCAGACACTCTGTTGAGGCAGAGGTTCTGATTCCACTGGTGGTGGAGCAGATTTGGGAGAGATTCAGCAAAGCCCAGAGGGCTCTGTTTGCAGCATAAGAGACGTCGCACTGTCCCCTCTGGTTCCCCCTTACTCCTCCAGCCCCACTGGTGCTGGACGTCATGGCTCAGGCGTGGCCGAGGCTGCTTGGTAAAGACCATTATCCACTCCAGAGGAGGTCATATGCCGCCGAATGGGATCTGTTCTTTCTGTGGTGTGCTCACCACCAGCTGGATCCAGTCCACTGCCTGGTTGGCTCAGTGCTGGATTTTCTCCAAGGACAGTTCGCGAAACGGTTGGCTCCGTCCTCCCTGAAAGTCTACGCATCTCCCATAGTGGGGCAGTCTTTGGGCAGAGCCCCACATATGATGCATTTTCTTTGCAGCACCCGGAGGCGTGGCCTAGAGTGCCTGGATGGGACGTGGCCATCATTTTGGGGGCTTCCTCTGAGCCCCACTTTGAGCCTTTGGTCGAGGCATCTTGGAGGCATCTCTCTATCAAGACTGTGTTCTTGGCCATTTGCTCTCTTAAAAGATTAGGAGATCTTTAGACCCTGTCTGTGGCCCCCTCCTTCAGGAAATTTACTCCAGGTATGGCCAGTGTCTTTTTGTGCTCCAAGGTGCTCTCCGACGTCCCATGACCTGTAAGGTTACAGGCATTCTATCTTCCTTCTTCTCAGGCCCTAGACCAGGAGAAATTAAAAGCAAATTGGACCCACTGGACACCTAAGTCCATAGGACGGGTCCCTGGAATACTCCTCCAAGACATTTGCTATGCTGCGGGCTGGTCCACCCCGCTGACCTTCGTCTTGTTTTACAACCTGGACCGCAACCTAACCCCTCTGTGCTTCGACCTAGCTGTGCTTATTCACACTATTCAGGGACTGGTCAGTCTGGCGTGATTGGACACTTGTTCCCAAAGCGTTTTGACGCAGCTCTAGTTTCTGAAAGGGAATGTGTCTAGTTTCCTGGGAGATCAAGACGCTGTGTCTCTAAGCCACACTGCCGGTGTCCCTGCAGTGCTTTCTTCTCCGTTACAGAAGCTGACACTCGCCTCACTCCATGTGCATTTTATACTTCCTGGTCGTGACGTCACCCCACCGGTGACAGTTTTTGACTGATTACGCACATTATTTCAGATCGTGAATACTGAGACGTGTTCCCAAAGTGTTTAGACGCAGCGTCTTGTTCCCTCAGGGAACTAGGTTTACATACGTAACCTAGAGATGTTATCACAGTTTCAGATTCTTAATTCCAGACATCCTTTTATTGCCTTTGCCTACCTCTGAGTGTGTTTGTTTTAATTAGAGGTGGAAAAAATAGTAACATTCTTTACTCAAGTAAAGTATTATTACGTTGATGAAATTTGACTTAAGTCCAAGTAAAAATGGCCTTTATTGTTATTCCAACCATATACAGTACAACATAAAACAACATTCCCCAGCACAATGGTGCTACATAAAACAATATAAATTAACAAAAGTACCAACACTTAACTAACTAGGACACATTTTAAAGTGCATTCTAAAGTTCTAAAGCCATGCAGATTCAACATGTTGTGTAAATGTCCATGATGGTGTGAGAGACCTCACTGATCTTCTCAATCATCCTAACATCCCCTGTAGGGTGGTGGAAACTAGGCTTTCCTCAGCTTTCACAAAAAGTAGAGTGATTAAAAAAAAACAGTGAATAGCAAACTAGTTGTTTTGAATTAAAAGAAGCACCTTTGTGAATTTAAGTCCAATGACAAAATAAAGGTTGTCCGTGGGATTATTATTATTTTTTTGCTTATTTCTTTGCAGTTTTATGTAAATCTGGGGGCGATTTTAAAAGACATGATTGGTCCACTAGTTTAAGATTGTATGAAATATTGGTATGTATAATTTATGTTTATGTTATCAAATACTTCTGTTTTAAGCTGTCCTCTTCTTTTTATTATTAGTATTATTAGCATTGTTATTATTATTATTATTATTATTATTATTATTAATATATATTGTTGGATTTGGTGATGACTTTGTTACTGTACTTAGTAGTTTTTTCTGGTATCAGTACTTTACTTCACTATTTATTTTTCAGACATTTTTTTTCACAACAATTTTTACTTTCATATTTTACTTTCACTCATTACATTTTTACACAAATATCTGTACTTAAAATTTTTTAAAACAGGCTCATTACTGTAGTTTTAATCTATTTGGTGACATGATCAATATTTTTTCTTCTCATTGTGTGTTGTTTTCAGCCTATCAACCTATTTTTTGTCATTGCATGTTTTTTTCAATCTACCACTGGTGTATAATTTCCTGTCTCTTACACACCACAGATGTAGGCTATTTTACAAAGCTAACAATAAGCAAGTCAGAAGGCAACAAGAAATATGGCTAACATGGATGAGACAGAGGGAGTCAGGGATGTAAACATGACTGAGAAAAGAGACATTCCTGATCACCTGATCATCATCATCTTTTCTCTGTTTGTATTCTATATTGTGGATGTTCCGCTTGTCTACATTTATTAGGTAACATATTTTGAAATTCTTTTTGTCTTAATATATTAATTAGGGCTGTCACGGCACAAATTTTTATTAACATGCTATTAATGCGCATGTCTGTTTGACCGTTTTTTTTTAATTAAACATATAAATAAATTCATATAAAATTTGCCAAATTAAAATCAGACATTTATTCACAAGGTCCTTTCTTTACTCATACATAAAAAAGTAAATAAACTAATCACAAACAAAAAAATATATATTTTTAATCATTAAACATTTGTGTTACTGATGTGCCAAGTCTAAAATCAAGCGCCAAAATCCACTATGATGCACACAATTAACCCTCTTAGGTCAACAAATGCGCTGGCATGTCTTTTTGATCATACAGATAAGAGCAATACATAATTTGAATCTGTAAAGGGTCTACTTTTATTTGTATACACTCATAATAAATGCTGTGCTTTTGTAAAATAAAGAAAACAGGCAGGGGGCACTCTCTGCCATCTCTGTCATCTCTCTTAACAGACATAAAACAACCTGAGTCTCAGTGAATGCTTGCCTCACAGACATGATAAATATATAAATAGAAATTTTGACATGACTACTTTTAAATAAAACAATTTATATCAAACACAAATATTCTCTGATTATGTAATCCGTATGAAAGTTAGAAGTGGTACAGTTTCTCTGTGGACGTATTTTGTCTTTATGCTCTATGTTGAGTATAGTTTCACTAATAATAAACAACAAATTGCATAAAGCATCCATGTTAATTAGACTATAAAAAAATTTAAAGTATTAATTTAAGGTACATTTAAAACTGATAAAAATTTGCAATCAGGTTGCGATTCATCTTGAGCAATGGCGGGTGGTCAGGCCCCACAAAGCCTGCTCTCTTGGCCTAAACACTATCAGAAGCACTAACCTACATTTACAACCTAAATTCTAATATTTTTCCATGAAATTGTATTAATTTGTTCCCAACAAATTATTCTCTTCATTTAATAGCGTTTCTCTTGGGTGCACTGTATGTAGATGTTAGATTTTTTTTGTCAAATCAGAGTTCGGCCTCTATGTGCTGCCACCTGCCCAGGGTCTGTTCTGCTGGCGTTTTTACCATTGTCTGCTTAATAAATAGCTCTGTTTCTTTAACCAATCAGATTTCATATTCGCCTCACTAGCTGGCCCAGATTATTGTCAGCATTTTTCCGTTCTCTGATTGATTGTTCAGAGGGAAACTTTTACAGCCAAGTTTGACTGGCAGAACACTTCTGTAGCATGCTGCACACATTAATACATCTGAGTTAGACTTTTTTTTGCCTACGGAGAAAGAGAAATTGATATGGTCACGGACATACTTAAAAATACAAGAAGAAATGCTAGACGGCTACGAGAGGTCAACCAACCCCGAAGCTAGCTAGCTTGTCTCAGCCCGGGAAAGGGTTTGTTCGCCGCTTCAAGACCAGTGATTATGTACTACTGGCTTACAGCCTCTGAGGAGTGGTGCATATTATGAGTCTGCATCTCTGGTAAGTAGGTTGGATTTTATTTACATTTTAATATTTTTGCCATGTTATTGAACAATTATTGATTCTGAACTGCTCCAGATGATGTAGGTGCACAGTTACGGTTGTAGTGTAGAGGTTTGAAGTTGTCTTAACTGGGTTTCTTGTTTTAGTAAAATGGTATTCACATATGTGAAATGTAATGCCACACGTTGTTATATTGCGTTTTTTGTCATTTATTGATGGTTTCTATAATTGCGACGTGATAGTAGTGGTATTAAGATGTGGATTAAGTCAGGTAAGTCCCCACTGAAGGCCCAGGTACCAAATGCATGGCCCACCACTGATCTTGAGTTAACCAACAACAATCATGCGATTAATCATGATTAAAGATTTTAATCGATTGACAACCCTAATAATAATATGATGTGAGGTCCAGTTACCAGCGTGACACTAAAACAGGTAGTAGTAATGGCTACGTTTTACTTAAGTACATGTTAGAGCCCAAACTTCTTTAGTATTCAACTTTTACCAGAGTATTTTAAAACATAAGTATCTGTATGTCTACTTAAGTGAAGAATGCGTGTACTTTTGCCACCTCTGCTTATGATGTTTTAAATACTTCTAGTCCACTAGATGGCAGAAAGAATGAGTGGTAAGAATAAAAAGCTCAACGATAATGATTGAATTGATGTGATCATGAAGAGATTCACAGATATCCTATTGTTAGTCTTTCTCAAGGCTGAGAGTACTTTGGGGATGTACAAAGAAAGTCTGTGGATTAAAAATGGAGTGGTAGTGTGCATATCAATCTGAGTTCTCCTCTTCACCATGACACTTGCTCTAATGAAAAAAGCTATTAAGCAGTAGTTTTCAAATATATCCTAATTTCTTTGTTTCTTCCTTGCAGCTTCTTCCTTGCACCTTATTTTGTATATGTAAACATTGTATTAGCTTCCAATGTTATATTTGTATATTTCAGTAAAGCCAGTTGAGAAACATCAGCTTGATAATGTTGGGAAATGTATAAAGGACATTAGACAGCAGATGCTTATTATCTTTTTTCTTCTAAAGGTTTGTGATAATATTTTTACTATCACTATATGCTATGTGTTCCCTAAGAGAACTAGAGTTACATACGTAACCTAGAGAAGTTCCCTTTCAGGAACTCAAGCTGGGTCGAAATGCTTTAGGAATGAGTTAGTATGTAATCACACCTAGGTCAAAGGACAGAGGGGCCAAGTCCAGGTTGTAGAACTGGGTGAAGGTCAGTGGGGTGGACCTGCCCACAGTGTTGCAATGTGTCTTGGAGAGGTACTCCAGAGGACCAAGCCTTTAAAGCATCTACACTCCAGGTTGAGTGAGCTCTGACCCCAAATGGAGTGGTGAGACCAGAGTACTCATATGAGGATGTGATGGCATCAATGATACATCTGCTAAGGGTCTGATTATTGGCAGAGAGGCCTCTCCTTGGAGGGCCATAGCAGACGAGCAGTTGATCAGAATTTCTCCAGGGACCCGTCCTATGGATTTAGGTGTCCAGTGCATGTACCGTGCAAAGCCTGTTTAGTTTCTCCGGGTCTGGGGCCTGAAATGGAGGAGGATAGAATGCCTGTAACCTTACAGGTGGTGGGACAACCAGGGACACCTTGTTAACCATCCTAGGGTACAAAAGGGCACTGGCCATACCTGGAGTAAACTCTGGGAAGGAGTGGGCCACAGAAAGGGCCAGCAGGTCCCCTACTCAGAGCAAATGGCCAACAAGAATGTGGTCTTGATGGAAAGATGTGTTCAAGATGGCTAAAATGGAGAGAGCCTCCAAATGGCGGCCAGGTCCCACCCAGGCACTCTAGGTTGTACCAGGCACCGCAAAGAAAATGTGTCACAAGAGAGTCTTTGCCCTGCTAAAAGGGCATGATATGCCAAAATGGCAGACATGTAGGCTTTCAGGGTGAATGGTGATCTGTCCTTGGAGGAATCCAGCACTGGACTAACTGGGAAGAACAGACGCCATTTGCGGCATATGACCTCTTAATGGAAGAAGCTCTGGAGTAAAGAATGGTCTCTACCACCTCGGTGAAGAGGCCAGTACCTCGGAGCTGTGCCCCCTCAGGGGCCACAGTCACAGCCTCCACAACTCTAGGCGGGGGTGCTAACATAGCACCCCCGAGCTGGGAAAGAAGATCCCAACTCAGAGGAATCTCCCATGGAGTGTGCTCGAGTAGAGCTACCAGGTTCACAAACCATGACTGCTTTGCCACCTTGGAGCTTCCACAAGGAGGGGGACTCCATCCTGGCGAACTCTCTCCAGAACTCCCGGAAGCAGCGCAATAGGGGGAAGGTGTACAGGCATGGCCTTAGCCTGTGCCATTGTTCAACTGGCCTGAGATGTAAGCTGCTCTCAGGGAGAGGAGTGCCAGCCTGTACAGAGGGTGCAAGCCACACATGATGGCCTCTGAGGTCTGGGAGGAAACACTTCAGAGCCAGAAGCACAGCCAGCAACGTGTTATGCGACGACCGGGGACTCCCAACATACGGCCCTGAGACAGGAACCCGGGATCTCTCCAAACATCTAAGGCACCTAGGCATCGCCGCATTGCCTTGAACATACAGAGATAGGTGGTTCTCTGTAATGGAGAAAGCACACTCTTCCCAGCGTTCAGTCGAAACCACAAACCTTCACGTGAGCGACATCTCGATGCCGGACAGCTAACTGCTCTGATCAAACCAATATCAACCAAAGGGCGATATAGTTGAGGATGCAGATCCCCTGAAGTCTCAGAAAGACCAGAGCCTTATTGACACATTTTGTGAAGCCGGGTGAGAGGCCAAGGCCAAACGGAAGAAGCTGATACTGGTAAGATTGAGCCCTGAAAACAAACCCAAAAACTTGCTGTGAGAGGGAAAGATGGATACACAAAAGTACGCATCCTTTAGCTCTACCATGACAAACCAGTCTTCGGATCTAATTCAAGACACGCCTGCACAGGGGTCAGCATCCTAAACCTAAGTCTTATGAGTGGTTCAGCTGAGGTAGGTCCAAATAGGATGCAACCCACCATCCTTATTGGAAACTATGAAGTACCTGCTGTAGAACCCAGACTCTCGTTCTGATGGAGGACCACCTCGATGGACTCCTTCCTCAGAAGAGTGTTTACTTCTCGAACAAGGAGGATGCTCGCTGGAGCTGGATGTGCCCTGAAGCATGTTCAGTGGCAGGGTTAATGGACCAGGTCCCTGAGGGGGCCAGGGTGACCAGAGCCTGCTGGTTTCCCACCAGGTGGGAAGGACCCCGTAAAAACAGATAGATAGATAGATAGATAGATAGATAGATAGATAGATAGATAGATAGATAGATAGATAGATAGATAGATAGATAGATAGATAGATAGATAGATAGATAGATAGATAGATAGATAGATAGATAGATAGAACTTTATTGTCATTGCATTGTACAGGTACACAGCAACGAAATGGCATCTACCAGAAGTGCAAAATGTAGCAATCGTGCAAAAATGCATATAAATATGTAGCATATTTACAGCAAGTGATATATATGTAAGCATATGTACAGTGAATAAATATAAAGGCTATAACAGTGCAGAGATGTGTGGACATCATTAAGAAGTACAGAAATGGTTCTAAGGCTATGGCATTGAAAAGGAATGTGCAGGAGTGAAAGGTTACAAGATTATGGCATTTAAGAAGTTAGCAAGCTAAATAACCAGTCTACTATATACATGTAAGCATATGTACAGTAAATAAATATAAAGGCTATAACAGTGCAGAGATGTGTGGACATCATTAAGAAGTACAGAAATAGTTCTAGGGCTATGGCATTAAAGAGGAATGTGCAGAAGTGAAAGGTTACAAGAGTATATGAAGTTAGCAAGCTGAATAAACAGTCATATATATATATATATATATATATATATATATATATATATATATATATATATATATATATATACACACACACACACACACACACACACACACACACGTTATATACACAAATTAATTAAAGGTTGGGCAGAATGTACAATAGGGATATAAAGATACATAGATAAAAATAGTGCAGATGTAATGAGGAGTAAAAAAGATATACTATGTAATATGTACATGTATAGTACAGCGGTTATATACATATACTAGCGGTGTAGTGTAGAGTTCAATAGTGTGATGGTGGATGGAAAAAAGCTGTCCCTGAACCTGCTGGTTCTGGTGCGCAAGTTCCTGTATCTCCTTCTTGATGGAAGGAGGTTAAACAGTTTATGACTGGGATGTGAAGAGTCCTTGATAATGTTGTGAGCTCTGTGCAGACATCTGCTGTGGTGAAGGTGTTCAATGGCAGGTAATTGGGTGCCAGTAATGCGTTGGGCAGTTTTGACCACCCTTTGCAGGACTTTACGTTCACACACAGTGGAGCCTCCGTACCAAAAAGTGATGGAGTTGGTCAGGATGCTCTCAATGATGCAGCGGTAGAAACTCATTAAAATCCCTAGGGGCAGATGAGATTTCTTAAGACTTCTCCAGAAGTACAGGCGCTGTTGTGCTTTTTTAACCAGGGCTGAAGTGTTTTGCTGCCATGACAGATCCTCAGAGATGTGAACTCCCAGGAACTTAAAGCTGGTGACTCGCTCTACCTCAGTTCCATGATGATGACTGGAAGAGGTCTCCTGCTGTTGGATTTCCGAAAGTCCACAATGAGCTCTTTAGTCTTTGTGGCATTGAGGGTCAAGTTGTTGTTGGCACACCATGCTGTTAGATTTCGGATCTCTTCCCTGTAGGCCGATTCATCGTGGTTGTTGATCTGGCCGCCCACGGTGGTGTCATCTGCATACTTGATGAAGATGTTGGATTTATACAGAGGAGCACAATCGTGGGTGAACAGGGAGTAAAGAAGTGGGCTCAGAACACAGCCCTGCAGGATGCCAGTGTTCAGAAAGAGGGTTGAGGATACCTGGTTGCCCAACCTAACAGATTGAGGCCTGTTGGTGAGAAAGTCCAGAATCCATCTGTAAGTGGAGGTGCAGATACCCAGGTCACTGAGCTTAGTGATTAGTACAGTATGGAGGACTGTATTGAACGCAGAGCTAAAGTCAATGAACAGCATCCTGATGTAGGTGTTGCTTTTATCCAGGTGGGTGAGGGCTGAATGAAGAGCTGTGGAAACTGCATCCTCTGTTGACCTGTTCGGGGGATAGGCAAACTGGTGTGGGTCCAGTGTAGGTGGTAGGCCTGCAGTGAGGTGATTCAGGACCAGTTTCTTAAAGCACTTCACAGCGATAGGGGTGAGTGCAACTGGGCGAAAGTCATTCAGGCATTCGGCAGCTGAGTGCTTAGGCACAGGTATGATGGTTGTGGTCTTCAGGCATGTAGAAACCGTGGATTGGCCCGGTAACAGGTTGAAAATGTCTGTGAAGACCTGTGCCAGTTGTCCAGCGCATGCTCTGAGAACACGTCTCGGTATGCCATCTGGGCCAGCTGCCTTGCGTGCATCCACTTTGCTAAACGCTGGATATATGTCCGTTGTTGAGAGTGAAATTGGGCTGTAAGCTGTAGAAGAGTCCGTGGTTGAGGTCAAATGTCCTGTGCTTTGATCGAAACAAGCAAAAGATCGATTAAGTTCGTCCGGTTGGAAGGCACTGCTGGTTGGTTGAGCTGTGCGTTTGTAGTCTGTGATGGTCTGGATGCCTTTCCACACGCATCTGGGGTCAGAGTTGTGGAAGTGCTCTTCTATGTGGAGTTTGAATATGAGTTTTGCTTTCCTGATGCCTCTTTTCAGGTTGGCCCTGGCTCTGTTGTAGTCCTCTACGTTGCCTGATTTAAAGGCAGCATTTTTTGCTTTCAACAGGAGACGGACTTCAGAGTTCATCCACGGCTTCTGATTAGAAAAGAATTTACCGTGTTTGACGGTAGTGACATTGTCAATGCACGTGTTGATATGGTCCAAAACAGATAAAGTGTAAATGTCCATGTTCGTGTGAGAGACCAGTGTGGCCTGTGAGGCGAACATGTTCCAGTCAGTATCCTGAAACTGTTGCTGTAGAGAAAAAATGGCCCCCTCTGGCCATACTTTTACTGTCCTCACAGCTGGTTTCACCTGTTTGATCAGTGGTGTGTATTTGGGTAGCATGAACAAAGAGAGATGATCAGACTGACCCAAGTGGGGGAGGGCTGTATATGTCCCATGTATGTTTGTGTACACCTGGTCCAGAGTTTTGTCCCCTCTGGTAGAGCAGGCGACATTGCGGTAAAATTTTGGAAAAACAGATCTCAGGTTGGAGTGGTTGAAATCTCCAGCAACAATGATAGCTCTTTCGGGATGTGCAGACTGTTGTTTGCTGATAGCAGTGTGCAGTTCCTCCATAGCTAGCTTAGCATTAGCATCCAGCGGAATGTACACCACAGTCACAACAATGGCTGAGAATTCTCTCTGTAAATAAAAGGGTCTGCACTTAATCATCAAATACTCTAAATGAACAGAGCAATGACTTTCAGTAACAGTAGAGTCCGTGCATCATGATTTGTTAACATAAATGCACAGACCTCTACCTCTGCGCTTACCAGAGTCCGCTGCCGTCCTGATCTGTTTGCCAATTTTGTGGGAGGTAAAGTGTTTAGCAAACTTTATCTTTAATTTGCATACCAACAAATACCTTTAGATTTTGAGTGAAAGCAGCACCTAACAATCAACACCCACAAGGGTCTTTTATGTTATCAGCGCCTGCTTATGGCTCTTTGACAGCTCCAGCTATTTTTCAGCATACCATGGATCAGATACTTCAGGGCATAGATAACGTGGTTTGCTTTATGGATGACATATTGGTGTCCACATCTACTAAATTCTGGATCAGGTGATGGCCAGGCTAGAGAAGCATGGACTGAGAATCTTCTTCTTTCAGCTGCTCCCATTAGGGGTCGCCACAGCGGATCATCTGTCTCCATACCACCCTGTCCTCTACATCTGCCTCTTTCACAGCAACTACCTGCATGTCTTCCCTCACCACATCCATGAACCTGCTCCTTGGCCTTCCTCCTTTCCTCCTTCCTGGTGGCTCCATCCTCAGCATTCTTCTACCAATATAATGTCCAAACCATCTCAATCTCGCCTTCCTCACCTTGTCACCAAAACGTCCTACATGGGCTGTCCCTCTAATAAACTCATTTCTAATCTTGTCCATCCTCGTCACTCCCAACGAAAACCTTAACAACTTCAGCTCTGCTACCTCCAGCTCCACCTCCTGTCATTTACTCAATGTCACTGTGTCTAATCCATACAACATCGCAGTTCTCACTACAGTCCTATAAACTTTCCCTTTCATTCTTGCAGATACCCTACTATCATGTTGGTCACCTCTTCTCTCAGCCTGGCTTCACTGTCCCCATACATGTCCTCTACCACCCTAACATACTTCTCTGACACACCTGACTTTTTCATACAACTCCTCTCTTGGCACTATGTCGTACACTTTCTCTAAATCCACAAATACACAATGCAATTTCTTCTGTCTTTCTCTATACATCTTCATCAACATTCTCAAAGCAATTAGGGCATCTGTGGTGCTCTTCCTCGGCATGAAACCATACTGTTGCTCACAGATGGTCACCTCTTCTCTCAGCCTGGCTTCCACTACTCTTTCCCATAACTTGCCATAACCATGTGTGACTGATCAACTTTATTCTCCTGTAGTTACTGCAGGTCTGCACATCTCCCTTACGTTTAAAGATCGGTACCAGCACACTCCTTCTCCATTCCTCAGGCATCCTCACACCTTCCAGAATCTTGTGAAACAATCTGGTTAAAAACTCCACTGCCAGCTCTCCTAAACATCTCCATGCTTCTACCGGTATGTCATCTGGTCCAACCGACTTTCTACTCTTCATCCTCTTAATCACTGCTCTCACTTCCTCGTTACTAATCCTATCCACTTCCTGCTTCACCCACTCCACATCGTCCAAACTTCTCTCTCTTTGATATTCCTTATTCATCAGCTGCTCAAAATACTCCCTCCACCTTCCACACTTTCCTCACTAGTCAACACATTTTTATCTCCATCCTTTATTGCTCTAAATTGCAACACATCCTTCCGAGCTCGGTCCCTCTGCCTGGCCAATTGGTACAAATCCTTTTCTCCTTCCTTAGTGTCCAACCTCTCATACAGCTCCTCATATGCCTTTTCCTTAGCTTTCGCCACATCCCTCTTTACCTGCTGCCGCATCTCCTTGTACTCCTGCCTACTTTTCTCATCACTCTGTCGATCCCACTTCTGTTTTGCCAACATCTTTCCCCTTATGCTCTCCTGCACTTCCTCATTCCACCACCATGTCTCTTTGTCTTACTTTCTATTTCCAGATGTCACACCAAGTAATTTTCTAGATGCCTCCCTCATGACTCCTGCAGTAGTTACCCAATCATCCAGCAACTCTTCACCACCACCAAGCCCCTGTCTGACCTCTTTCCTGAACCCCACACTACAGTCTTCCTCCTTCAGTTTCCACCATCTTATTTCTCTTTCAGTCCTCACTTTCTTCCTCTTCTTCTTCGACTCCAAAACCATCCTACAGACCACCATCCGATGCTGTCTAGCTACACTGTCCCCCGCCAACACCTTACAGTCAATTCAGTTCAATTCACTGTTATTTGTATAGCGCTTTTAACAATCAACATTGTCTCAAAGCAGCTTTACACAGATAATTTGGTGATTAAAAAAGAATATGTTCTTTATAAGTAAGTTTGTCCCTGATGAGCAAGCGGGTGGCGACTGTGGCAAGGAAAAACTACCCGAGATGGCATAAGGAAGAAACCTTGAGAGGAACCAGACTCAAGAGGGAACCCATCCTCATCTGGGTTGCACCGAATGTCCATTTATAGCAGATATATGATGTTGCGGGGTACAGTGATGATGATCAGAAGCGAAAAGTAGTCCTGAGTCCATGTAGCAGACTGTTGACATTAACTACAGTCCAATCCATCAAGTGCCCATTCTTACTCAGGAATTTCATGGAACCACCCAAGGCATTGATGAGAAACTGTCCTCCAGTCGAAGAGAACACTATCCAGAGGCAGGCCTGGATGAAGTGGGAAGATCCACGGAGGGGAGAGGGGCAGGAACAGTGGTCACTGGAGCCTCAGGAGCACGTTTAGCTCGACAAAGAGAGAGTGAGAGAGAGAGAGAGAGAGAGAGAGAGAGAGAGAGAGAGAGAGAAAAGAGGGGTGACCGGGAGAGAAGGATATGGATTATTAAGTGTCTTTATTGTTGTATGAAAGTTAATATCACTGTGCAGTTTGGACTCCGGCAAGACTCGCTATGGCAGCATAACTAAAAGGAAGAACCAGAAGGTCACACCAACATGAGGGATCTCTGGGATAAGAGACGACCCACCACACCACCGTCAACAAACCTGAGTGAACGTGTGAGAGTGAGGGGATGACAGCATACAAATATCCCAGTTTACCAAACACTCTATATCCATGCTCCCTCCAGATCTGCGCCTTTACCTAAGAAAAAATCTACTGATAAAAGGCTTGACTAAATAAATGTTTTCAACCTTGACTTGAACACTGAGACTGTGTCTGAGTCCCGAACACTGATTGGAAGGTTGTTTCATAACTGTGGGGCTTTATAAGAGAAAGATCTGCCCCCTGCTGTAGTTTTCATTATTTGAGGAACCAACAGATAGCCTGCACTTTTTGATCTAAGTAGGCATGGAAGATCATACTGGTACAAAAGTTCACTCAGATACTGCGGTGCAAGACCGTTTAGTGCTTTATACGTCAGTAGTACTATTTTATAATCAATGCGAGATTTGATTGGGAGCCAGTGTAGACTGATTAAAACAGGAGTGATGTGGTCATATTTCCTAGAGCTTGTGAGGACTCTTGCTGCTGCATTCTGAACTAACTGAAGCTTATTTATGCACTTATTTGAACACCCAGACAGTAAAGCGTTACAGTAGTCTAATCTAGATGTAACAAAAGCATGAACTAATTTTTCTGCATCCTGTAACGACATCATATTTCTGATTTAAGCAATATTTCTAAGGTGAAAGAAGGCGATCCTGGTAATATTATTCACATGAGCCTCAAAGGAAAGACTAGGGTCAATAATAACACCAAGGTTTTTGACAGCCGTACACGCTGAAACAGAAAAACCATCTAGAGATGCTACATTTTTGGAAAGTTTGCTTCTAGCTGCATGTGGTCCTAGTAAAAGTACTTCTGTCTTATCTGAGTTGAGCAGAAGAAAGTTATCAAGCATCCACTGTCTAATGTAAGTATATGTGAGCTTAACTGCTGTGCTACAAACTTTTATACAATTTAGGAAATATAGGGGAGATTTGATAATGGCCTGTAGTTGAACAGCTGACATGGGTCAAGGTCAGGATTCTTAATTAGGGTTTGATAACTGCCAGTTTGAAGGATCTAGGTACATAACCAGTGCAAATGGAAGAGTTTATTATTTTTAAAACAGGTTCAATTACCTCTGGAATGTTTGAAGAAACTTGTAGGCAAGGGATCGAGAATGCAGGTTGATGATTTTGATGAGGAAATTCATGAAATTAAGTCATTCTAATGAATAGGAGTGAAGCTTTGTAATTGATTGTCTGTTATAATTACACTGCTGTCTACAGGGTTACTTGTAAAATAATTTGGATTCATATTAACCGTCTGGATTTCTTGCCTGATGTTTTCAACTTTATTATCAAAAAAGTTCATGAAATCATTACTACCTATTGATGGTCCATGTTAGTGCAGTGCTATTACTTACTGTTTATTTTGCTACCGTGCTGAACAAAAATCTAGGATTATGCTTGTTATTTTCTATGAGGGTGGAGAAATATGCTGATCTAGCAGAACTAAGAGATTTTCTAGAGATTCACTAAGAGGCTCTCCTTCCATGCTATTTGAAATACTGTTAATTTTGTTTAACGCCATTTACGTTCTAATTTCCGAGTGGTCTGTTTTAAGGTGCGCGTATGATCATTATACCACTGTGCTTATTTTTTCTCCCTGACCATTTTGATCTTAAGGGGAGCTACATCATCTAGAGTATAACGTAACGTTGATTCTAGGTATTCAGTGGCCCAGTCAAGCTCTGCGGGGTCAGACGGAGATCTATTCAATATCGTAATTTCTGGAAGATTATTGATAAAACTCACTGCTGTAATTGACGTGAAAGTACGCTTAACACGGTAACGTGGTGAATTAGTAATGCAATGACCGAGACAGATTTTAAAAGAGATGAGATAAAGGTCTGAAATAGCTTCAGACTGTGGAATTATTATGAAGTTTTTTATTTTTAATCCAAATGTTAACAACAAATCAAGAGTGTGTCCACCACTATGAGTGGGTCCTATAACATTCTGATTAATTTCAACTGAATCTAGAATGGACACAACTGCTGCTCTTATGGAGTCTTCCTGATTATCAAAATGAATATTAAGGTCACCAACAATTAATGCTTTGTCTAAAGAAGTAGCTAAATTTGTGATGAAATGTGCAAATTCTATGAGAAAATCAGAGTAGGGCCCTGGGGGTCTAAAAATAATAATTAGTGGAATTGACTGACTGGACCTGCTTTTAGACACTGAATATTTTATGTTGGTGTAAAGAACTTCAAATGTTTTACATTTGTGTTTAGTCTTTTGTGTGACGCTAAGATTATTATCATAAATAGCCGCGACTCTGCCTCCTCTGCCATTTAGACGGGGTTGGTGTATGTAACTATAACCAGGAGGACTTGTTTTATTTAATGCTACATATTCATTCGGTTTAATCCACGTTTCTGTCAAACACATTATTTTAAATTCCTGGTCGGTAATAATTTCGTTTATAGTAAGCGCTTTTGACGCGAGAGATCTAATATTCAACAATCCTATCTTTAGATCAGAGGTGCTGGTTGTGCGTTCAGTCCTATTTAATTTAATGTTAATCAGGTTACTTAAACAGACTTTCTGAGAATTTCTTAATTTTGGTTTCGCTCGGGGGACAGACACAGTCTCAATATGGTGGATCCTGAGTGACGACTCTGTGCAGCTAGCCTGTCTGTCTGCTCCCTGGCCTTGGCTCTGGACAGTCATTTGTTAACTAGTGCTGTTCTGAGACTATGACCTATACTACAAGAAATGAGAGCAGCACCTTCCCGAGTGAGATGGTGTCAGGCTGACGACCATGACGCGGAAGCGGGAATAACTCAATCGTTGTCCTTTATTTTCAAAACACAAACAAAAGCACTCACTCCAAAACACGGAGAAGGAAGAACTGAAAGTATCTCCTCGGGACGAGTATTCCACAACAAAACTAGAGTCTGAAAACGAAAGTAAACTCCCACAACATAGAATAGTCCTTACAGGAACGGAGTTCGGAGACAGAACCAGCGGGGAATGCTGGTGGTCGAGCAGCCACGAGAAATCACCAGTTCAAGGAACGACAGCCTGTGACTCGAGAACGTGAGTTTATATAGTCTTATCTATAATGAGCCACAGCTGTCGGTGATCATGGCAGGCACGGGATAACGAGGCAGGGTGACAGCTACCGAGGGGGGCGTAACAGGGTGAATCCCTGAGAGCGGCCGAGGGAGGCGTGGCAGCGGGATCCCTGACAGTATCCCCCCCTACAGGGGCGACACCTGATGCCCCAAAACCCACCTACGCCAGGCGGACCAGGGCACTCTGAGGAAGGCCTCTCCAACTGCTCAGGAAAGGAGGCCCGGAAAAACATCGCTGTGGGACCGGAGAAGACTGGGAAGAGCCCAAGGCGAATCGGCGTCCTCTGTGGAGACCACGAATGGCACAAAGCCCAGCACGGAGACCCAGAACGGAGCAACGCCCTTGAAGAAGACTGGAGGCTGAGCGAAGTCCCTGGCAGAGATCAGAGGCAGAGCGATCTCCACGGTGGGGAACCGGAACTGGACGGCGTCCATGACAAAGACTGGAGGTTGGAGGACGTCCCAGGCGGAGACCATAGGCCGAGCAATGTCCCCGGCGGAGATCAGGGATATTGTGCCACCCTCTGAAGAACCTGGAGGCGAGCCGTCGCCATCAGAGGGACCTGGAGGCGAGTTGTCGCCATCAAAGGGACCTGAAGGCGAGCCGTCGCCCTACGGGGAACCTGGAGGCTAGCCGTTGCCCTGCGGGGAACCTGGAGGCGAGACGTCGCCCTGCGGGGAGCCTGGAGGCGAGACGTCACCCTGCGGGGAGCCGGGAGGCGAGACATCGCCATCTGGGAGTCTTGAGGGTGAGCATTCATCATCAGGGAGACTTGGGGGCGAGCCTTCTTCATCAGGGAGATTCGGGGGCGAGCCTTCGTCCTGAGGGGAGCTTGGAGGCAGCAGTTTGACATCCTTCTGCCAGCCAGGCGGCGGTACGACGACCTCTTCGCGGCCAGGCGGCGGTACGACGCCCTCTTCGCGGCCAGCCGGCAGTACGACACCCTCGAAGCAGCCTTTGAACTGAGCTGAGCGCTCCTGGGGACTCTGGGACTTAACTGAGCTCTCCTGGGGACTCGGGAACTGGGCTGAGCGCTCCTGGGGACCCTGTGGATGGACTGAGCGCTCCTGGGGACCCTGGAACGGGGCTGAGTTTTCTTGGGGACCCTGGAACGGTGCTAAACTCTCTTGGGGACCCTGGAACGGGGCTGAGCTCTCTTGGGGACTCTGGAGCTGAGCGGCACCCTCGGCGGAACTCTGAAGCTGAGCGGCACTCTCGGCGGAACTCTGAAGCTGAGCGGCACCCTAGGCGGAAAACTGTGGCAGCTCGGCACGCTCGTGATGGGGCTGTGGCGGCTCGGCGCGCTTGTGAGAATTCTGGAACGTAGCTGCGCGCTCTGAAGGACCTTGGAACGAAATCCGAGCACTGTGGAGAATCTTGCACCAGAGCCACGCACCCTGAAGAAACCTGGAACAGAGCTGCTTGCCTTGGAGAACCTTGAGACGGAGTCACGCGCTCTGAAGAACCTCGGGATGGAGCACTTTCATCCTCGAGGGAACTGTCGTGGAGGTCCGCCACCTCCATCCTAAACATCCCCAGGAGAAGCCCGATGAACTCGGCGAGTGAGCCATAATTGCCCCCTTTGGCGCTCCATAATGTGCCTGCTTTGGAGAGAGCATCACCAGACCGTAGGAAATACAGAATGCGATCTTGGCTTGTTCGGAGAGGGAACTGGGAAAAATTTTTCCTTGACATACTCGCCGATGCTTCGGAGGAATCTGCCCAATTCGTCTCTCTCCCCGGAGAAACGAGCTGGAAATCCCCTCGCGGCCGCTGAGGGGCATGGCGCACCCGCGCTCACATGATCCGGCGTCTGTGTTTCCAAACCGCAAGGAGCGGAAATAACTCAATCATTGTCCTTTATTTCCAAAACCCAAACAAAAGCACATTTACTTCGAAACACGGAGAAGGAAGAACTGAAAGTATCCGTTCGGGAAGAGTATTCCAAAACGAAACTAAAGTCTGAAAACGAAAGTAAACTCCCACGACATAGAATAGTCCTTACGGGAACGGAGTTCGGAGACAGAACCAGCGGGAAATGCTGGCGGTCGAGCAGCCACGGGAAATCACCAGCATGACATTCAAGAACCGACAGCCTGTGACTCGAGAACGTGAGTTTATATAGTCTTATCCATAATGAGCCACAGCTGTCGGTGATCATGGCAGGCTCGGGATAACGAGGCAGGGTGACAGCTACCGAGGGGTCGTGGCAGGGTGAATCCCTGACAGTGGCCGAGGGAGGTGTGGCAGGAGGATCCCTGACAGATGGATACTGTCCCGCCCTAACACGCCAGCCTTGCCCTCAAAATTGCTCCAATTATTTATGAAGCCCACATTGTTTTTGGAGCACCACTCAGACATCCAGCAGTTCAGCGACCATAACCTGCTGTAGGCTACATCGCCACGTCGCATTGGGATGGGGCCAGTGCATATTACTGCATTGGACATTGCCTTCATTAAATAGTGAAAAACTATTTAACTAATCTTAGAGAACCTGTGCTTTCCTAAGAATCTAAGCTGACCTGCTATGTCCGGCGTCCTGGCTCCCGGTATACACATAACCTGTGTTGCTGGTGCCCCTAAAGGTCTAGCTAATTTCACGTGCCTCAGAATAGAGTCTCCTAAAACCAGAACTCTTTCAGGTTTCTCAGCGGGTGCTTCACTGAGGAGAGCAAACCTGTCTCCAATTACAGTCTCCAATCTCCTTCAGGTTGCATCTCTTACATAGAACATCGTCCACCTGTGTGCACCTTCCTCCACTCTTATAGGTCACCCTATGATCATTCTTCTTCTTTAAATACATATTCACCACTGCCATTTCCATCCTCTTAGCAAAATCTACCACCATCTTCACTTCTACATTCTTCTCCTTAAAACCATGCCTACCCATCACCTCCTCATCACCTCTGTTCCCTTCACCTACATGCCCATTGAAGTCTGCCCAAATCACCAATTGGTAATTCCTAGGTACACCATCTACCACTTCATCTAATTCACTCCAGAATCTTTCCTTCTCCTCCATCTCACAGCTGACTTGTGGAGCATAGGCACTGATGACATTTATCATCAGCCCTTCATCTTCCAGCTTCACGTTCATCACATATCAAAAACTCTTTTCACCTCCACTACACTCTTACTGTATTCTTCCTTCAGAATCACCCCTACACCATTTCTCTTTTCATCCACACCATGATAGAACAGTTTAAACACACCTCCAATGTTCCTGGCCTTACTCCCTTTCCACTTGGTCTCCTGAACACACAACATATCTCCTCTCCATCATATCAGCTACCTTTCTCCCTTTACCAGTCATAGTACCAACATTTAAAGTACCAACCCAAACCTCCACTCTCCTACACTTCTCCTTTCCCTGCCATCTCTGTAGACATCTTTCTCCTCTTCTTCTTCTCCTTTGGCCAACAGTAGCCCAATTTCCACCAGTACCTTGTTGGCTAACGATACCTGTGGCGGTCGTTGGTAACCCGGGTGTCGACCTATCCGGTATGAAATTCTGATTTGTGATCCGCATAATCGATTTGACACATGTTTTACGCTGGATGCCCTTCCTAACACAACCCTTCCTATTAATCCAGGTTTGGGACTGGCACTAAGAGTGCACTGGCTTGTGCCTCCATAATGGCTTGATTAAGCATGGACTGAGAATGAAACTTGCAAAGTGTGCTTTTCTCCAAGATGCAGTGGAATACTTGGGGTACAGGATAGATAAGCACAGTCTACATCTTACAGAAGACAAAGTTGAAGCAATCATAAATGCACCAGCTCCATGTAATGTCTCAGAATTAAGGTGCTTTTTAGGATTACTTAATTATTATGGAAAGTTTGTGGCCAACCTTTAAACATTACTGTATCTTTTGCACCGCCTTTTGCAAATAGACACCAAATGAAATTGGTCACATAGTTGTGAAGCGGCATTCAAAGCCTGCAAACAATGGCTCCTGAACAGTAAATGCCTTGCACATTATGATCCAGGAAAACCTCTCTGACTTTTCTGTGCCGCCCCTCCATACGGCATGGGTGCATTCATTTCACATATCCCACCCTCAGAAAAAGAGAAACTAAATGCATTCAAATCATGGACCCTGACATCAATTGAGAAATAAATAGAGAGGGTTGCGTTAGTTATCCAGCATGTGCCAAATCAAGTCAAGGCCCGGGTTAACAATGACCGCCACAGGTATTGTTAGCCTGTCAGCCCTAACAATACCTGGTGTGTCAGAGAAGTATATGAGGGTGGTGCAGGACATGTATGAGGAAAGTGTGACAGCAGTGAAGTGTACAGTAAGTACAACAGACTGGTTTAAGGTGGAGGTGGGATTGCATCAATGATCATCGCTAAGCCCTTTCTTGTTTGCAGTGGTGATAGACAAGTTGACGGATGAGGTCATACAGGAGTCTCCATATGACATGTTTGCGGATGATATTGTGATTTGTGGCCAGAGTAGGGAGCAGGTTTAGAAGAGCCTGTAGAGGTGAAGGTACATGCTGGAAAGAAGGGAAATGAAAGTCAGTAGGAGTAAGACAGAGTACATGTGTGTGAATGAGAGGGAGGGCAGCTGAGTTGTTTGGTTGCAGGAGGGAGAAAAGTTGGTGAAGGTGAATGAGTTTAGGTATCTTGGGTCAACAATGCAAAGTAATGGAGTGTGTGTAAGAGAAGTGAAGAAAAGAGTGCAGGCAGGGTTGAGTGGATGGAGGAGAGTGGTAGGAGTGATTTGTGATAGAATGGTGCAAGAGTCTGCAAGAGTGTAAGGAAAGGTTTATAGGACTGTGGTGAGACCAGCTATGTTGTACGGTTTAGAGACAGTGACATTGACTAAAATGCAGGAGGTGAAGCTGGAAGTGGCAGAGTTGACTATGTTGAGATTTTCATTGGGAGTGGCAAGGATGGACAAGATTATAAAAAGAAGTTTATTAGAGGGACAATGCATGTAGGACCCTTTGGGGATAAAGAAAGAGAGAGTCCATTGAGACTGGTTTGAACATGTGCCGATGAGAGACATGAGGTATATCAGTAGAAGAATGCTAAGGATAAAGCCACCAGGAAGGATGAAAAGAAGAAGGCCAAAGAGGAGGTTCATGGATGTGGTGAAGCTGTGGCAACCCCTAATATGAGCAGCCGAAAAAAGAAGAAAAAGAAAAGGAAGCTTTGAGCATAATTTTTGGTGTCAAGAAATTCCTATCTATATGGAACAACGTTTGTGTTACTGGCAGATCACAAAACAATTTTGGCCCTATTCAAAACAACGTCTGCAGTTCCATGCTTGCTGCATTATGAATGTAATGGTTGGTGTTACTTCTCTTAACATATGACTATGAGATGCAGTTTTGTCGTTCCTGTGACCATGCGAATGCAGATGCATTACCCATCTTCCATGCAAACATGGTCCTTCAGAGGAGAAGCATGAGGGAGTGTTTCTAATCTCTTGTGTGGTGCTTATATTGCTGCTTGGAACACTCTCGATGACCGATTTGGAAATCCATTCCTAGTTGGCAAGTCATATCGTGACAAGATACAGTCGTGGCATAAGATCGCTAGCAAAGACACTAAAGATCTTCGTGAGTTTGTAGACTTCCTAAGAAGTATTGAATCAGCCATGCCTTATGTTCAAGGTTTACAAGTTCTGAATGATTGTGTCGAGAATCAAAGGATGTTAGCCAAATTACCAGAGTGGTTAAGTTCTCGTTGGAACAGAGCAGTCACAGAGTTTCAAGATGAATATAAAAGATTTCCGGATTTCAAATACTTTGTCGAATTTCTCAACGAAGAAGCAAGAATTGCATGCAATCCCATCACCTCACTTCAAGCAATTAAGACAGCAGAACAAGAAAGGTCTAAGCAAACCGATCCGGAGCATTGTAAGTTTCAACGGAATCGCAGCTCAGGAGCAAAGACATTTGCCACTAATTCTAGTGAAAGGACTGGTGTTTTGTGTGCCTTTTGTAAAAGATACGGTCACTCTCTCCATAGGTGTCGAAAGATTATGGAAAAACCAGTAGAAGAAAGAGTTAAATTTGTACAATCAGAAAGGCTGTGCTTTGGCTGTCTTAAAACAGGACATAATTCTAAGAGCTGTACTGCCAGAAGTTTGTGTGACAAATGTAGAAAGTCTCATCCTACATGTCTTCACCAAGATCGTGAAAACAAATACTCGGGTCCAAAAGTGAAGGACATCCAAGAGCAGTCAAATGCCATCCCAGGCCCTGTAGGAAGAACAGCCGAGCTGCAAACAATAAAGGAGTCCAAGTCAGTGACTTCAAACAGAATAATCCAAGAAAGAAATATCACTCATACCTCATCAATTATTCCAGTTTATATCTCAACCACAGCTGAACCAGAGAAAGAGATTCTTGTGTATGCCTTGCTTGATACTCAAAGCGACACTACCTTTATCCTAAAGGATACAGCTGAAACACTCAACATCAAGAAGGAATCTGTGAAGCTCAAGATTTCTACAATAACTTCCAAAACAAAGGTTGTATCCAGTCAAAAACTGAATGGTCTTCAAGTAAGAGGCATTAGATCTGAAGTGAGAATCAAACTTCCAACTACTTACACTAGAGACTACATACCGGCGAACAAATCTCATATACCCACATGTGAGACTGCAAAAAACTGGCCTCATCTAGAGCATCTGGCAGATCAAATGTCTCCTAAACTTGACTGCGAAGTTGGATTGTTAGTAGGCTATAATTGTCCTCAAGCTTTACTCCCCAGAGATGTTATCTGCGGTAAAGATCATCAGCCTTTTGCACAAAGATCTGTGTTGGGTTGGAGTATCGTTGGATACAATGACTACCATGATGACTATGAAGATGAAATTGGTGTGAGTCATAGGATCATTGTCAAGCAAGTTGTTGAACCATCTCACAAACTCAAGTCTGAAGTTCACTTTGTGTGTAGTAACAAGGTTAAGGAAATCACTTTTACAGATATTCTCAAGGTCTTTGAGTCGGATTTTGCTGAAAGGAATAAGGAAGAATTCTGTGTGTCACAAGAAGACCTGCAGTTTTTGGAGAAGTTAAACAAGGGCATTAAGCAAAATCAAGATGGGCACTACGAGATGCCATTGCCGTTTAAGGGTGAGAGTCCAAATCTGCCTAACAACAAGGCTTGTGCAGAATATCGACTTAAATCCCTAGAGAAACGACTAAGGAAGGATAACCAATATTACAGAGACTACCTGGCTTTCATGTCTGAGATGATAACCAGAGGCGACGCGGAAAAGGTTCCTGAGGTGGAAGTAGGCAATCCGCAGCAGTGGTATATACCTCATCATGGGGTTTACCACCCACAGAAGCCAGGCAAGATCCGCATTGTTTTTGATTGCTCAGCAAGATTTCAGAGTACGTCTCTCAATGACCATTTACTGACAGGGCCTGACCTCACAAATACCCTTATTGGAGTCTTGTGTCGTTTTCGGAAAGAGCAGGTGGCCATAATGTGTGATGTGGAGCGTATGTTTCACCAGTTTTATGTTGCTCCAAAGGATCGAGACTACCTTAGGTTCCTGTGGTGGGAAGATGGCAACATGGAAGCTCAACCATCAGTTTATCGCATGAAAGTTCACTTGTTTGGGGCGGCCTCCTCACCTGGATGTGCAAACTTCGGGCTCAAGCATCTTGCTGCAAAAGGTGAAGGCAAATTTGATCAAGCTACGGTAAATTTCATACAACGCAATTTTTATGTTGACGATTGCTTAGCAAGTGTAAACTCAGATGATGAAGCTATCCAACTTGTGAAGGAAGCCAGAGAACTTTGTCAAACTGGGAATCTCCGCTTGCACAAATTCATCACCAACAGCAAAAGGGTGATTGCAACAATCCCAAAGGAAGAGTGTTCTGAGGGTGTAACCGCCTTTGATTTGGACCTAGGAGAACCTAAAATGGAAAGGGCACTTGGAGTTAAATGGTGTGTAGCTTCAGACATGTTTCATTTTGGAATGATACTAAAGGAAAAACCTTCCACTAGAAGAGGAATGCTATCTACGGTAGCTACTATTTTTGATCCTCTTGGATTCCTTGCTCCCTTCATTTTAGTTGGGAAAAGAACCATACAAAGGATGTGTCAGGACAAGATGGGATGGGACGAACCACTTCCTGATGACCTCAAGCCACTTTGGGAAGCTTGGCTGCAAGACCTCCCTAACCTGTCAATGTTAAAGATACCACGTTGTTATGTCCCATCAACATTTAAAGATGTCCAGCAAAATGGGTTACACCATTTCTCAGATGCCAGCATGACAGGCTATGGAATATGTTCTTATCTCAGAACTGTGACAGGGTCTGGAGAAGTCCACTGTTCACTCGTTATGGGAAAATCAAGGGTTGCTCCAACAAAGGTTACAACAATCCCAAGATTGGAGCTTACAGCCGCAGTTGTAGCCACAAGAACTGGGGATTTGCTCAAAAGAGAATTAGAGTTGGAGGGTATCCGTGAATACTACTGGACTGACTCTAAAGTTGTTCTTGGCTATATTAACAATGATGCAAAATGGTTCCATGTATTTGTAGCCAATCGAATTCAGCAAATACGGTCACGCACTGAGCCTAGTCAGTGGCGATATGTTGCCTCAGATGAAAACCCAGCTGATCATGCCTCTCGTGGGCTTTTTGCAAGCGAACTCATAAGATCAAACTGGTTTACTGGGCCAAGTTTCCTTTGGCAAAGAGAACTCCCTGAAGAGAACATTAAGGTGGAAGAAGTTGATAAAGGAGACCCAGAGCTCAAAGGGGCACAGGTTCTTTCAACACAGGTAAAGAAAGAGAAGTCTTTATCAGATTGTCTTCAACGGTTTTCAGATTGGAAGAGACTAGTGAAAGCCATAGCAAGACTCAAACGTTGCGCAAAGCATGCTAAAGGTTTGATACAAAATTCCAATGAATCCACAACACTGGAAGAAAGGAGAGAGGCTGAACTATTTATAATTCACCTAGTCCAAGAAGAATCGTTCAGTAATGAAATTAAGTTTCTCATACAAGGAAAGGATGTTAATTCAAATCATGCCTACCAACTGCACAAATTAAGTCCTTTTGTCGATGACCATGATACCCTAAGGGTGGGAGGAAGATTGTCACAGGCAGAACTACACCCACATGTCAAACACCCAGTCATTCTTCCAAAGGGGCATCATGTATCTCGTCTACTAATAAAACATTTCCATGAAAAGGTGCATCATCAAGGTCGTGGAATGACCATCAATGAAATCCGTTCAAATGGGTTCTGGATTCTGGGATGCAGTAGTGAAGTGTCATCTCTCATTTACAAGTGCATCAAGTGCAGGAAGTTGAGAAAGTGTTATCAGGAACAAAGGATGGGCGATTTGCCACCTGAAAGGATGGAAACTACACCTCCATTTACTTACAGTGGTATGGACTGTTTTGGACCATTTTATATTAAAGAAGGAAGGAAAGAGCTGAAGAAATATGGTCTTCTGTTTACTTGCATGTGTTCAAGAGCAGTTCACCTTGAAGTACTAGATGATCTTAGTACTGATGCATTCCTTAATGCACTGCGTTGCTTTATTTCTATACGTGGCAATGTAAGTCAACTGCACAGTGACCAAGGTAGCAACTTCTTTGGTGCAAAAAGAGAGTTCCTGGAATTGATGAAGGGAATGGACCAAGAATACTTGAAGGAATTAGGCTGTACCTTCATCATGAACCCGCCTGCCTCCAGTCATATGGGTGGTGTTTGGGAAAGACAGATTCGGACTGTAAGGAGTATGCTAACAGCTGTCCTGGACCAGTATGTGACAAGATTAGACACTTCCTCTTTAAGAACTTTTATGTATGAAACAATGGCGATCGTGAATAGTCGACCATTAACCTCGGAATACATCAATGATCCCATGGGACCAGAACCATTGACTCCGAATCACATACTAACAATGAAATCCAGCATCATTGCCCCACCTCCAGGAGTATTTGTGAAAGAGGATGTCTATCTTCGGAAGAGATGGAAGAGAGTTCAGTTTCTTGCAAACGAGTTTTGGACAAGGTGGAGAAAGGAATATCTTCTGAACTTGCAACAGAGGAGTAAATGGAATAAGAACAGAAGAAACACCAAACTAAATGATATTGTCCTGCTCCAAGATGACTTAGCACCACGAAATCAGTGGAAGCTAGCCAAGGTGATAGAAGTCTTCCCTGGAAATGATGGCAGAGTTAGAAAACTCAAACTTCTTGTGAGTGACGCAACACTAGATAGCAAGGGTGCACGCACGAGTAAGCCAGTCTATCTAGAAAGACCCATACACAAAACAGTGTTATTACTTGAAGCTGAATAATGACTTAAGTTTGATAAGTGTTAAATTGTATATAATTCATGCATGTAAAATATTTCTAAATGTTATAAGCCTACAGTTGATTACTTGAGTGTCCATTAATAACTTCTTTTAAGAATCACACTTTGTGTGATGGTGGGAGTGTATCTGCAGTCATAAACATTTCTTTTGTGTAATGACATGTCCACAAGGTGGCGATTTCACGATTAAGTATTCATATATTTTGGTTATTTTCTTGTTAGTTTAACTTGTTTATTTTTATAATTCAACATTTTTTTATAATATGTATATTTGTCTGGGTTTTTGATTTTACAAGATTTATGTGATATTTTTTTGTTTTGGGTTATATTAATACATATCATCACCATCATACTTGGTGGTACAGGTCACTTCCTGTTCACCGCATGCAAGAAAAAGTCACGATGAGCATTGAAAGCTGCTATGCTTATTGTTAAGAAGATATGTTTAATTCAAATAAGTTTGTGCAAGAAGTTACCACTCTTAGTCTACAAGCAGGCAAAGTGGTATGTAAGTTTATTTTCTGTTTTTTGTCTAAATTTAATGTTTTTCTTTGTAACCAAATGTATTTTGTATATTTATTCTTTTTCATTAAATTCTACGGTGTTGATGTCGGTGTAAATTCTACGGTGTTGATGTCGGTGTAAATACTACTGTGTTAATGTCGGTGTTGATGTCAAGCCTAATAAACATCAGTGAAAGAACCTCGGCCTTCGGATTGTGACTAAGGGCGGCATAATCAGTCCTCTGAAGCACACCCTGATAGGCTCTATCCCATAAGGCAAAAAAAAAAAAGCACCACAAAGATTAAACCTTTAGGTCTGAGTCACAAACTGTTAACTCTGTTAACAAGACTGTTAAGGGAAACACAAGTCCAAAGTGTTATGTTACTATTGAATTATATATATAAGTTACACCAGTTTAATTTTAGGTTTCAATCTAAGGAGGGAGGAGCGTAATATATTATTAGTGCAACTGTGTTACATGTATTACGGTATATTCATTATGCACAAGTGCTGCAAGTTGTTCTGAAGGCTGAGAAAGTTAATAACAGTAAAATGTGGGCTGACCTCAAACCCCTGTACACCGTGTGTCTCTGTTTTTCTCTCATAAAAAAAATACAATGTTGTTACATGTAGGTGGGACTATTGTAATGCTTTACTGACAGGATTTTCTAGTAAGTGCATAAACAAGCTCCAGTTAGTCCAGAATGCAGCAGCAAGAGTCCTTACCAGAACTTGAAAATATGACCACATTATAATCCATGGAGGTTTGGTCTTTTTCTCATTCCTACTGCACACCTCAATACCACAACTACTCTCACAGCTCCCACTACTCCTCTCACAGGCACCCTGTGGTCTTTTCTATACTTCTCTACAAACATTCTCTCTCTCTCATATTATATATATATATATATATTACAGTGAGGAAAATAAGTATTTGAACACCCAGCTATTTTGCAAGTTTTCCCACTTAGAAATCATGGAGGGGTCTGAAATGGTCATCATAGGTGCATGTCCACTGTGAGAGACATAATCTAAAAAAAAAAATCCAGAAATCACAATATATGATTTTTAAACTATTTATTTGTATGATACAGCTGCAAATAAGTATTTGAACACCTGTCTATCAGCTAGAATTCTGACCCTCAAAGACCTGTTAGTCTGCCTTTAAAATGTCCACCTCCACTAGATTTATTATCCTAAATTAGATGCACCTGTTTGAGGTCGTTAGCTGCATAAAGACACCTGTCCACCCCATACAATCAGTAAGAATCCAACTACTAACATGGCCAAGACCAAAGAGCTGTCCAAAGACACCAGAGACAAAATTGTACACCTCCACAAGGCTTGAAAGGGCTACGGGGAAATTGCCAAGCAGCTTGGTGAAAAATAGTCCACTGTTGGAGAAATCATTAGAAAATAGAAGAAGCTAAACATGACTGTCAATCGCTCTCGGACTGGGGCTCCATGCAAGATCTCACCTCGTGGGGTCTCAATGATCCTAAGGAAGGTGAGAAATCAGCCCAGAACTACACGGGAGGAGCTGGTCAATGACCTGAAAAGAGCTGGGACCACCGTTTCCAAGGTTACTGTTGGTAATACACTAAGACGTCATGGTTTGAAATCATGCATGGCACGGAAGGTTCCCCTGCTTAAACCAGCACATGTCCAGGCACGTCTTAAGTTTGCCAATGACCATTTAGATGATCCAGAGGAGTCATGGGAGAAAGTCATGTGGTCAGATGAGACCAAAATAGAACTTTTCGGTCATAATTCCACTAAACATGTTTGGAGGAAGAAGAATGATGAGTACCATCCCAAGAACACCATCCCTACTGTGAAGCATGGGGGTGGTAGCATCATGCTTTGGGGGTGTTTTTCTGCACATGGGACAGGGTGACTGCACTGTATTAAGGAGAGGATGACCAGGGCCATGTATTGTGAGATTTTGGGGAACAACCTCCTTCCCTCAGTTAGAGCATTGAAGATGGGTCAAGGCTGTGTCTTCCAACATGACAATGACCCAAAGCACACAGCCAGGATAACCAAGGAGTGGCTCTGTAAGAAGCATATCAAGGTTCTGGCGTGGCCTAGCCAGTCTCCAGACCTAAACCCAATAGTGAATCTTTGGAGAGAGCTCAAACTCCGTGTTTCTCAGCGACAGGCCAGAAACCTGACTGATCTAGAAAAGATCTGTGTGGAGGAGTGGGCCAAAATCCCTCCTGCAGTGTGTGCAAACCTGGTAAAAAACTACAGGAAACGTTTGACCTCTGTAATTGCAAACAAAGGCTACTGTACCAAATATTAACATTGACTTTCTCAGGTGTTCAAATACTTATTTGCAGCTGTATCATACAAATAAATAGTTTAAAAAATCATACATTGTGATTTCTGGATTTTTTTTTTTATATTATGTCTCTCACAGTGGACATGCACCTACGATGACAATTTCAGACCCCTCCATGATTTCTAAGTGGGAGAACTTGCAAAATAGCAGGGTGTTCAAATACTTATTTTCCTCACTGTATATATAATGTGGTAGTGGAAACAGTCACGTGGTTGGGCGGAGAAATTGTAATGATGGCCAGGTTTCACTTATCAAATTAGTGGGTCTATACAAGGAGCAGTCGGTGTCTGGTGGGAGTGCTTTTTCCTGAACACTGGTGACGTCACCAGATACCCGGCGCAGCCTTGGAGAGGTTCGTGTGTATGTGTGTGTGTGTGTGTGTGTGTGTGTGTGTGAGTGAGTGGATTGAGGAATCCAGCCATTATCAGGTTAAGATCATCCCATTTGCAGCTCAAAGCAGCCAATAGGTTGGAGGCCCCCTCTGTGTCTGTTCAGGCAGCCTCGTGTAGTGCTTCTGCTACCTTAATATCAGAGCGGATTGATTTGGTAGAATTGGGAGTGCTAATGAAAGATGAACAGAAACAGGTTGGGGTCCTTCTCCATGAGTTCTAACACTATTGAAATATGAGCTGGCTAAGGCCCATATTAGTCAGCTACGGATGCACACATTATTAGGGAGAGCTGTAGCCTATATGCCTCCCCGATTGTTTTGGTTAAGAAAAAGAATGGTAGTCGTTGGCTGTGTGTTGACCATCGTCAACTTAACTCGGAGACTCGTAAGGATGCCTTTCCTTTGCCTTGGATTAAAGAGACGTTGGACTCCCTGGCAGGTGCCCGGTGGTTCTCTACATTAGATCTGACTAGCGGATATAACAAAGTCCTAGGTTCTGAAGTGGATCATTCAATGACTGCTTTTTGTACCCCATTTGGATGTGTTGAATGGAATTGTATGCTGTTTGGCTGTGTAAAACACCAAGCATGTTCGAGCAGTTGATGGAACGGCTTTTTGGTGACCAAAGGCATCAGTCTGTTTTGTTATATCTAGATATTATTGTGTTCCCTTCATCTGTGCAGCAACACGTGCAGCGGTTGAGGCTAGTGTTGAGACGTCTCCGAGCTGAAGGATTAAGGCTGTAGAGGCAGTATTTCAGTGCTGTTATTGGAGGTATTATGTTCGGAGGTGCAGGCTCAGATGCACCAACATCACGGGCATTAAGGAGTAGAACATACCCTTGAGCTAGTGAGGCAGCGATGTTATTGGTCAGGTATGTCAGCTGATGTAGCTCGCAGGGTTCGAGAGGGAGAGCGGTGTCAATTAGCTAAGGATGCAGCCCAAATTGTACAGAGTTAAAGGGGGCATCTGTTGGATTTTCACCCGACTAAAATCGTGGCTAGTGATTTTATGGTCTTGAAACCTTCCCGTTCCAGGCAGGAGAATGTGATGGTAATGCCTGTGTTCAGCAAACTTACAATGGCGGGTTCTGGGGTGGGCTCTCTGCCAATCCAAATGGTAGGGGCAGGGAATACTCCACGTAGAACTCAAAGAGTAGGGGCTGGACAACATTCTAAGGTGCATCATTTGCCAAGAGCAGTAAGGGGAGGAGACACGAGGTCTAGCACTTCCCCCTTCCCTTTTTTCCAAGTCTAACACTGTTCGGGCTTTATTTAGGCCTTGGTTGGTTCATCGTCGGGACGACGATGCTTGAAGTGGAGGTAGATTGTGGTAGTGGGAAGAGTCACATGGTTGGGTGGAGCAATTGTAATGATGGCCAGGTTTCGCTTATCAAATTAGTGGGTCTATAAAAGGAGCAGTCGGTGGCTGGTGGGAGTGCGTTTTCCTGAACACTGGTGACGTCACCCGATAACTGCCACAGCTGGGAGAGGTTTGTGTGTGTGGATTGAGGAATCCAGCCATTATCAGATTAAGATCATCCCATTTCCTCATTTAGAGTTTTGCTGCACATCGTAACCTGGTTGAACTGGAAGTGTGGGACTGAGAGCCGTTGTAGTGGGCTGTCTTACCAGGGCTGCTGTTTTACCAGGGCTGTCTTCATGCTGGGATACCTTTTTGAATGCTTGCTGCTTTGCTTGGCTGTCTAGCTGTTTGGTTGCTTTGCTGCCTGGCTGTCTTGTGGTCTGAGGGATGCTAAAGCACGGACGGAGCGACGTATTGCATCATCGTGCATGCTATCTATGTGCCGAGCATTAACGTGGGATGCATGTCCTGGCCATTTCCGTGCTATAGCTAATGGCTTACTGGATTAGCCACGGAGCTAAGTGCTAGCACTTTTGCGGACTGTGTGCTTTGTTTATATACATGTATGTGTTAGTGTGTCTGTTTCAGTGCTCCACACTGTGACGGTCTGCTGAGCTACTGTGACCATACTGTGGTTCGCTTCTTCTCCAAGTGTCTGGGAGACCAGTTCTAGTGTGAGGGACAAGTTCCTCTCTGCTTGGTGGCGGTTTCCTTCGGTGTGCAGTGGTCGACAGGTGAGGTTGTGGTGTCGTACATGTGCACGTGTGTTTGCGTCACTAAGTCCCCAGGGTGGCTTAGTCGGTTTCTACTAGTAACATTTTAAAATCTAGTTACATTTTATTGTTAAAGTCTTTTATGTCCTAAATCTCTCTTATTGGGAACAAATTGGAAGCGCCCGAATGCCACACACACACATATACATATATATAATACACAGTGGGGCAAAAAAATACTTAGTCAGCCACCATGTTCTCCCACTTGATGAGAGAGGCCTGTAATTTTCATCATATTTACACACATGTTCATCATATGAAAATCACACTGTCTGATTTTAAAATAATTTATTTGCAAATGATGGTGGAAAATAAGTATTTGGTCAATAACAACAAAAGTTTTTACACACTGTTGCTGGTAGTTTGGCCCATTCCTCCATGTAGATCTCCTCTAGAGCAGTGATGTTTTGGGGCTGTCGCTGGGCAACACCAATTTTCAACTCCTTTCAAAGATTTTCTATGGGGTAGAGATCTGGAGACTGGCTAGGCCACTCCAGGACCTTGAAATGCTTCTTACGAAGCCACTCCTTTGTTGCCCGGGTGGTGTGTTTGGGATCATTGTCATACTAAAAGACCCAGCCATGTTTCATCTTCAATGCCCTTGCTGATGGAAGGAGTTTTTCCACTCAAAATGACTCACGATACATGGCCCCATACATCCTTTCCTTTACACAGTTCAGTTGTCCTGGTCCCTTTGCGGAAAAACAGCCCCAAAGCATGATGTCTCTTCCCCCACCCCTCCCATGCTGCACAGTATGTATGGTGTTGTTTGGATGCAACTCAGCATTCTTTCCCTTCCAAATACGACGAAGTTGAGTTTTTGCCAAGAAGTTCTATTTTGGTTTAATCTAACCATATGACATTCTCACAATCCTCTTCTGGATCATCCAAATGCTCTAGCAAACTTAAGACGGGCCCAGACATGTACTGGCTTAAGCAGGAGGACACGTCTGGCACTGCAGGATTTGAGTTCCTGGCGGCGTAGTGTTTTACTTTGGTCCCAGCTCTCTGCAGGTCATTCACTAGGTCCACCCGTGTGGTTCTGGAATTTTTGCTCACCGTTCTTGTGATCATTTTGAACCCACGGGGTGAGATCTTGCGTGGAACCCCAGATCGAGGGAGATAATCAGTGGTCTTGTATGTCTTCCATTTTCTAATAATTGCTCCCACAGTTGATTTCTTCACACCAAGCTGCCTACCTATTGCAGATTCAGTCTTCCCAGCCTGGTGCAGGTCTACAATTTTGTTTCTGGTGTCCTTTGACAGCTTTTTGGTCTTGGCTATAGTGGAGTTTGGAGTCTGACTGTTTGAGGTTGTGGACAGGTGTGTTTTATAATGATAACGAGTTCAAACAGGTGCCATTAATACAGGCAACAAGTGGAGGACAGAGGAGTCTCTTAAAGAAGTTACAGGTCTTTTCCACTATAATTTGCAAATAAATCTTTTAAAAATCAGACAATGTTATTTTCGGGATTTTTCTTTTTCATTTTGATGTAAATTACAGGCCTCTCTCATCTTTTTAAGTGGTAGAACTTGCACAATTGGTGGCTGACTAAACACTCGTTTCCCCCCCCCCCCCCCCCCACCACCACCCACTGAACATCAGAACATGATTACTGGAAAATAATTCAAATAGCACTTTAAATTCTCTTAGATCAGTCCTCTTTTTTTTTTTTTTTTTTTTTACTGAAAGTTGGTTTTGCTTGTAGATGGACAAGAAATCCATATATCTATGGCAAATCATTGAAATTCCCACACCTTACCTTGCTCCTAACTCCTTTGTGTCCAATTCATCCTGCATGCCCTTAACACAGTAGGTCAGAAAATCCAATATGTCTAGGTTTAAGATTTCTCACATTTAACCCTTCACTCCACCCCATACCTACTGCAGGATCAGTCTACACTGTTTGAAAATAAATCACTGCCCTGCTCCACTTCTTAATAATTGCCTTCTTATTCTACTATTATATCCTTTGTTTTCACACCTCCTGTTTATGCTGCCAGACAAGTCATGCTTTGCGACTTGTAGCCACAACAAAATCCATTCAAACTGTGGTACAGGGCTTTTGGTAAATTCCGTATTAGGGGTGTAACAGTACACAAAATCCACAGGTCGGTATGTACCTCTGGTTTTAAGTCATGATTTGATTTTGGTAAGGGTGGGGGAAGAAATGCAAAACATAACATTTTTTTATTAACACTTGTGATCAACATTTGAACAGTTTTTTTCTTACAATTTTAAATAAAATGCATGCGTGTTTAAATAGTATATAAAATAATATTTTTTCATATTTTAAAAATTTAATAAATTGAATTAATGCAATATACTTTTTTATTATATTGATTAAAATGAGTAATCACTCAAATTTAATTTCAAGTTAAAATTATAAAATAAAATTAAATAATTAGAAAATTTAATTTAATACAGATGTGCATATGTATGTGTTTTTGTGTGAGTGTTTTACATTTAATATTTAATATTCTAAATGTGTTCTATTAACTGTTCTACTTATTTCAGCATAATTGAAAAAATGTCTTAATTCCTTCTGTAACCGATCACAACCTTTTCTAACCGGTGTTCATGCTCTTTGTGTTGTGTTATAGGATGACGAGTTGTTACGTCTGGGTTGTGGCTGTACTGATGAGTTTAGTATCATTAGCAATTCTTAATGGAATACGGAATAATACTAAATTAAACCTTACTGCTTCACCAGATTTATCACCTGCAAGACCCTACAGAGGATACTGAGGACAGCTGAAAAGATCATCTGAGTCTCTCTCCCCTCTATTATGGACATTTACACCACATGCTGCACTTTATCCGGCGAGGACACCTACTAGTCTTTAGCTCTGTGTTTTCTGTTTTCTGGGATTGCTGTTGTATGTAGCACCAGGGTTTAGGATGAACGTTGTTTCATTTCATTGTGTAATGCGTCAGCTATATATGGTTGAAATGACAATAAAAGCTTCTTGACTTGACTTCTTGACTTGCACAAATTAAATTGAAGCTATTAACTCACTAGCATTGCTGAAGTGCAGGCTTAATTGGCTTGCTGTACTCAGCGAATAAAATCCGCTAGATCCTTTATGCAGTCCAACGTCCACCTTGAACCAGTCTGCCGTTTCTACTACACGCTTCACTGCTGTCACACTGTCCTCATACATGTCCTGCACCACCCTCACATACTTCTCTGCCACACCTGACTTCCTTATGCAATACCATAACTCCTCTCTCGGCACCCTGTCATATGCTTCCTCTATTTCCACAAACACACAATGCAACTCCTTCTGACCTTCTCTATACTTCTCCATCAACATTCTTAAAGCAAGCAATGCATCTCTGGTGTTCTTCCTAGGCATGAAACTATACTCTTGTTCACAGATGGCCACCTCTTCTCTTAGCCTGGCTTCCACTACTCTTTCCCATAACTTCATGGGGTGACTGATCAACTTTATTCCCCTGTAGTTACTGCAGGTCTGCGCATCTCCCTTATTCTTTAAAATCGTTACCAGCACACTCCTTCTCCATTCCTCAGGCCTCCTCTCACCTTCCAAAATCTTGTTGAACAACCTGGTGAAAAACTACACTGCCATCTCTCCTAAACATCTCCATGCTTCCTAGATGGTATGCCATCTAGTCCAACTGACTTCCCACTCTTCATCCTCTTAATCGCTGCTCTCACTTCTTTTTTTACTAATCCTATCCACTTCCTGCTTCATCATCTCCACACCATCCAACCTTTTCTCTCTCTCATTTTCCTCATTCATTATCTGCTCAAAATACTCCCTCCATCTTCTTAACACACTCTCCTCACTAGTCAACACATTTCCATTTGCATCCTTTATTGCTCTAACTTGCAGCACACTCTTCCCTGCTCGGTCCATCTGCCTGGCCAATTGGTTTAAATCCTTTTTCCGTCCTTAGTGTCCAACTTCTCATATAGCTCTGTATATGCCTATTTCTTAGCTTTTGCCTCATCCCTCTTTTCATCTTTCTGCTGATCCCAATTCTGTCTTGCCAACCTTTTTTTCCCTTATACTTTCCTGCACTTTCTCATTCCACTACCATGGCTCTGTCTTCCTTTCTCTTTCCAGATGTCACAACAGTAGCCCAATTTCCACCGGTACCCTGTTGGCTAACAATATCTGTCGTTGGTAACCCGGGTCTCAACCGATACGGTATGAAATTCTGGTTTGTAATCCGCATATTTGATTCGGCATGTTTTACGCTGGATGCCCTTCCTAATGCAACCCTCCCTATTTATCCGGGCTTGGGACCGGCCCTAAGAGTACACTGGTTTGTGCAACCCTAATGGCTGTTTTTTTTTTTTTTTTTTTACCTTACTATCTAATGATTCTATACATATGTAGGATACATATACTTTAATATATTGTAACACCATTCATGATACAATAAAAGAAAACATAATATACTCTCTGAGATGTTGAGTCATGGAATTCATTACTATGTGAAAATAGTGTCACAGATTTTAATGTAGAATTTGCTCATGAAACCATTCAACATTGATACACTCCTAAATAGTAATTTGAGAGGTCAAATGCATAAATGCCAATGCAGGTAAATACATGTCAAATATTCTCTAGTTTCTCAAGTAATCACTTAAATGCATTGTTTCAAGCTCTGGATCAGGTGAAAGTGCAAATTGATTACTATACTATGGTGGCCGAGAAGTGCAAAACACATTAACAAGTCAGAATAACAAATCCAAAAACAAAATAACAAATTCAAGAACAAATGAACAAATCCAAAAAACAAAATAACAAATCCGGAATAAATGAACAAATCCAAAAACAAAACAACAAATCCGCAAACACTAACAAATCCAAAAACACAGGTATAGTTTGTGAATGGAACACGTACCAATCATTGGACGAGCCACCTGTCATTCAAGATATACAGAAAGTACAACAGTCTTTTATTTATTTATTTATTTATTTATTTATTAAGCAATTAGCCATATACAAACAACGTGGCAATAAGCAATAGGCAAGTCGTGATGTCATCGGCAGGCGTCGTCACGTTAACTAGGAAGCTACAAAATGGAGGAGCGATGGTACATTAGCTTCTGTTGTTCAGGTGAGCGCTTTGTGTGGTAATCTGTGAAACATGGCAAAACAGACAGGCTTTCGCATGTGTTTCCCTCCTTGCCCCCAGTTCATTACAGGAGGAGATACACATGAGCTGTGCGTTGTTTGTTTGGGAGTGGAGCATGCTCAATCAGCTCTCTCTCTCGAGAGACTATTGTCCGTGCTGTAAGCGTTTGGCTATTCACAATCTCCGATCCCGGAGATCACTTTTCTAAGAGAGAGCTCTCCCTCACAGCTCAGGTCCTGCTTTTGCCGAGGCCAAGCGACGCCGAAAGTCGTGGGGCTTGCAGGCCGACCTAGCAGAAGGTATGGAGATGGATAAGTCCTCTCCAGCCTACCCTGCCGGGACGAGCTCCCGCACCCCAGGGAGAGCTTCCACTCAGACGGGCCTCTCTCCCAGTGCACGTGATGAGGATCTCTCATACTCTTCCTCCGAAGAGGGAGAATTTTCAGATGCTGGCGGGCCCACGGACTCCTCCCTTGCCGCTCTGTTGGGGCTCCTCGGCGGCAGCACGAAGCCCAAAAACGGAGCGTTGCCACCCGGACCCTGATGGGAGGGGCCAAGGGCCCTAGGCGATGCTCTCTGCCCAGTTCGAAGGAGGTAGCCAACCTGAGGGTGGTCGTCTCCTCTAGCAAACGGGTGGTGGTGAAGCTGCCCTGACTATCAGAGTGCCCTGCTTTGAATGGGGACGGCCTACACCTTGCGCTGCCTCTCTCCAGCGGGTGTTCCCCCTGTCTCTGCCCAAGAAATCACTGCGGGTTGTGGGGACTCGCCGCCTTTGAGGAGGCCTCAATGGCTGCAGGGCATCGCCATGACCGCTGTGAGAAGGTCTGGGGCCAGCCCTGAGGGGTTGGTTCCCCAATCAGATGCCTTGGCACAGGAGGACATGCTGTTAGCCCTGCCACAGGATGTGCTTCAGGGAGCAGCCTCCCTCCAGCGGATGTCTTCCTCCATTTCTGCCCGAGAGATCGCTGTGGATAGAGGAGACCCACCGCCTCTCCACAGGTTTCAATGGCTGCAGGGCATTGCTGGAAGCGCCTTGTTGTCGCGTACCGCTAACAACAGAAGCGTCCCTCACGGGGTGGGAAACGGTCATGAGTGACTGCCCAAGGTCGCTGGGACGAGCCACATTGTTCATGGCACATAATGATGATGGCTGTGCTTATTTCACTCCAACACATGGACAACACATTGGTGGTCTCGTACATCAACACCAAGAGGGCTTTGATCTCGCCCCCTGTACAGGCTGGCGCAACGATCCTCCTGTGGTCCAAAGGGAAACTCCTGTCACTGAGAGCTGTTCACATCCCGGGCTGGTTGAATTGGAGAACTAACGCCCTTTTGAGGCAAGGGCCAAGGCCCGGAGAATGGAGGCTCCACCCCGAGGTGGTGTGGCAGATATGGCGGAGATATTACAGAGCTCAGGTAGATCTGTTTGCAACTCGGGGCAGTCACTGTGGAAACACCCTCTCATGACACGTTTCCTGCGCGGCACCCAGAGGCTGAGGCCCGGGATACAATCCCTAAAATGTTGGTTTCACTTTCAAGTATTTCGATTTGTGTATATAAAATGTTTCCATCAGAAGTATATTATTAACAAGAAAGTCATCTTTGTTATTGTTCATTACAAGTCCAAAGATAATGTCCTTCACAGTTAAATTTCTTAGATGGGGAACATTTGGATAAAGTCAGTTATGGATATCAGACCATAAAGCTTCTGCTCTAATGTTAATTAGAGATACAGATTCTGAAATACTGCTTTAATGTTAATGTACCTCGCGGATTTGTTTGCCTTGTTGATTGCCTGTTTGTGTCTTGGACTTTGCCTGTTTACCGACCCTGTCTTAGCCTAGTCCTTCTGTTTATGCCACTGGTATTTCCTTCTAAAAAACCACATATGGATTCTGAACCTTTAACCTCCACCTCAGTGTCACTGGTAGTTATATAAAGTAAGTAATAATAAGTTATTTAAAAAGAGTAAAATTGTATCATCAGTTGGGTGTGTGTGTGTGTGTGTGTGTGTGTGTGTGTGTGTGTGTGTGTGTGTGTGTGTGTGTGTGTATTATAAATACATGGACACATGTAAATAAATAAATAAATACATCATATATGTGTATTTGGAAAAATATGTTTTATATATAAAAATATGTGGCAATTATGTACAAGTATTTGACATATTTCTATAATCTTAACATGAACATGTATGCAATATGTTTGCTTTGCACATATTGCTGTTTATCAAATTTTCATATGGGCCTAACCGAAAGCCCTGTACCAAAGAATTTCGCTACAAACACATGTACCCTTATACCCCTAAATATAAATATATGGCAACCAGGCATAAAATTATGACTTTATAACATTATGACCACTGAGTTGATAACAATGATTATTTCTTCATCATGGCACCTGTTAGTGTATGGTATATGTTAGGCACCAAGTAAATATTTTGTCCTCAAAGTTAAAAGCAGGAAAAATAGGCAAGCATAAGGATTTGAGGATTTCTGCAGTTCTGGAGATGCTTTGACCCAGTCCTCTAGCCATAACATTTTAGCCCTTTTCAAACTCTGTAAAATTACGTAGCTTACGTAGCTTAGGGGCTAATCATGAGTGATATTAAATCAAACCAAAATATGTTTAATTAGATGATAATCAGAGATACAGCCAGTTTTGATCTGTTCTCCCTCAAAATTCAAGCTCTCGTGGGTCTCCTGAACTCATTAGACTCTGAGGGAGATGGTGAACTACAGTGTAAACTACCAGTGGAAGATGCACCGTGGTACTGGGAAGCCCTGTCTGAGCCAGACGGCAAAAGACAGCACTGTGTGGGTAGAGGAGGACATTGGAATGCCCAGTGCAGTAGCAAATCGCTCGTGCTTCACTGCGCAAGCTGGACCCACAGAGTCTGCTAAGGTTTGTCATTGCCATAGTACATATGATATTTATATAAACCCATTTAGAGTGAGGTTCATGTAAATTTACCACTCTATTTGTTTATCTTCCGACAGCGTAAAATTACAAGCGTGTTCCCAAGCTTCCTTTGCCTGTTAGACGTGGGAATGCTGCAGATTATCAGGGAGTGCATGGTCCATCAAGCCCACAGAACAGAGCCGGACTGGAATTTGCCAATTCATGAACTGATGGCATTCATTTTAATTCTGTTTGTAAGAGCAATCATGTGTCCCGTTGGTGCCATTGTGGATTGCTGGTCAGAAAGCTTTCTGGTGCCAGTAATCAAAGAGACAATGCCCCGAGGTAGATTTATTTCAATTATGCAACACCTTCCATTTGATGACAAAGGACACGCGGGCAGAATGGGTGAAAACAGACAAATTTGCTGCGATCTCCGACATCTGGACACGCTTCAATAACAGATGAACACCTGTTCCCTACCAAGGTTCGTTGTCCATTCACACAGTATATCGCAACCAAGCCAGACAAATTTGGGATCAAGTTCTGGATGGCCACGGATTTGGAGACCAAATATGTCTGCAATGCATCTCCTTACTTGGGTCATCAGAAGGGAGAGAGACTGGCAGAGAACGTGGTCATGAATCTGATGGAGCCATTTTTGGATGATGGGAGAAATGTCACGACGGACAATTTCTTTACTTCACGGTCACTGTCGCACAGACTGCTGCAGCGGAAAACAACGCTACCGGGCACGGCGAATAAAGTCCGATCGTGAACTTCCTCAACTTGCAAAAAACACTGTACGGCGAGAGGTCTTCTCCACTTCAGTGCTTAGAAGTGGCAGTGTCTCCTTGACAATTTATGCACCTAAAAAAAACAAGACTGTGTGTTCTAAGTTCCATGCACCAAAACGTCACATGACGATTGGTGATGGCAGAACGAGGAAACCCAACACAATAACAGACTATAACCATGTGAACGTATGTGAATGTGTGTATAATTTTACACCAGTGCTACAATGTTTTCTGATGTGTACTATACAGGCCTATAGAAAAAAAGCACATATACTCATGACTCTCTCTCACTCTGCAAATGTGCCAGGCCTCACAGGTAATTGGTGTGTTTGCACAACAAAAGCAGGAGAACAATGGAGCTGCAGGCCTGTGAAAATCTCAGCAGGGGTGCTACTAGGTGTGAGGTCCAGGGAATTTACGCAGATTTGCGCAGGTTTAGTAAAGCTAGTGCTAGGGCCTGAAAAGGAGGAGGATAGAATAACTGTAGCCTAATAGGTCGTGGGACGGCTGAGGGCACCTATACAATTCCGAACAGACGTATCCTTGACATTTAGTTTTGAAGCGGAGCGGCGCCCTCTGCGAAGCTCTGGAATGAAGAAACCACAAGCTGTTTGTTGTAAACTTTGTCAAGGCTTTGTCAGTTGCTGGTTGTGGGAGAGCGAATGTTTCAGGGAAAGGAAGACCACGACAGGACAGGTTCACAATCAAAAGATAAACGTTTATTTTTAAATTCCGTGCTCAGGGCCGCAGCCTTACGTTCCCAGGCGCGCACACACACACACACACACACCTGGGACAATACGGCCCCCAACCCTCTGTCCTATGCATCCGTCTGTAATATAAAGGGAAGAGAGAAGTTAGGAGCATGCAAAAGCGAACCGCTACCGAGTGCAGCTTTAACACACGCCAAAGCCTGTTGGCACAACTCCGACCACTGAACCGGATCTGGTGCTCCCTTTTTAGTGAGTTTGGTCAGCGGGTGACATCCGAAAACATAGTGATAAACCTTTGATAATAGCCAGCCATCCCCAGGAACCGTCTCACCTCCTTTTTTGTCTTGGTTGTATCTGAGGTCGCAATCGCTGCTGTCTTATTCGCTCTGAGGCACCCCCCAAGTGGCAGCCTGTTGCAGCAGCTCCCTTTAAGTTAGTACTTTATTTATTTTATAGTGTTCCGGCACTTTGTGTTTTTTTTTCTTTTTAAGTTTATGCGTGTAAATTTGGAAACTGAAAATGGACATTAACAAAGTCACAGAGTTTGCTCTACTTTTCCTGCTTTTCTTGACTTTGTTCACAGTCGCGTCTGTAAACTCTGTTCACAGCCGTGGTCCTATTGTTTACACCAGGGATCAGCTGTTAGCGTTTCACAACACGGTGATGCTACTATAAGAAAGACTGGATATTTCCTGCAAGCTGAGATTTGATCAGCTAACCTCCCCTGCCCCCATCCAGTCCCCCCTGCTGCAATCCCCCTTCTCTGCTTCTACAGCAAGCAGCTCCAGCCCCACCTCTCTCTGCACTGCTATCAGCTTACAGACAACACACAACACATCTAACTCCCCCCCCTGCTGATTCCCTCAACTCAACACTCCAACCAATACACACTGCCCCTTACAGAAACCCAGGTAAGAATGGAGCTCAGGAAGATCAAAGCGAGGAAGGCTGCGGGCCCAGAGGGCATCAGCTCCAGGCATCTAAAGACCTGTGCAGACCAGCTGTGTGGCATATTGCTGTACATGTTTGACCTGAGCCTGAAGCTGGGGAAGGTGCCACAGCTATGGAAAACATCCTGCGTAGTGCCTGTTCCAAAGACGTCGTGCCCAAAAGACTTTGGGGACTACCGACCAGTAGCACTGACCTCCCATCTGATGAAGACATTGGAGAGGCTGGTGCTCACTCATCTCCGACCTCTGGTGAGCCCATCAATGGATCCACTTCAGTTTGCCTACCAACCTGGCATTAGAGTGGAAGACGCAATCATCTTCCTCCTAAATCGGGCTATTTCACACCTGGAAAAGGCTGGGAGCACTGTGAGTCATGTTTTTTTACTTTTAATAGTCAAAAAACATGACTCACAGTGCTTTTAACACCATCCAACCTGTGCTTCTGAGGTATAAGATGGTGTACATGGGAGTGGACCATCATCTGTCTGCCTGGATACTGGACTACCTCACAGACCGACCACAGTATGTGAGGACTTGTGACTGTGAGTCTGATTGTCTGCAACAATGGAGCCCCACAGGGAATGGTTCTAGCCCCGTTTCTCTTCACCATCTACACTGCAGACTTCATGTTTAGTTCAGCAACCTGTCACCTGCAGAAGTTCTCTAATGACTCTGCCATCATCAGTCTGATCATGGATGATGATGACAGAGAGTACAGAGGACTTACACAGAACTTTGTGGACTGGTGCCAACGGAGCTGCCTCCAAATTAATGCAGGGAAAACCAAAGTGGTGGTGGATTTTCATAGGCACAAACACACTTCATCATTTCCATTGGTAAACATTCAGGGAAAGGACAGTGTGAGAGTGGACTCTTACAAATATCTGGGTGTTCACCTAAACAACAAACTGGACTGGACAGACAACACTGAGGCAATTTAGAAGAAAGAGCAGAGCAGACTCTTTCTGCTGAGGAGACTAAGGTCTTTTGGAGTGCAAGGAGAGCTACTGAAGACCTTTTTTGACTCTGTTGTGGCCTCAGCCATATTCTATGGTGTGGTCTGCTGGGGTAGCAGCATCTCTACTTCAGATAGAAAGAGACTAGACAAGCTGATCAGGAAGGCCAGCTCAGTCCTGGGGATTCCCCTGGACACTGTACAGGAGGTGGGAGAATGTGGGAGAAAGGAGGTGGGAGATGGTAGCAAAACTATCATCATTGCTGGAGAATGCCTCTCACCCCCTGTATCAAAGCGTTTCATCGTTGAGCAGCTCTTTCAGTGACAGACTGTTACATCCTAAGTGTTTGAAGGAGCGATACAGAAGGTCTTTTCTCCCTGCTGGTATTAGACTTTACAATCAAAGCTGCTCCCAGTGAACCAATCACCATAATACACACTGTTATTACTGTTTAACTGTGTAATAGTTACTGTTATTACTGTTTTATTGTGTAATAATACTACCTGTGTGCTATATTACCTGCAATACGTGCAATATTACCTGCAATACGTGCAATATTACCTGCAATACGTGCAATAGCACCTATGTGCAATAATACCTGCAATACATACTTTTTCCTTATTTGTATTTATACATTGTGTTGTGTATATATTTGTATACTATAGTATGTCTATTCGTCTATTCTTTTATATATTTGCATTTTTTTTTCTTGCTGCTGTAACAAAGAAATTTCCCCACTGTGGGACGAATAAAGGTATCTCTGATCTTATTTCTTATCAATTTGGGGATGCACCTGCCCATGACCCAAGTGGAAACACAGATACCGTACTTCCACCCACCCAATCACACACTTTCCTTGGGTTTGCCATGAGCCCTGCCCGTCTCAAGGTCTGCAGGACCGCTTTGAGGTGTTGCAAATGCCAGTGGCATAGGCCTGTATAGTACAGGTCAGAGAATCCGATCCATAAGGCGTTGAAACATCACTGGGGCCCTAAACAAACCGAATGGAAGAGTAACAAACTGGTGTAAACCGAACTGAGTGGAAAAAGTAGTTTTTTTTTCCGGGACATTGGGGTCAAGGGGATCTGCCAATATCCCTTGGTCAAATCCAGCGTGGAATAAAAGCGAGCCACGCCTAACCGATCAAGCAGCTCATCAATGCAAACCATTGGATACGCGTCGAATTTAAACAATGCGTTGATTTTACGATAGTCCATACAGAAACGGACCGACTCATCACTTTTGGGCACCAAGACCACCGGGCTGCTCCAATCACTGTGGGACTCCTCAACTACTCCCATGTCAAGCATCGCCTGGAGTTCCTCCTGAACCATGCTTTTTTGTGTTCGGGCAGTTGGTATGGGCAACTGCGCACCACGATACCGGGAGACGTCTCAATATGGTGTTCTATGAGGTTCGTCCAGGTCTTACCTCCGGTCCCAGCTCCTCCCTCTCGGGAAGCACCGTCACTAGAGACACAGGCACTGCCTCCCTCCATGGTTTCAGGAGGTTCAAGTGGTACACCTGGAGTGCATCACCCCTGTCTGTTCGTCCCACCTCATAGTCAACATCTCCCACCCGCTGTGTAACCTCAAAAGGCCCTTGCCACTTCGCGAGTAATTTAGAGCTCGACGTGGATAACAGAACATGGACTTTATCTCCCGGTCCCCTATCCTACAGTCAGGATTGCCGAGGGTTAGTTGTTCCCCAGGGTTAGTTGTCCGAATATGTGGAGTTTTGCTCTCAGGTCCAGAATTTACTGAATTTTGTTTTTACTACTCGAAGGTCCCTCCTCCCAATTTTCACGGAGGACATCAAGCACTCCGCGCGGCTTGCGGCCGTATAGTAATTCAAGAGGGGAAAACCCTGTGGAGGCTTGCAGGACCTCTCCTACTGCGAATAACAGGGGCTCGAGCTACTTATTCCAGTTCCGTGCATCCCTGCGTACGAACTTCTGAATCAGGTTTTTAAGGGTTTATAAATTCCGTGCGTTTGGTGAAAGGATTATTAATCTTAATCTTTAATTGCAAAATATATATTTTTAGAAAATTTAGCATTAACATTAGCATTGTTTGCAGTAACTTGCAAAATTTTATCTGTGAGGAATTATGGAATGTATGGGTGGGTTGTGGAAGCTTATCATTAACCTTAAGAAACCTTAACATACATTCCTCCTCCCATTTTATGGTTCCAAAATAGTTTATGATATTTTTTTGTCAATAAGTCTCTAGGAAAAAACAATGGGTGACTTTATTTCAGACTATGTTTTATTACACGACAGCATTCATTTATTAGTGTCCTGTGGAGTCAAGTTTAAAGGGGTTGGTTAAATTTCAATATGTTCTACCTCTCTCACTCTAGCTTCTCTCTTTAACACGCCTTTTTCACCTTTGCCTTCCCATCACTTTTGCAGAAATCTTCCAAAGCTTAATGAGTTTTTGCTACAGAGACATGCAGAAGCATAAGAAAGCCCTCTTCACTATGCAGGCCCATGAGCATCTATAATCCACTATCGATCCCTATGTGATTTGTTGCTGTCAGCTTTTCAAAATGATAGAGGGGTGCTGCGATTTCAAATTAGCCCAGATTATAGTTGGGTCTAATACCATTTGACAACATGGCTCTTGAAGAGCCATTTTGGTCTGCAGACTCAAAGAGAAGGCTGTTGCATCTGGTGCTTTTATATCTTACTAGAAATGTCAGTATCAGTATAAATGTTTTTAATGACTATTTATCATTCCAATTTGCAAAGTGACCCATTTAGCAAGTAATACCAAGTTATGCCTTCAGTACTTCTACATTAATCTGTGAAGGTAACATATAAGAATAAAATTTTTTTAATATATTTATATATTATGAATATATATAAACAATTGTTGCTGCTTATTTCCTGTCACTTTGCAAAGAACATACAAGAGAAAAGAGAAAATTCAGTAATTATTTTGTGGAAAATCCTTATTCTGAGGTTTTCCTAGAAGCTAATGTGTCTCATTTTTTGATACTGTCAAATGGCTAATAGTACAGTTTGCTGTCTTTAAATACAAAAGGCATTAAAATAACCAACAATAGAAGTAAGACTTCCTTCCAATAAGAAATAGAATCAGGCTAGTGTTCATATAGTACTTTTATTATTGTTATTATTATTATTATTAACAAATTATATATTTTGTTTTCATAAACTCCCTTCTTGCACACCACAGCTCGCTGAAAACTTTTAAAGTAATAAGTAAAATACTCCCTGCCTACCATACCTTTTTAGGGATAACCCAAACAACTGAAGTACACCTATTCTTGATTGTAGACTTTGATAATGACATGCCTACCTCTTTGAGAGTTTTCTTTACTTATGTTGTGAAGGGGTTTTCTTTACTACAGGAGAAAATCCTGGGATCATCCACCACTGTTGTCTTTCATCAGTGTCCAGGTCTTTTTCATGTTTTTGGATGGATTTTTATGTTTAAAGCCTATCTTACCTGCAATTTACTGCACAATGTGGGTTCAGAGCAACAGCATCCAAATGCAAATGCAACACTTAGAATCAACTACGGCCCTCAGCTATCCATAAAACATTTGAACAATTTTCCAATTACTTTCGGCTCCTTAAATAGGGATGAGATAGGATCCATCATTTATTAATTAATTATTAATCATCAACTCAGGCACTAGTTTGGACATTCCAGCAGCTGACAAACTCTCCAACTCTTAAGCCCCACTGGGGTTGTCGCCCAGCCCTCGTTTCTCGTTGGGGGGCGTCGCCCAGCGTTTGTTCCCAGCGTGTTTATTGGACTTATTTTCATTAAATCATACCATTGCACATCTCGGAGTGTGTCTCTGCAGTTGGATTTGAACGCCTCTCCATGGCAGACTGCTAGAGTGACCCGCTCCCGAACCTGACAATTGTGCATAATTCTTATTGCCACTGGATCACTGGTATTTATTAATTAAGTGACAGAAGTCGAAGCAGATAAATTGTGAAGTGTATAAGGATTTTCTGTCTGCACAGAATTTGCCAAAATGCTAAATTTGATTAGACACTTCACAGTACAGATGGACAATGACCCAAAACATACTGCAAAACCAACCCAGGAGTTTTTCAAGGCAAATCAGTGAAATGTTTAACAATAGCAGAGTCAATTAGTTGATCTCAACCACGTTGAGCATGCAATTCACTTGCAAACAAACAGCAGCTAAAGACAGCTACAGTAAAGACCAGGCAAGGCATCTCACATGAGAAAACGCAGTCTTTGGTGATGTTCATGGGTTCCAGAGATCAAATGACCATCAACAAAATATTAATAATGAGCATTTTATTTATGATTGTATTTATTTGTCCAATTACATGTGAGCCCCTACAAATAGGGTTCACATAAATAGTTGCAGTTTCTAAATATTTCACATTATATTTTTAACCCCTCCAATTAAAGGCAAAGGTCTGCACTTGTTTCATCTTTTTGTTTCAATTTATTTCTATACTGGTCACATACAGACCCAACAATATAATCAATCAATCAAATTTTATTTATAGAGCGCCTTACAACAACCAAAAGGAGCACAAGGCGCTGTACAGTAAAAACAACAATAGACAATAAAATATAATAACACAATGTACATAAAATAGCAGTTGAATCAGGGGTGTTAAAAGCTTGTGTGAATAAATGAGTTTTCAACTGCAATTTAAAAACACTCAGCACAGTGATGCTTCGTATGTGTGATGGAAGTGCGTTCCACAGCTTTGGTCCCTGGACGGCAAATGACCGGCCTCCAAATTTTTTATATTTGTACTTGGGAGTGACCAAAGAGGTATGTTCAAAGGAGCGGAGAGTTCTGGCTGGTTGGTAAACCATTACTAATTTGGCGAGGTAGGCCGGGGCCAGACCATTGATGGCCTTGAACACGAACAGCAGGACCTTATACTCCACCCTAAACTGCACAGGAAGTCAGTGAAGCGAGCGGAGGACAGGGGTGATGTCTAAGCGTTTGGAGGTGTTAGAGAGAAGACGTGCTGCCGTGTTTTGTACCATTTGGAGCCGATTGAGAAGTGATTGATTAAGTCCAGTGTAGAGAGCATTACAGTAGTCTATCCTCGAGCTGATGAAGTCATGTATAGCTTTTTCAAGGTCAGCTTGGGACAAGAATGATTTGACCTTACTGAGTAGTCTTAGCTCGTAAAAGCTCGCCTTCACTACTGCACTGATCTGTTTATCGAAGTGCATACTATTGTCAAAAATAACACCCAGGTTACACATAGTAGGTGCAAACTAAGGTGTTAGAGGACCAAAACTAAGAGAACTGCTAAGTGAATCCGGGCTAAACAAGATGTACTCAGGTTTTTCTTCATTCAGATGAAGGAAGTTCTGGGAAAGCCACTGTTTGATATCCTGAAGGTTATTATGGAGAGGGTCCAATGTAGAACGATTACTCAGAACCACAGGAAGATAGATCTGGAGGTCATCAGCATAGAAATTAATTTAAATGTTGTGATTGGAGATGAGTTGACCAAGTGGCAGCAAATAGAGTGAGAACAGAATAGGACCAAGAATAGATCCTTGAGGCACACCAGATGACAGAGGAGCAACCGAGAAAGAATAATCATTAAGCATTACTGAAAAAGTTCTGTTAGTGAGGAATGATAAGAACCAATTTAGCACCGCACCCTGCAGACCAACAACATGTTGAAGACGAGAGATGAGGATGGCATGATCCATGGTGTCAAATGCAGCGGTTAGGTCCAGTAACACCAAAACCACAGAGCTTTTACTATCCAGGGCTCCAAGAATGTCATTATGGACCCTCAATAACGCTGATTCAGTGCTATGTCTCGACCTGAAACTGGACTGAAATGTATCACCAATGCCGTGCACTTGAAGGTGAGACTGAAGCTGGCCGAAAACAAGCTTCTCCATCAACTTAGACAGAAATGACAGGTTAGATATAGGGAAGAAGTTGGATATAATGGAGGGATCAAGGTTGGGTTTCTTGAGCAGCGGTCTAACAATAGCGTGTTTGAGAGCAGCGGGAACAGTACCCACCCTAAAACAGCTGTTTATAAAGGAGACAAGGATGGGACCTATGATGTCAACAGCCTCCTTCAAAATCCTGACAGGAACAGCGTCTAGAGGGCAGGTGGTGGGCTTAAAATCGTGGACAGCTTTTTTGAGGTCCACCAGAGTAACTGCATCAACGTTCTCTAGCACACATTGCGCCGCACAAGTAGACATGGCAACAGCGGGGACCTGTGTAATGGTTTGCCTAACAGACAAAACCTTGTCCAAAAAATGTTGTTCACCTATCAGAGTGCTCCAGTGCACTCTGATAGGTGGCAAGACTGTCTCTAAACGTCTCCAGCGACACCTGCAGCCTATCCTTCTTCCATTTTCGCTCAGCCTGTCTACACCGGCGCATGAGGGCCCGAGTTGTATCATTGAGCCAGGGGTCCAATGGACCATTGGTCGACTTTACCTTGTAGGGCGCAACAGAGTCCATAATCTGGGAGCAGATGATGTGGAAGCAGGAGAGGAAACGGTCCAGACAAAGAGGCGATGCTAATTCAGCATTAGAGGTGAGATCAGAAACAGAGAATACAGCAACAAAATCATCGACTGTAGATGAGGTAATAATGCTACGACGATGAGGGGCAGTAGACGTTGGTGCAGGTGAAACAGCACAAATGTCAAACCGTATGAGAGAATGGTCAGAGATGGGAAAATCCATGACCTTACAAGCTGACACAATCACCCCACGAGAGATAATAAGGTCAAGAGTGTGACCTAACCTATGGGTGAGACAGGAAATGGACTGAGCCAGATCTAATAAGTCCAAAAGTGCCTTAAAATCATTAGCAGGTTTATCAGAGGGGCAGCAAACATGAATGTTAAAGTCACCACAGATTAGAATATTGTCAAACTTTGCTAGAAACTCTGTCAGAAACTCTGAGAACTCAATTAAAAAATCCTTGTTTAATTTGGGCGGCCGGTAGATTACTTCACATAAAATCGGACAGGGTAGTGTGAGCACAAATACTTGTAACTCATAACGTGAATACCCTATAGTGGACACGAGGAATTAGATAGAGGTTTCCTTGGACACAAACCCGGGTGTATGTTTCAACGTGGTGGGGACATGGAAATAGAACGCCAGTGTTGGAGCCAACCGGCCGAAGCCATCGGTAGCATGCCCGCGATCTTCTAGCATTGCCAAATCCTGATTAAACTTTACACCTCAGAGACGGAGAATCCAGGCGAGTCCTCAGTCTGACATGTAACCCGCCTCTTCGACCACGTCTTCTGCGGCGCTTCCTGCCTGGTAGCAGACAGAGAGGGCGTCTCAGGAAAGGAGCAATTAATGTCAACAGTGGCGGTGGTTGTTTAAAGGACTGGGTATTTAAGAGGCGATTAGTTGTAAAACGCAGGTCCAACAGCGTGGTGCGATCATACACAGTAAACGACGAGACGGTAGCAAAAACAAACATGAAAAAACAGAGGCGCAAGTGGCAGGCCAAACACAGGCATCTTGAAAAGGATATAAAATATAAAATATGGTGTTAGTGTCTTAATATTCTTACTGTATATCTGTATAATTTAGTGAGCTGGTAGCTCACTGGTGAAGGCTCTGGGTTACTGATCGCAAGGTTAGATTTTAAGATGGAGTATCGCAAAGCTGTCACTTTAGGGGCCCCTGAGCAAGGCCTTTAACCCACTTTAATCAGTGCAACAGGGGTGCTGTATCATGGCTGACCCTGCACTCTGACCCCAGCTCCGAACATTGCTGGGACTTGTTTTACATGTACAGGACAGGAAGAGCTGTATGATGTTATTATCAAAGCTAAATCAACAACATGTCAGTTAGATCCTATTCCAAGAAATCTACTGAAGGAAGTGTTATATACAGCTGGTGAGCCTCTTCTGAATATTATTAACTCCTTACTATCTTTAGGTCACGTCCCTAAATCCCTCAAGCTAGCAGTTATTAAGCCCCTCATTAAAAAACCTAATCTGGATCCAAACACGCTATAGAATTACAGACCAATTTCAAATCTTCCATTTATGTCTAAGATTTTAGAAAAGATTCTCGCTGCCCAGTTATGTTCACACTTGCAAGAGAACAATATCTTTGAAGAGTTTCAGTCAGGTTTTAGGCCCCATCATAGCACAGAAACAGCCCTAGTTAAAATCACTTATGACCTGTTTTTAGCTTCAGACCAAGGCTTCATCTCGCTGTTAGTTTTACTAAGTTTTACTATTGCTTCGACAGTATAGATCATGATCTTCTCCTAGATCGCTTACAGAATTACATCGGCATTCAGGGACAGGCATTAAGCTGGTTCAAATCCTACCTGTCCGATCGTTACCATTTCGTATATTTAAATGGAGAGCTATCCAGGCAAATGCTAGTGAACTATGGCGTGCCACAAGGTTCAGTTCTAGGACCCCTGCTCTTCACAATATACATGTGTAAACGAGTGGAAAATGGCATTTAAGTTGTTTTGCATGTATACACCTGTAATTCCTAAAGCTGGCGATAGGGTCAGTATTCGGGTGTGTGTGTATATGTCTGTGTGGTGCAGATGAGGAAGTGCACATGCGCTCTTGTAAATAAACATTTTGACATGTGCTCAGCAAGCAGAGCAAGAGAGATGCACTCTCGGGAAAGTTGCAATGTTTAAAATGCAATCCTAAGGTAAATGTGATGTTTCTTGACAACATTCTTTAAAATACTAAAGGGAGATGTGCATTTTATAGTTTCATTTAAAATAGGTGTTTCATTTCATTTTGTGCAATGTTTATTTCCATCTTAAGTCACACCATGCGGTGTAGGCCACTAATTTAGGATGTTATCCAAAATATGCACTAAATCTTGTTAATTAGTTCATGTGATTTGAAATGTATGTAACTGTTTGCACAGTGTACAACATAATGATGGGAATTGCAACTTTTGTGAAGTGAGTGTGGATGGTTGCCTGGAAGCTCATCATCCTGTAAGTGATATACTTTTCTTACTTTTTAGTTGCAGTTAGTGGGTAATATTTTATACTCATGTTGTTTTGTCTATTTTTTGTAAAGTATTCCCACTGCGGTATTTTGGGTATTAAGGGTTATTGTTCTGAAGTATATGTGCATTTTTCTGGCCCAGTAATCTTTATATTTTGTTTTATTTCTTTTTTTTTGGTGCAAATTGGGTTGTAGTTTGTGTACTGACAAATTAAGATCACAGGTTATTGTGTAAATTCCCCACCGTGAACTACGACATTTAAATGTGTAGTGTTTTCTAAAAATCATTACACTGTGAGTGATATTTCTGTGTTTTCATTTTTTGTTTTTGATCCTTGTGTTTTTGTGTTTTTTTTATTTAGAACAAATGTAAATCTGTGCACATACAGTGGAAAATCAGACATTGAATAAACTTATAAAAAGTTAAACCCGTTAAATGTGGTCCTGGTGGTATACTAAAAATCCCTAGCCCACACATGCTTCCCTTAGGAAATATTATTAGAAGGCGATACAGCTTAATTAACTCAGATAACTGAGTGTGTTAAGGAAATAAGAGATTGGATGACCCATAACTTTCTACTTTTATATTCTGATAAGACGGAGATTTTGCTCATCGGCCCAAAAACTAGTATACAGAAGCTCCAGCATCTCAACCTGCATTTAGACGGATGTTCTGTAACCTCTAGTTCAACAGTAAAAGACCTGGGAGTTATTTTAGACAGCAACTTATCTTTTAAAAATCATATCAACCAAGTTACAAAAACAGCCTTCTTTCACCTTAGAAATATTTCTAAGCTAAGAAATATGTTGTCTATATCCGATGGAGAGAAGCTCGTCCATGCGTTTATGACCTCCAGAATAGATTATTGTAATTCATTACTAGGTGGATGTCCTGCATCATTAATAAACAAGCTTCAGTTAGTTCAGAATGCGGCAGCAAGAGTTCTTACTAGGTCAAGAAAATATGATCACATAACCCCAATCTTATCATCCCTACATTGGCTTCCTGTTAAGTTTCGAATAGACTACAAATTACTGCTACTCACTTATAAAGCACTAAATGGTTTGGCTCCCATGTATCTCTCCAGTCTTTTAACTCGCTACAATCCGTCACACTCCCTGAGATCTCAAAACTCTGGGCTTCTAGTATTTCCTTGAATAGCAAAGTCCACTAAAGGTGGTAGAGCATTTTCACATTTAGCTCCCAAACTTTGGAATAGTCTTTCTGACAGTGTTCGGGGTTCAGACACACTCATCCAGATTAAGTGCGGATTAAAAACATATATTTTTAGCAAAGCCTACACATAGTACGTCTCACTTCATAACCTTGGGCTCAGAACATCTGATCACATGCACATTATCAACTTGTGCTGTTAATATCATGAACAGCAGCTACGCTAATTGCTCTCCACTGCTTCTCTTTATCTCCCCATCCCGAGGCTTCCTGAGGTTTGGCCAGCTCCAGTCACGTCCCACCTTGTGAAGATTATGGACTTTAAAGAAGTAGATGCTGAACTCGCAAACATCCTGAACCATCTAGAGACGTACCAGTGCCAATTGGATCCCACTACATGTGTGAAGTTTTGACATTGGACCTCCTGGAGTGTTTAAAGGCTCTGGCATGGAGAAGCTGTTGCTGGATCTGTGATGATCACAAATGTTGAGCTCAGTATCTCCTACGTTTATACCAAAGACTGTAGAAAGAACATTTACTTATAATCTTATACTCCAGTACTCATGTTAGTTCTCACTCTCCAGTGTTCTGTATTGTTGAAAGATTTATGATCAAACACTTGATGTCACCCAAATGAGGATGGGTTCCTCTCAAGGTTTCCTCCTCATAACATCTAAGGGAGTTTTTCCTTGCCACAGTCACTATGGCTTGCTCATCAGGGATAAATGCACACAATTCACCTTGACTGTTGATTTCTGTAAAGCTGCTTTAAGACAATGTCTGTTGTGAAAAGCGCTATATAAATAAACTTGACTTGACTTGACTTGACTTGTAAAAAAAATATATGCCCAGTGCTAAAAAGTATATGATAACAAGTTCCCTGTGGGGCATTCCATGTTCTGATGATATGTTCTTATAAATGTTAATATTGTTTTGTACATGTTTAATAAAATGTAATACATAATTAAAAAGGAAGAGTTTCCACATGTCTAGGAGAATTCTGGGTCTCTTCCCAAACAGAATCTCAAATGTGGTGAAGCCCCTTTTCATGTCTTGGATGTAGGGCAGGAGAAGGTCCAAATTTCTCCCTCATATCATCCAATACAGCATTAGTTTAAAGTTATGTTTAAATCTTTTGATTAGGAAGTAGGTAGTATAACATACATATTACATACATACAGTGTGGGAAATAATAGTTTGATCCCCTGCTGATTTGATCCCCCCTTACAAAGAAATAAACAGTCTAGAATTTTAGGGTGTATTTTAACAGAGAGAGACAGAATATTTAAAAGAAATCCATAATAAAACATTAAAGAAAGGTTATAATTTAATTTGTGTTTGATCCTGTACCAAATTAGCACGATTTGGGTCTATGACTTCCACAGACCCAAGTTTGTCCTGTCCCCTTAGGAAAGTACTCCTAATATCACCTAGTTATGTGTCCACGTTCCACCTTCCGTGTTCTGGCTTATGTGGTGAAGTCTTCCTGTACCCTTAGCAATATAACAGCCCCAAAGCAGAATGTTTCCTCCTCCATGTTTGACAGTGGGGATGGTGTTCTTGGATCTCAATTTTGGTCTCATCTGACCACATTACATTCTCCCATGCCTTCTCTTAATCATTCAAGTGTTTGTTGGCAAACTTTAAAGGGGTCTGTTCATGTGCATTCTTGAGCAGAAGGACCTTGGTGTGTTACAAAAGTTTTTCTTGGTGACTGTTGTCCTAGCTCCCTTAAAAGCATTAATAAGCTCCTCCCATGTAACTCTGGGCTCATCCCTCACCTTTCTCAGAATCATCTTTAACCCATGAGATTTTGCATGGAGTTCCATAGCGAGGCCGATTGACTTATTGTATTGGATCTTTGTAATTTTTCCCTTCTCGAATGATCATGCTAGCAGTGGTCTCTTTCTCACCAAGCTTCTTGCTGATGGTCTTGTAGCCCATTCCAGCCTTTTGCAGGTCTACAATATTTCACTGATGTCCCTTGAAAGCTCTTTGGTTTTGCCTATGATGGTGGAGAAATTTAAATAGAAAAGCTTTATTCTGTAACGGGTGTCTTTTATATACAGTGGTGTGATTTCTTATTTTTTGCATGTTTGTCACACTTTAATGTTTTAGATCATCAAACTAATTTAAATATTAGTAAAAGATAACACAAGTGAACACAACATGCAGTTTTTATTATTAAAGGAAAACAAAATCCAAAACTACATGTCGCTAGACATCATGCTGAGATCCAAAGAATCACCCCAAGAAGACACCACAAGAACATCCATAGAACTGCAGGCCTGCAGAACTAACTTGCCTCATCAAAGGTCAGTGTTCATGACTCCACCATAAGAAAGAGACTGGGCAAAAATGGTTTGTATGGCAGAGTTCCAAGACGAAAACTGCTACTGAGCAAAAATAACAAAGGCTGGTCTCAGTTTTGCCACAAAACATCTTGATGATCCCCAAGATTTTTGGGAAAATACTGGACTGATTAGATGTTGAACTTTTAAAAAACTTTTTTCAACTTTTGAAAAGTTGAACTTTTTGGTGTGTGTCCCATTACTTCTGGCATAAAAGTAACACCACATTTCAGAAACAATGAAATCATACCAACAGTAAAATATGGTGATGGTAGTGTGATGGTCTGGGGCTGTTTTGCTGCTTCAGGACCTGGAAGACTTGCTGTGATAAATGGAACCATTAACTCTGTTGTTTACCAAAAAATCCTGTTCGTGACCTCAAGCTGAAGTGAACTTGGGTTCTGCAGCAGGACAAAACACACCAGCAGGTCCACCTCTAAAAGGCTAAAAAAAAACAACAACAAAAAGTATTTGGAGTGGTCTAGTCAAAGTCCTGACTTGAATCCTATTCAGATGCTGTGGCATGACCTTAAAAAGGCAATTCATGATTGAAAACCCTCCAATGTGGCTGAATTACAACAACTCTGCATAGATGAGTGGACCAAAATTCCTCCACAGCGCTGTAAAAGACTCATTGCAAGTTATCACAAATGCTTGATTGCAGTTGTTACTAAGGGTGGCCCAACCAGTTATTATTTTTAGTTCACACAGGGCCATGTAGTTTTAGATTTAGTTTTCCCTCAATTATAAAAAACCTTCATTTAAAAACTGCATCTTGTGTTCACTTGTGTTATCTTTTACTAATATTTCAATTAGTTTGATGATCTGACATATTAAAGTGTGACAAACATGCAAAGAAATAAGAAATCAGGAAGGGGGCCAACACTTTTTCACAACACTGTACATAATGAGTTGATATTAGGAGTACCTTCTTAAAGGGACAAGAATAATTTGGGTGTGTGGGAGTCAGAATTATTTCTGGTTGGTAGAAGATCAAATAATTATCCCAATACTGTATGAAACCAACCCCAGCCATTAGGGTTGCACAAGCCAGTGCACTCTTAGTGCCGGTCCCAAGCCCGGATAAATGGGGCGGGTTGCGTTAGGAAGGGCATCCAGCGTAAAAACACGTGCCAAATTGAACATGCGGTCATGAATACTGATGATCCGTTCTGGCGCCCCCTAATGGGAGAAGCCGAAAGAACCTAACTATGATGTTATCTGAAAATTTTTAGTTCAACAAATTGAGAATATGCTTATCCATAAAGCTATATTTCTACTATAAAACCATTAGGGGTTGCCACAGCGGATCATCCATCTCCATACCCTTCTACATTTGCCACTTTCAACCCAACTACTTGCATGTCTTCCCTCACCACATACATTAACCGCCTCCTTGGTCTTCCTCCTTCCTGGTGGCTCCATGTAATATAAACAAACTATACAATCTGCACAACATTTTTATTGTGCATATGTGTATGTTTGTGTGTGAGGTAGGAAAATATGTACTCTCTTAAATGTCCTCAGAATCTCCTCCATGATTTTCAATAATGCTAAGGTTAGCATTATTGAAAGATTGAAAGATAAGTGAACTGCATACCACACACCCTGATGGACTGTTTGTGTTGACGGAGAGTTCAACCATACAACTATCAAGACAGTGCCCCCTAAAACTTATCAGCATGTGGGACTTTGTAAAAAGAGGGGGAAGATGCTGCATGTTGTTTACACAGATGTTCCTGGAGCAAATGTAACACAGGTCAGAATTGAGCTAATGAGAAAAATTGTTATTTGCAACAATGATATTTTCACTTAAAATACTAACAAGACTAATATAATGTGTAATTAAAGTTGTTCTGCTGTTTTTTAAACGAAATAGTAAAAAAAAAATAAACGCTAACCTGATATTTTATTATATGACGGGCGCTGTGCATGACGTCACAGAGGTGAGACAAAATTATTACACGGAAAGCTTTGCAGATCTCTGTTTTTTTCAAAGCAGATTAAAAGGCAAATATAACAATCATCCTTGTTTAATATGCATAAATAATATGTTGTATGATGTTATAACTGTCAGGGATCCACCTGCCACGACCCCCTCGGAGGCTTTCATGCTGCCTCTCTCTCTGCCACTCCCGGGCATTAACTACCGACACCTGTTCCTCATTCCCGTTCCCCTTTATAAACTCCTGAGCTAGCCTCCACTGGCTGTTGGACCTGCTTGATGGCAACTGTGATCTACTGGGTTCCTGACTGCCAGCATTTTCCGCTGGTTCTTCCAATCCTGAGGCTTACTCTCGCGTTATGGATGATCAGCGTGTACTGGATTATATACCTGTTTTCCGGATTATACTTCCCTTCACGGATAATACTTTCCTGATGGATTATACCCGCACTATTGTTAGGCGAGGTACGGAGGCGGAAGCCGGAGTAACGGCAAACAGAAACTTTATTTAACCAAAGGCAGAGCCAACACAAAATACCCGCGTAGATCGGGATAATCCGGCAAACGGCAGTCCAGTAATAACATTCACGGTGCGTTATGGAAGAAGCGCGGTAGTCGGTAGTCCGAGGTGCGCTGGGGAAGGTAAACGCTGCCGTGGAGTGAGCGAGGAGTCCGGGAGGAGAAGGTATGTAGCGGAAGCAGCATACACACGACCACACACCACCATGAACCTACACGAACAAGTATGAACATATAATAACGGACGCTGAGCTCATGAGCGAGGCATTGCAGTGGGAGGAGCTCGGGAGCAAGACGTCGCCGTGGGAGGAGCTCTGTGACGTGACTTGGTCTTCTGAGTGCTCGTGGGGCGAGCCGTCACCTTTTGGGAGACTGTGGGGCGAGCCGTTGCCTTCGGATGAAGCCAGGGGCAGCGGTTCGACATCTCTTTCGCAGTCCCGGAGCTGAGGTGAGTGCTTTGGGGACCCCTTGTGTGAAAAGGAGGTCTTTGACGTAGCCTTGCCTTCTGAGTGCTCGTGGGGCGAGCCGTCACCTTCTGGGAGACTGTGGGGCGAGCCGTCGCCTTCGGTGGAGCCCGGGGCAACGGGTCAACCTCCTTTTCGCAGTCTCGGAGGTGAGTCGAGTGCTCCGGGAACCCATTGGGTGACGAGGTGCTCTTGGGGATGCGCAGGCGCTGAGCTGAGCACTCCTTGGGACACGGGGACGGAACCGAGCTCGCCTGGAGACCCTGGAGCAAAACCGAGCTCGCCTGGAGACCCTGGAGAGAAGCGGAGCTCTCCCAGAAGTCCTGGGATGGAAACGAGCTTTCCTCAGGGACCGGGAGTAAAGCCGAGCTGTTATCAGGGACCTGGAGCGAAGAGGAGCTTTCCTCAGGGACTGGGAGCGAAGCTGAGCTCTCATCAGGGACCTGGAGCAAAGAGGAGCTCTCCTCTCCTAGAAGTCTAGAAGCGGAGAGGGAGCCGCCTGGAAGCCTAGGAGTGGAGAGGAGCTAGCCTGGGGACCCTGGAGTGGGGAGAAGAGCTCCCACGGAGGTCCGGGGACGGAACGGAGCTCTCACGGAGGTCCTGGGACGGAACGGAGCTCTCCTCAGGACCCTGGAGCGGAGCTGGACCAACCCGAAGATTCTGAGGCAGGATGGAGCCAGCCTGGATATCCTGGAGCACAGCGGAGATACCTTGGAGGACCTTCGGCGGAGCAGAGCTGTCCTGGAGGGCCTGGAGCAGTGCGGTGACCTCCTGGAAACTCTGATGAGGAGCGGCGTTCTCGGAAGCGGGGGAGAGGAGATGGAGATCAGCCGTGGTTATCCCAAGTCCCCTGGTGAGAAGCTGGAGGAACCTGGCGCATGTGCTGACCTTGCCTTCAGTCGTGCTCTACAGCTCTCTGGCAAGGGAGAGAGATTCCTCAGTCAGCAGAGACATGTGGAGCGCGATTTTCGCTTCTTCTGTGGGATAACTGGCGGGATTCAACTTCACGTATCGACCCACGCTCTGTAAAAAAACCCTCCATTCAGCTCTGTTGCCAGAGAAGCGAGCCGGGAGTCCCATGACGTCATTGAGGGGGTGTGGCGCTGCCGAGCGTACCCGAGAAGCGGCTGCGAGCTTCCGGGTTTTCCCGGGGACGGAGCTTGGCTGCCGCTTAATCGCGGCTGAGCGAACCCGACCTCCGAGGTCCGGTTCGCGCTGGGACCACGGCGTTAATCCGATCATGTCCCCCTTTCTCCTTTTGTCCTTTTTTTCTTTTTTTATCTTGCCTACTTTTTTGTCCGTATATTCCTTTTCAGGGGTCCGTTATTCTGTTAGGCGAGGTACGGAGGCGGAAGCCGGAGTAACGGCAAACAGAAACTTTATGTAACCAAAGGCAGAGCCAACACAAAATACCCGCGTAGATCGGGATAATCCGGCAAACAGCAGTCCAGTAATAACATCCACGGTGCGTTAAGGAAGAAGCGCGGCGCGGAGGAAGCGACGGAGAAGCGTTGGTAGTCCGAGGTGCGCTGGGGAAGGTAAACGCTGCCGTGGAGTGAGCGAGGAGTCCGGGAGGAGAAGGTATGTAGCGGAAGCAGCATACACACGACCACACACCACCATGAACCTACACGAACACGTATGAACATATAATAACGGACGCTAAGTGTGGGTGAATGAGGGGTTTATATTGGCGGTGTGATGAGTGAGTAGGGCGGGGCACGCACGGGAGAAGGAGCGAGGTGCTTTGGGGAATGCCGAAGTCTGACAGCCGCTGAAGGGGGCGTGGCAGGGGAATTCCTGACAACTATGAACTAAACCCGCATTACGGTTAGTACGCTTGTGTTTGTGTGCTGAATGCCTATTAAACATGATAGAGTTACTTTTGCTTCCATCGCGTGGTCACTACCATGACAATAACTCTTGAATGAATCTTATATGGGTTATTTTATTGCGATGATTGATGATATTGAAGTGGATGATAGTCGATTGTGGACCCTGTAATTTGATGTTCAGTTCTCTGAAATGAAGTGTTTAATTTTTTTATTCATGTTAATAAAGTGTTTTATGTGGGTTTATATGCATTTATTTGTCTAGTTGAAATGTGTAAGTATTGTAACTGTATGCATTGCATTTCTGAAGAGCTTTAAAATCCTTTTAAAAAGAGTATTATTTATGTAAATGATTGCTTATGTATTGAGTGACAAAAGTGCTAAAATAGTATTTTTCACTCAATTGAGTTAATGTATTTAAGATATGTTGAGTTTAAATGACATATTAATTGTCTACTATGTTCATGGCACTGTTTGTATGAACAGGTCAGGGTTTTTTTTAGGGTTTTGAAAAAGCTGTGATCCTGAGATGGTGAGCCTCCCAGTTGGAGAATGGAAAAGAAAAAGAAAAAGAGACGAAAAGAAGAGAATTCACAATTCATCAAGTGATCCGTGCCTTATCTGCTCACACAAGTGCAATTCATCTAGCCTTGTTGGTATTTCTAATTGTTTACTTCATTGCACAGATCTGATTGTTGCACTATTGAACATTTACACCACAAACAATTGCACACAACATACCAAGACTTTTGCATTTATTGGATTCGCATTTGGATTCAGAGGACTATTTTCCTTGCATACATATACACTTGTTCTATGGACTGAGATCTATTCATCAGTTTTGAATAATTTTCCTTGATGTAATATGTTTATTGGAAATTGTATATTTTTTTGTGGGTTAATGGTTCTAATTTAACCAATTTCTGTTATGCTAATTACATACCTATTCATCACGCTCCCTGAGATCTCAAAACTCTGGGCTTCTAGTAGTTCCTAGAATAGCAAAGTCCACTAAAGGTGGTAGAGCATTTTTACATTTAGCTACTAAACTCTGGAATAGTCTTCCTGACAGTGTTCGGGGCTCAGACACACTCACCCAGTTTAAGTGTAGATTAAAAACATATATCTTTAGCAAAGCCTACACATAACACACATCATAACCTTGTACTCCAGAACATCTGATCACATGCACATTATCAACTTGTGCTGTTAATATCATGAACAGCAGCTACGCTAATTCCTCTCCACTGCTTCTCTTTCTCTCCCCATCCAGAGGCTTCCTGAGGTTTGGCCAGCTCCAGTCACGACCCACCTCATGAAGATTATGGACTTTGAAGAAGTAGATGCAAAACTCGCAAACATTCCAAACCATCTAGAGATGTACCAGTGCCAATTGGATCCCACTGCATGTGTGGAGTTTGACATTGGACCTCCTGGAGTGTTTAAAAGCTCTGGCATGGAAAAGCTGATGCTGGATCTGTGATGATCACAAATGTTGAGCTCAGTAGCTCCTACTTTTATACCAAAAACTGTTGAAAGAACATTTACTTATAATCTTATACTCCAGTACTCATGTTAGTTCTCTCTCTCCAGTGTTCTGTACTGTTGAAAGATTTATGATCAAACTCTTGATGTCACCCAAATGAGGATGGGATCCCCTTTTAAGTCTGGTTCCTCTCAAGGTTTCTTCCTCATTACATATACAAATAAACTTGACTTGACTTGACTTGACATTAAAAATAAATCGCTTCTAAGGCAGGTGTCTTTATTTACTTTACTTTATTTACTCCCTTTTTTTAGTGTACTGATTGGGACATGTTCAGGGAGACTGAACCACTGCAAGTCTTTCCACACAGAGCTGTAGTTAAATTGTAGTTAAATTTATTGTCAGACATTTGAAAGTAAAACGGATGGGAGAGCCAGTTGGCTAGGGTTAGCCTTGGTTTTGATTTACTTTATAGAGTAGTCCCCTGGATCTTATCTTACCTTGAGTGAATTCATCTAGACATTGTCACTTTATAAATGTAATAGTGTTCAGTATTTGACCAAATACATAGTTTAAAATGTTATTCCTAACGTTCCTAAACATTCGTTCCTGCTGCGGATTCCCGCGAATTTTAACCCCTTAGCCTTCAGCGCCCACGCGACCGATATCTCATTGTTTTTAGGTGTTAATGTTTAGCAATAGATTAAATAAAAAGGGACAAGAGTAACCATGACTTACTATAAATCATTCTAAAGGTCTAAGCCTCAAGCATCAGTTTTAGATAATGTATTTGCTGAATGTGTGTAAGCAGTACACACAAACAACATGCATAAAACAATGCAGTACTTACACAATTTTTGTAATAACGAGTCACAAACGCATCCACTGCTGCAAATTCCGTTTTTATTTGGAAAGATAAGGGTCTACTGAACAACATGCTGTAAAGCATTTTTGCTCCAACCAAACAATAGTGTTGTAATTTAGATGGTTATTTTTTTGTTTACGTCACAATACTCAGTTTGGTGTATTGTTTGTATATGTTTTGGAATAACTTTTGCATAAAAAACGGCATCTTGGTGGTAAAAACCAAACCCATACCTTATGGCAGGTAGAATATAGTGTTACAAAACAAAAGAGACCGCACACTAAAATAAAAAATTAAATAAAAAAAAACACTGTAAAAGAGACGGAATCTCAGGCTTTGCTATTCACTCTATAAGCAGGTGCAGTGATGTTTTTTATTATGCACAACCTATCATTTCAAACCTTTTTTTTTCCAGCCAGTAGCATTATGGAAACAAGAAAATTTAGGATGCAGGATTCTGACATATGGGAGGATTTTATTCCCCACGTGGGCGAGTTCTTAGTTTTATTACTCTTTAAAAACTCTTAGTGGTCAAAGAGTGTATCATGTGCATAGTGACCCACCAGAAAGTGGCTGCAGCTCTTTTAATTCTGCACAAACAGCTGTTTTCAGCTCGTGCTAACTGGACTTGGTTCCAAAAAAAAACAAAGAATAAAATGGACAGTCAAATAAATTGTTCTATCAGAGATTTGCCTACAGCAAATGTCCTGGAGTGGGACTCCAGCGGACCAGGCCATAGAGGCCGCCACACTCCGAGTGGAGTGAGCCTTGACCCCAAAAGGAGCGAGGAGACCAGAGGTTACTGAACCTGAGCCTCATGAGTGAGCGGTTCAAGGAAAATAGATCTAGGATTGGATTCAACCCCCCATCCTTCTTTGAAACCACAAAGTACTGCCTGTAAAAGCTGGACTCTTTAAGTAAAGGAGGGACCAACTCGATAAAGAGAGGACCCAAATTGAATCGAGTAGCCCATCTCTACTGTGCAGAGGTCCCACTGAGACACGTCTGGCAGGCTTTCCCAGAGACCAGCCGGCCCGTCCAGACCGGCTGGAGTGGTGCCCTGCAGCCAATGGGGCCTCCTGAGAGGTGGCGGGTCTCCTCCATCCGCTATGAGGCCGGGTGGAGATGGAGGGAGACACCCGCTGGAGGTGACTGTGCCCTGAAACAAATCTTGTGGCAGGGTAAGCAGCCTGACCTTCTGGTGGCACAGAAGACAGACGGGCACTTTCTACAACGCCCTCCTAAGGTTGAGGCTCTCTGGTGGTCAGGGTCTGCGCGCCGCGGCCTGCTTGCTGGAGAAGACGACCCTCAGGTCGACCGCCTTTTTGGGCTTGAGCCTAGAGCCTCCGGATGGGTCAGGTTGGCAACGCTCTGTCTCCGCAGTGCCCACCGAGTGGCCCCATGGGAGTGATGGGTGAGATACCACTGGAACGCCGCCAATTGCTTCTTGGTCTCCTGGAACCGCGCCTATGGCATCGTCGTTCAAGCCAGGAGGTGCCATTGGGCATTCCGCAGGAAAGCCTGTCCCTGTCAGGAATAGTAGACAGGGTAAGCCACTGATGCCTTTCTGTGGCTACTAGGGCTGACATGGACTGCCCTACGGCCTTAGCCATTTCTTTGGTGGCCCTAAGGGCTAGGTCGGCAGTGTGGCATAGCTCCTTAATATTGTTAGCCCCAGAGTTGAATCCCTGATCCATCTCCCGCAGCAGGTCAGCCTGGTATGCCTGCAACAGACCCATTGTGTGGAGGCAACCCGCAGCCTATCCTGCTGCAGGTAAGCCTTGCCCACTAGAACCGAAGTGGCTCGCAACGGTTTAGTGGGCAGTACCGGGGGCTTAAGGGATGATGATACACCCAAGGAGAGATAGCTAGCTAGCGTCTCTTCCACCCATGGCATCGCCCCATAGTCCCACTCCTTCATCCCCACGACTTTCGCATACAACGAGGTTTGTTGGGAGAAGAGGCAGGCTGCATATGGGCTCTACCAGGACCTGGCTTAAGAGTGGAAAGTTGGTTGGACCAGATGACATACCGGTAGAAGCATGGAGATATTTAGGAGAGATTGCAGTGGAGTTTTTAACAAGATTGTTTAACAGGATTTTGGAAGGTGAGAAGATTCCTGAGCAATGGAGAAGGAGTGTGCTGGTACCGATCTTTAAGAATAAGGGAGATGTGCAGACCTGCGGTAACTACAGAGGAATAAAGTTGATCAGTCGTAACATTAAGTTATGGGAAAGAGTTGAGGCCAAGCGGAGAAAAGAGGTGACCATCTGTGAGCAGCAATATAGTTTTAATGCAAAGGAAGAGACCCAAAGACACATTATTTGCTTTGAGATTGTAATGGAGAAGTAAAGAGAAGGTCAGGAGGAGTTGCATTGTGTGTTTGTGGATTTAGAGAAAGGGAATGACAAGGTGCCGAGAGAAGAGTTGTGATATTGTATGAGAAGAGGTGGAGATGGTGGAGGAGTTCAGGTACCTGGGGTCAACAGTGCAAAGTAATGGAGAGTGTGTTAGAGAAGTAAAGAAAAAAGTACAGGTAGGGTGGAGTGGGTGGAGAAGAGTGGCAGGAGTGATTAGTGATAGAAGGTTATCTGCAAGAGTGAAAGGGAAAGTTTGACTGTGGTGAGACCTGCGGTGTTGTATGGTTTAGAGACATTGGCATTAAATAAAAGACAAGAGGTGGAGCTGTAGGTAGCAGAGCTGAATATGTTGAAGTTTTCGTTGGGAGTGACGAGGATGGGCAGAGGAACTGCTAGGAGACCCTCTAAAGCGCATCTCTAACCTGAGCTTGGAACAAGAAAGGGTCCTGCAGCTGTGGAAAACATCCTGCATCATCCCATTTTCAAAGAAGCCACGCTCTGGAGAGCTGAATGGCTTCAGGCCAGTCGCCCTGAAATCTCACATAATGAAGACCATTAAGAGGGTGCAGCTACAACACATGAGGCCTCAGGTCTGGCATACTTTGCACAGACACTTACACAGACTCAATAAACACTTAGTTTTATTATTAATATACAAACCGATTAAAAAAAAGTTGGGACACTGTACAAATTGTAAATAAAAAAGGAATGCAATAATTTACAAATCTCAAACTTATATTTTATTCACAATAGAATATAGATAACATATCAAATGTTGAAAGTGAGACATTTTAAAATGTCAATGCCAAATATTAGCTCATTTGGATTTCATGAGAGCTACACAATCCTCTCAAGTTGGGACAGTAAACAATAAGAGGCTGGAAAAGTTAAATGTACATATAACAGCTGGAGGACCAATGCGCAACTTATTAAGTCAATTGGCAACATGATTGGTTGTCAGAGTGGCAGTGTCTCTCAGAAGTCAAGATGGGCAGAGGATCCCCAATTCCCCCAATGCTGAAAAATATGGGAGCAATATCAGAAAGGAGTTTCTCAGAGAAAAATTGCAAAGAGTTTGAAGTTATCATCATCTACAGTGCATAATATCATCCAAAGATTCAGAGAACCTGGAACAATCTCTGTGCCTAAGGGTTAAGGCCAGAAAACCATACTGGATACCTGTGATCTTCGGGCCCTTAGACGGCACTGCATCACATACAGGAATGCTATTGTAATGGAAATTACAACATTGGCTCAGGAATACTTCCAGAAAACATTGTCGGTGAACACAATCCACCGTGCCATTCACCGTTGTCGGCTAAAATTCTAAAGGTCAAAAAAGAAACCATATCTAAACCTGATCCAGAAGCGCAGGCATTATTCTCTGGGCCAAAGCTCATTTAAAATGGACTGTGGCAAAGTGGAAAACTGTTCTGTGGTCAGACCAATCAAAATTTGAAGTTCTTTTTGGAAAACTGGGACGCCATGTCATCCGGACTAAAGAGGATAAGGACAACCCAAGTTGTTATCAGCACTCAGTTCAGAAGCCTGCATCTCTGATGTTATGGAGTTGCATGAGTGTGTGTGGCATGGGCATCTTACACATTTGGAAAGGCACCATTAATGCTAAAAGGTATATCCAAGTTCTAGAACAACATATGCTCCCATCCAAACATCGTCTCTTTCAGGAAAGACCTTGTATTTTCCAACATGACAATGCCAGACCACATACTCTTTGAGATGTGTTGATGCCATGAAATTTAAAATCAACTTATTTTTTCCTTGAAATTATACATTTGTTTCAGTTTAAACATTTAATATGTCACCTATGTTGTATTTGGAATAAAATATTAAAATTTTAAACCTCCACATCATTTGTTTTTATTTACAATTTGTACAGTGTCCCAACTTTTTAAAAAAATCAGATTCCAACCTTATTATGTAAGCTGAGAGTTTTTCACCCTCGTTCTGAAAAGTACTCCTAAACCTCACCATCAGATCTGCAGCACTTTATGTTTTACCAAAGGCTGTCTCCAATGCACTGAGATAATCGCTGGAGAAAGCTGTTGGATTTCCAATCTTTTCAATCCTCACTATATCGGCTGCAGGACCCCTAAGACACTCAACGATCTTTGTTTCTAATGTTGTCAGAACACTGCCACTCTTTAAGAATGTGAGTGGTCTGTTCAGCCCATGCTTCATACTCATCCTCACCACTGGGTATAGGTGTCAAAATGACTTCCCTACCTATGTACAAGCTAAATTATCCAAAGATACAGTGGGTGGCACATGCTTTTAACCTAGTGTGTTAGCCTGATGAGAGATAATGCTGTTGACTAATAATCGAATCAGCTACAGATTAGCATATTGATGTAGCACATCAAATATCAGTCACTGTCAGTAGTTAAACTTTAGTCCTTGGACCCTTTATAAAAAGAAAAATGCTAATTAAAAAATTATTCCAAAAATATGTTTTTTGTTGTTGATTTTGAAGCTGTCTACAAGTTCAGCAGTGTCGATGTTAAATACCTTATTCGGAAAGGCACAGATAATGTTTTGAAAATTAATAACGATTTCTACCAAAGAAGAGAAAAACATTTGGAAGACACAATCACTCATAGTGATTGTAATTTTTTAACTACAGTATAATATGTGTTTATTTGAATGTTGTAAATCTTATACGATATGATACATGATGTGTCTATCTGTCTCTCTCTTCTGGAGCCAGCAAACCCGTAATGTGTAATGTATGGAAGTGCCGAGGTTTCTAACTAAATAAAGCATTTTATTTAAAAGAAAATTCGACTGACAGCCCTAATAATAATATGATGTGATGTCCAGTCACCAACGTGACACTAAACATTTATTAGTATGGCTGTACTACTGAAACATGGATGACACTAAAACAGGTAATAATATACTTAGCAGCTTAGTAGCTACATTTTTGTCAAGCCCTATACTTCTTTACTTTATCTTGAGTAAAAAAGTATAGTCAGCACTTCAACTTTTACCAGAATATTTTAAAACATGAGTATCTGTACTTCTGCTTAAGTGAAGGATATGTGTACTTTTGCCACCTCTGTAGATATGTAATATTGGACAATTTTCCTCAAAGAAATTATTATGTTTTTGTCTCTTTTGTTTAATTGGGTTTACTTTGTCTATTAGGACTTGTGTAACTTTGATGCATGATACACCAAATTGGCGGCTGTGTAGACTCTAGGCTGGACAGAGCCAACCCTTTGGCGAACTGTCCTAGGGGAATTTCCATCTCTGAACCAACCAGACAGTGGACTGGATTCAAATGGTGGTACTCCATTTGGATCACGTGCAAAACAGTCCACGTGCAAAACAGCACCACGTGCAAAACGGTCACCATCTTGCGGCATACAACCTCCTCGTGGAGGGAGCTCTGGAGTGTAGAATGGTCTCTACCACCTTGGTGGAGAGACCGAAACCTCAGAGCTGTGCCCCCTTACCTCCTGCGGGGGTAAACTATGGCGCCCCCGGCCTGGGAGAGGAGATCTCTCCTCTGAGGAATCTCCCAGGGAGGGTGCTCTAGGAGGGCTACGAACCAGGGGGAAGTCGTACCTCAACCCCTGCCTCGAGAGGGTGGCTGCTGCTTCGATCAACCGGCCCGGAATGTAAGCTGCTCTCAAACAAACAAAGAGTGCTTCCTGAACAAGCAAAACTGCCGCTGGCTTCACTCCATGTGCGATTTATACTTTCTGTTCGTGATGTTGACATGACCCCACCGTGACAGCCCGCATACAATTTTGACTGATTACACACAGAGCGTGGACAATGCGGTCGTGTTCCCAAAGCGTTTTGACACAGCTCGAGTTCCTGAAAGGGAACCTAGCATAAGAGGAGCACATCCAGAGTCTAGAGAGAAGTAGTGAGTGTGAGAGCAGTCCAGGTTCTTCAGGGGAAAGTCTGGATGCCCTAGGTGGAGTTAGTCTTCTGCCGACTCTGGCATTTGAGCCCTTGCAGCATACTCACAAAGCCAAAGCTAACACTAAGGCTCGGCCACGGGGGCACCAGTCCTCTCCGATTTACGTGTCTGACAGGTTTGCGCTTCTCAATGAAGCACCCGCTGAGAAAATTCAGGCTGGTTTCCTAAGAGACTTGTCACTGAGACATGTCCCAGTGGGTCCTGCGCATGGTGGAGAAGGGCTTATAAATTCAGTTCCAGTCCTTTCCTCCCTGTTTTTAACGGGGTGTGTCCCACACTGGTGGGTACTGAGCAGGCTCTGGCTTCTATAGCGAGTACTTCGGGGTTCCAAAGAAGAATGGGGGGTTGCGTCCAATTCTAGATCTTCACTCCTTGAACCACTTGCTTATGAGACTCAGGTACAGGATGCTTACTCCAAAGCAGGTCGTGTCTCAGATCAGGTCCAAGGACCGGTTTGTCACGATAGCTCTCAAGGACGCATACTTTTACATATCCATAATTTCTGGTCACAGGAGGTCCCTGAGGTCTGCTTTTAAGGGCAAAGCTTCCCTTCCATTCAGCCTGGTGCTCTCACCCCACACCTTCACAAAATGCATGGATGTGGATTCGGGGCACCCGCATTAGGAACTATATCGATGATTGGTTGATATTAGCTCGATTATAGCTTCTGACAGTCCAGCATCAAGATGTCATAGGTGCGCTTGGCCTGGGCAGGGTGACATGTGGAGTTGAGGTGCTGGGAGCATTAGGTTCAACCCGAGAATTTACCTGGGACGAATGATCGTTTCCAGCACCGCTTTCCACTCTCGCAGCTGGGCATGCTTTGCATGTAGTTCACATATCTGTTTCTCCAAAGTTTCCAGCTCCAACTCCACTGTTTGCAACTCTAATGATTCCTCACCTGTGCTCCAAGGCAGACACACAACCAACATAGTGCTTATAATAGAAAATAGAGTTAAGATAAACTTCCCACCGGGTACCCTGTTGGCTAACAATACCTGTGGCGGTCATTGTTAACCCGGCCTCGACCGATCTCGTATGAACTTCTGTTCGTGATCCACATATTTGATTTGGTTTTACGCTGAATGCCCTTCCTAATGCAACCCTCCCAATTTATCCGTGTTGGGACCGGCACTGGCTTGTGCAACCCTGATTGCTGGGTTCACCTTTATTCTGATAACCTAAATAGAATCCAGTGCAATTAACTGCCTTCAGAAGTCACCTACTTAGTAATTAGAGTCTATCTGTGTGTACTTAAATCCCAGTATAAATACAGCAGAGGCGATTTCTTTAAGACTGCAAGGGAAGCTCGGCTTCCCTTATAATGTCACAAAATTAATGGTCAAATATGTACTATTGTATTAACATTTTATTGACTAAAAATGCGTTAGAAAACGTTCATCTCAAAGACGAGTTCGTTCAGAATCAGTTACATATAGCAGGTCGGCTGACTCGATTTCCTTCTCATACATTCCCGCAGCGTCACAGTGCATTTCCCTATTGAAGCCCAGCGTCCATTGACTTCAATGGGGCTGCTTTGAACGGTTTTTTTCAGCGCTTCGAAACTAGACGGTCATTGGATAAATGCTGTGATTATGTCCCGCCCACGGACGCTCAGCGTCTCTGGGGGTGAATGGGGAGTGGGCTGGCCCGGACTCCGAGCTTCTGCGTGATGATTGGAGGGTCTGTCGAAAGACTGCATCTCCTTTTGACTGACAGCGATTCTGTACTATAAGGAATCACTGAAGCTATTCGCGCTCAGTCCCATCGCGGATTTCTCAAGTTCAGTCGAAATAAAAACTGCTGCAACCTATTTCTTTGATATTTGCTTGGCGAAATTGCTTGATTTTCATCATACATTTCACACAATTATACACCACATTCCTTGTTTCAGTTTTACAGAGTTTAATATTTTAAAATTGTACATGGCCATCCTTGATAACATCTTGGAGCAGATTCCTCAACGTTTTTCAAATTTGGAAAGCATGCTCTTCTTAGAATTAGTCAATTCAGGGAAATTTGATGACATGAGACAGGTATTTCCAGAGGAGGCCTTCCAAAGTGTCCTGAAAAGTTATGGCCATCACTTTGATTCAGGAAGACTGAGGTCAGAACTTCAAGTCCTGTATTCAGATCAGGACTTGCAGGGTAACAGGGGAAAGCTGTGTGATTACTTGGTGTTCCTTAAAGACATGGAGTTGGACAGTGCAATGCCTCAGCTTTACAAACTGTTCTCATTAGTGGCAACAATTGGAGCTACATCTGCAGGTGTAGAAAGGAGCTTCTCCTGTTTAAAGCGACTCAAGTCCTACACCCGAAACACAATGGGCCAAGGCCGTTTAAGCAGCCTAGCTCTGCTGGCCATTGAGAGGACACTGGTCAAGTCACTTGAAAAGACTCCTAGTTGGTACGACAGGGTCACAGACCATTTTCTTGAAAAGGAACGTAGGGCAGAATTTACTTTTAAATAAATAGACAATTTTATGATGTAGGCCGAAAATGAGCTTCCCCTCTCTGACAGACCAGTAGCCGCCACTGAAATACAGCTGTTCTGTGAAGGCTTCAGAGGTTTGTTAGAGCGCAAACTGCATCATGAAGACCAAAGAACACACCAGACAGGTCAGGATAAAGTCATGGAGAAGTTTAAATCAGGGTTAAGTTATAAAAACATATGCCAAGCTTTGAACATCTCATGAAGCACTGTTCAGTCCATCATCCGAAAATGAAAAGAGTATGGCACAACCGCTAACCTACCAATACATGGCCATCTACCTAAAGACTTGCAACAGTGCAAAAGGTGGTTTGACAAGGTAATGACTCAGGGGGGCTAAATACATATGCACGTCACTCCTTTTTACATATTTCACTCCTTTTTATTTGTAAAAAAACAAACACCATGTATCATTTTCCTTCCACTCCACAAGTATGCTATACTATGTGTTCGTCTATCACATAAAATCTCAATAAAGTACATTTAAGTTTGTGGTTATAACATGACAAATTGTGGAAATACTCACTTACTTTTGCAATGCACTGTGTGTGTGTGTGTATATATATATTTTAGTCAAGTCAAGTCAAGTGTATTTCTATAGCGCTTTTCACAACAGACATTGTCTCAAAGCTGCTTTACAGAAATCAACAGTTAAGGTGAATGGTGTGCATTTATCCCTGATGAGCAAGCCATGGTGACTGTGGCAAGGAAAAACTCCCTTAGATGTCATGAGGAGGAAACCTTGAGAAGAACCAGACTCAAAAGGGGAACCCATCCTCATTTGGGTGACATCAAGAGTGTGATTATAAATCTTTAAACAATACAGAACACTGGAGAGTGAGAACTAACATGAGCACTGAAATGTAAGAGTCAAGTCAAGTCAAGTCAAGTTTATTTGTATAGCGCTTTTCACAACAGACATTGTCTCAAAGCAGCTTTACACAAATCAACAGTGAAGGTGAATGGTGTGAATTTGTCCCTGATGAGCAAGCTGTGGCAACTGTGGCAAGGAAAAACTCCCTTAGATGTTATGAGGAAGAAACCTTGAGAGGAACCAGACTCAAAAGGGAAACCCATCCTCATTTTGGGTGACATCAAGAGTTTGATCATAAATCTTTCAACAATACAGAACACTGGAGAGTGAGAACTAACATGATTACTGGAGTATAAGATTATAAGTGATGTTCTTTCTGCAGTCTTATACAGTCTATATGGTTAGTAGCTCCGAGTTTTATGAGCTCAGCATTTGTGATCACCACAGATCCAGCATCAGCTTCTCCATGCCAGAGCCTTTAACACTCCAGGAGGTCCAATGCCAAACTCCACACATGTAGCGGGATCCAAATGGCACTGGTACGTCTCTAGATGGTTCGGGATGTTTGTGAGTTCGGCATCTACTTCTTCAAAGGTCCGTAATCATCACGAGGTGGGAGGTGACTGGAGCTGGCCAAACCTCAGGGTGTCTCGGGATGGGGAGAGAAAGAGAAGCAGTGGAGAGCAATTAGCGTAGCTGCTGTTCATGATATTAACAGCACAAGTTGATAATGTGCATGTGATCAGATGTTCTGGAGCACAAGGTTATGATGTGATGTGTGTTATGTGTAGGCTTTGCTAAAAAGATATGTTTTTAATCTACACTTAAACTGGGTGAGTGTGTCTGAGCCCCGAACACCGTCAGGAAGACTATTCCAGAGTTTAGGAGCTAAATGTGAAAAAGCTCTACCACCTTTAGTGGACTTTGCTATTCTAGGAACTACTAGAAGCCCAGAGTTTTGAGATCTCAGGGAGCGTGGCGGATTGTAGCGAGTTAAAAGACTGGATAGATATATGGGAGCCAAACCATTTAGTGCTTTATAAGTGAGAAGTAATAGTTTGTAGTCTATTCGAAACTTAACAGGAAGCCAATGTAGGGACGATAAGATCGGGGTTATGTGATCATATTTCTTGCCCTTGTAAGAACTCTGGCTGCTGCATTCTGGACTAACTGAAGCTTGTTTATTAATGATGCAGGACATCCACCTAGTAACGCATTACAGTAGTCTATTCTGGAGGTCATGAACGCATGGACGAGCTTTTCTGCATCGGATATGGACAACATATTTCTTAGCTTAGAAATATTTCTAAGGTGAAAGAAGGCTGTTTTAGTAACTTGATTGATATGATTTTTGAAAGACAAGTCGCTGTCTAAAATAACACCCAGGTCTTTTACTGTTGAATTAGTGGTTACAGAACATCCGTCTAAATGCAGGTTGAGATGCTGGAGCTTCTGTATACTAGTTTTTGGTCCGATGAGCAAAATCTCAGTCTTATCGGAATTTAAAAGTAGAAAGTTATGGGTCATCCAATCTCTTATTTCCTTAACACACTCAGTTATCCGACTTAATTGAGCTATATCGCCTGGTTTAGATGAAATATATAGCTGAGTATCATCAGCATAACAATGGAAGCTAATTCCATGCCTTCTAATAATATTTCCTAACGGAAGCATGTATATTGTGAACAGCAGGGGTCCTAGAACTGAACCTTGCGGCACGCCATAATTTACTTGCATTAGCCTGGATAGCTCTCCATTTAAATCTACGAAATGGTAACGATCGGACAGGTAGGATTTAAACCAGCTTAATGCCTGTCCCTGAATGCCGATGTAATTTTGTAATCGATCTAGGAGGAGATCATGGTCTATAGTGTCGAATGCAGCACTAAGATCAAGTAAAACCAACAGCGAAATGAAGCCTTGGTCTGAAGCTAAAAACAGGTCATTAGTTATTTTAACTAGAGCAGTTTCTGTGCTATGATGGGGCCTAAAACCTGACTGAAATTCTTCAAAGATATTGTTCTCTTGCAGGTAGGAACATAACTGGGCAGCGACAATCTTTTCTAAAATCTTAGACATAAATGGGAGATTTGAAATGGGTCTGTAATTTGATAACGTGTTTGGATCCAGATTAGGTTTTTTAATGAGGGGCTTAATAACTGCTAACTTGAGGGATTTAGGGACGTGACCTAAAGATAGTGAGGAGTTAATAATATTTAGAAGAGGTTCACCAATTGTATATAACACTTCCTTCAGTAATTTAGTAGGAATTGGATCTAACTGACATGTTGTCGATTTAGCTTTGGCAATAACATTATACAGCTCTTCCTGTCCTATACATGTAAAACAGTGGAGTTGTGGAGTTGAAGGTAACACTGTCTCAGGAGATGGTGTCAGAGGTTGAACTGCCACAATTGTTTTTCTAATGTTATCTATTTTTTCAGTGAAGAAAATCATAAAGTCCTCACTACTAAACTGTGATGGAACACAATTTTCAGAGCCCTGATTTGTAGTTAGTTTAGCTACTGTACTGAAAAGGAACCTGGGATTGTTTTTGTTGTTTTCTATAAGTTTGCTCAGGTGTTCAGCTCTAGCAGCTTTTAGCGCCTGTCTGTAGCTGAGCATACTGTTTTTATACGCGATTCTAAATACCTCCAATTTAGTTTTCCTCCATTTTCTCTCCAGATTACGTGCTGTTCTCTTGAGGGCATGCGTATGACTATTATACCAAGGTGCAGGTGCTTGTTCTCTAACCTTTTTTAACCGGATGGGGGCAACGGTGTCTATTGTGCTAGTGAGGATAAGGTCTATGTTGTTAGTTATCTCATCAAGATTATTGGTAGTTATGGGTTTAGTGAGAAATTGAGATAAATCAGGCAGGTTATTTATGAATCTGTCCTTAGTGGTTGGAACAATAGTCCTACCAAGTCGATAACGTGGTGCAACACGGCTAATCTGCTCTACCGGTAGTGTGTACAGTATGAGGTAATGGTCTGTGATGTCATCACTCTGAGGTAAAATATCTATATTAGTGACGTCTGCTCCGTGGGATATTATTAAGTCTAATGTGTGGTTAAAGCGATGAGTTGGTCCGGTGACGTTTTGTTTAACCCCAAAAGAGTTTAATAAGTCAACAAATGATAATCCTAGAGCATCGTTTACATCATCTACATGAATATTAAAATCTCCTACAAGCAGCACTTTATCAAAATCGATCAAGAGATCTGATAGAAAACAAGCAAACTCTTGAAGAAAATCAGCGTAGGGCCCTGGGGGTCTGTACACGGTGACCAGAGCGAGTTTTCTATGTCTGTCTGAAAATACAACTTTAAGAACGAGCACTTCAAATGATTTAAAACTGAATCCTAACATCTGACTAACATTAAGAGAGGCAGTATAAATGGTTCCTACACCCCCCCCACGACCAGTCTGACGCGGCTCATGCTTATAAGCATATCCTGACGGTGTCGACTCGTTTAGACCCATATAATCACCTGGTTTAATCCAGGTCTCAGTGAGACAGAGTGCATCGAGATTATTCTCTGTGATCATCTCATTTATAATCAGCGCTTTGGGTGCAAGTGATCTGATGTTTAAAAGACCAAACTTTAAAACTTTTTGGTGTTTGTTTATCTGGCATTTTTCAGTTTTAACTTCAATGAGATTATTTCTGGATCTTGTGTATTTAATTCTTGGTTTTGCTACACGAGGAATAGATACGGTTTCTATAAACTGGGCTGTGTGTGAACTTGTAACTATTTGGTCTGTTGTATGCGTGTTCTCATTGTCGTAAATTTCCTGATGTCTTACCAGTCAGATGGTGTGAAGTATCCTAGAGATGTTATCTGATAGCACTGCTGCTCCAACTCTGCTGGGGTGCAGGCCATCAGGGCGGAAGAACCTAGGACGCTCCCAGAAACAGTTCCAGTTATTAACAAAGAGAAGTTTATGTTCTCGACACCATGACTGTAACCATTCATTTAGAGCTAAAAGTCTACTAAACTTCTCAGCCCCTCGCTGGTAAGTGGGAAGGGGTCCTGACACTATGATCCTCGTTGTGGGTGATGTGCTGCGTACCGTCTCCACCAGGATCCTGAAATCCCTCTTTAAGATCTCCGTTTGCCTCAGCCTGGTGTCGTTTGTTCCGGCATGAAGAACAACCGCTCCGAAGTTCTCCTTCAGGATCGCGGGTACCTGCGCAGCGACATCAAGAACACGAGCACCAGGAAAACAGCGAGTGTGCACCTTACCTTTAGCTCCGGTAGCGCGGACATGCCGGACGATGGAATCTCCGAGAATCACAGTGTCGCGTTTCGTCTCGCGGAGAGGGGCGAAGTGGTTCTCGGTCGAGATCTCGAAGGCCTGTAGTGGTGGCGGGGGAGACGTCCTCGACCGGGGCTTTGCTTGTCTCTTCCGCCGCTGCCGCATCCAGGGTCCATGTTGCACCTTTGCCGGAGATGTAGGTGCGCTGGGTCTGGGCAGAGAAACACGCGGAGTTGAGGTGCTGGGAGCGTTGGGTTCAGCCCGGGAATTTACCTGGGACGAGTGCGCGTCCGCCCGGGATGTTTCCAGCGCCGCTTTCCGCTCTCGCAGCCGGGCATGCTTTTCATGCAGCTCGCGAATCTGTTTCTCCAAAACCTCCATCTCCAACGCCAACGTTTGCAAATCGAACGAGTCCTCACCTGTGCTCAAAGTCAGACACACAGCCGGCATAGTGCTCATAATCACGAACAGATTTCAGATACACAAATAAGATAAAGTGAGAGAAAATATAGTGGTAGTCGAGTTTAACTGACTACAGGCACAAGTCAGGAAGACAAACAATTTAGGATTATTAAAAGAGAAAAACACAAACAAACGAATATAAACACGAATACAAACACGGAACTCGCGGCAAACAAGTCAAACACAGGAAGCTACGTCACCGGAAAATGCAGCGGTGGAAATGACAGAAAAAAAAATGATTATAAGATTATAAGTATGTAAGATTATAAGTAATATACAGTCTTATATAGTCATTTGTGGTTATAAATCTAGGAGCTACTGAGCAACTTATAAAATAGCTCAACATTTGTGATCATCACAGATCCAGCACCAGCTTCTCCATGCCAGATCTTTTAAACACTTCAGGAGGTCCAGTGTCAAAACTCCACACATGAAAGGGGATCCAATTGGCACTGGTAAGTCTCTAGATGGTACGGGAAGTTCGCGAGTTCGGCATCTACTTCTTTAAAGGTCCATAATCTTCATGAGGTGGGACGTGACTGGGGCTGGAGCAACCTCAGGATGCCTCGGGATAGGGAGAGAAAGAGAAGCAGTGGAGAGAAATTAGCGTAGCTGCTGTTTATGATATTAACAGCACAAGGTAATAATGTGCTTTTGATCAGATGTACTGGAGCACAAGTTTATGATATGTGACACATGTTATGTGTAGGCTTTGCTAAAAAGATTAATTTTTAATCTTCACATAAACTGGGAGAGTGTGCCTGAGCCCCGAACATGGTCAGGAAGACTATTCCAAAGTTTAGGAGCTAAATGTGAGAATGCTTTACTAACTTAAGTGGACTTTGCTATTCTAGGAACTAATAGAAGTGCAGAGTTTTGAGATCTCAAGAACTGTGACGGATTGTAGTGTGTTAGAAGATTGGATAGATACATGGAAGCTAAACCATTTAGTGTTTTGTAAGTAAGAAGCAGTAGTTTATAGTCGATTCGGAAATTAATAGGTAGCCAGTGTAGGGACGATAAAATTGGGGTTATATGATCATATTTCCTTGACCTTGTGAGAACTCTGGCTGCCTGCATTCTGGACTAACTGAAGCTTGTTTATTAATGATGCAGGACATCCACCTAGTAATGCAATACAATAGTCTATTCTGGAAGTCATGAACGCATTGACGAGCTTTTCTGCATCAGATATAGATAACATGTTTCTTATCTTAGCAATATTTCTAAGGTGGAAAAAGCCTGTTGACGTAACTTGGTTAATATGATTTTTTAAATACAAGTTTCTGTCTAAGATAATTCCCAGGTCTTTTACCGTTGAACTAGTAGTTACAGAACATCCGTTCACATGTAGGCTGAAATGCTGGAGCTTCTGTGTACAGGGTTTTTGGGCAGATGAGCAAAATCTCTGTCTTATTAGAATTTAATAGTAAAAAATTATGGTTTATCCAGTCTTTTAATTCATTAATACACTCCGTTATCCGAACCAATTGAGCTGTATTGTCTGATTTTGATGAGATATATAGCTGGGTATCGCCAGCATAACAGTGGAAGCTAATTCCATGCCTTCTAATAATATATCCTAAGGGGGCTATTAGTGAGATACGGCCAGCTACCTAAAGACCTGTAGCAGTGCAAAAGGTGGTTCGACAAAGTATTGACACAGCAGGGCTAAATACATATGCATGCCACACTTTTCAGATTTTTATTTGTTTAAAAAAATAAAAAAACACTTATCATTTCCCTTCCACTCTACAAGTATGTGATACTTTGTGTTGGTCCATCACATAAAATCACAATAAAGTACATTAAAGTTTGTAGTTAGAACGTGACAAATTGTGGAAATACTTTTGCAAGGCACTGTGTGTGTGTGGGTTTTATATATATATATATATATATATATATATATATATATATATATATATATATATAATATATATGTATGTATGTATGTATAGTAGCGCCTCGCTCGCACGACGGGTCAAACACACACACACACACCAGAGAGCCGAATGTCAGGAAAATCACGTTGTGTCTTTATTTGTTGTGTACAGGGGTGCCGGGGGAAAGGAAGACCTGTCTGGGCGGGTGGGGCCTCGGTGTCCTCGGCACGTAGAGACCTTTAGAGAGTCGTTGAAAGAGGTTCGGCATAGTCGCTGCGATAACCCGCGCTGCTCTCGCCGCTGTCGCTGCGATAACCCATGCCGCTCTCGCCGCTGCCGCTGCGTCCTGTTCAAAAAAGGAGAAACGAACCATTCGTTAGTTAGGAGCCACACATTCCTCTCTCCGTGCTCCTTCGTGGCTCCTTTTATATTCTTATATATATATGAAGTGGTGAAGAGGAGAGAAAGATTAGTGATTAGGGCAGACTTTAATTGAAATGTTGGTGAAAGGAACTGTGGTGATGAGGAGGTGGTGGGTAGGTATGGCCTTAAGGAGAGGAATGTGGAAGGTCAGATGGTGGTAGTTTTGACATATTTTAAGAAGAAGGAGAAGGAGCATAGGATGACATATTAGAGTGGAAGGTGCCCACAGGTGAACTATGTTCCATGTGGGAGATGCAGCCTGAAGGTGTTGACAGGGGATAGTGTAGCTAGACAGCATGAAATGGTGGTCTGTAGGATGGCTTTGGAGGTGAAGAAGAAGAGGAGGATAGTGAGGACTGAAAGAAGAATACGATGGTGGAAACTGAAGGAGAAAGACTGTAGTGTAAGGTTCAGGGAAGAGGTCAGCCAGGAGCTCAGTGGTGGTGAAGAGGTGCTGGATAATTGGGCAACTACTGCAGAATTATTAAGAGAGACAGCTAGAAATGTACTTGGTATGAAATCTGGAAATAGAAAGGAAGACAAAGAGACGTGGTGGTGCAATGAGAAAGTACAGGAAAGGAGGAGAAATAGGTTAACGGAACAGGATCGGCGGAGAGATGAGAAAAGAAGAGAGGAATACAAGAAGATGCGGCAGCAGGTGAAGAGGGATGTAGCAAAAGCCAAGGAAAAGGCATATGGGAGGCTGTATGAGAATTTGGATACTAAGGAAGAAAACAGGATTTGTACTTATTGGCCAGGTAGAGAGAACAAGCTGGGAAGTATGTGCTACAAGTTAGAGCAATAAAGAATGGAGATGGAAATGTGTTGACTAGCGAGGAGAGTGTGTAGAGATAGTGGGATGATGTGGAGATGGTGTAGCAGGTAGTGGATAGTACTAGTAAGGAGTTACTGAGAGCAGTGATTAAGAGAATGAAGAGTGGAAAGTCGATAGGACCAGATGACATTCCGGGAGAAGCATGGAGATGTTTAGGAGAGATGGCAATTGTTTACCAGGATTTTGAGAGTTGAGAGGGTGCCTGAGGAATGGAGAAGGAGTGTGCTGCTACTGGTTTTTAAGTATAAGGGAGATGTGCAGACCTGCAGTAATTACAGAGGAATAAAGTTGATCAGTCACACCATGTAGTTATGAAAAAGAGTTCAAGCCAGGCTGAGAGAAGAGGTGAGTAACAGTATGGTTTAATTGCCTAGAAAGAGGACTACAGACACAATATTTGCTTTGAGAATGTTGATAGAGAAGTATGAAGAAGGTCAGAAGGAGTTGCATTGTTTGTTTGTGGATTTGCAAAAAAAGTATGATAGGGTGCTGAGAGAGGAGTTGTGTCATTGTATAAGGAAAGCAGGTGTGGCAGAGAAGTATGTGAGGGTGGTGCAGGACAAACATGAGGACAGTATGACAGCAGTGAAGTGTATTGGTTTGCAACAAGGATTGGCTCTGAGCCCTTTCCTGTTTGCAATTGTGATAGACAGGATGACGGACGAGTTCAGACAGGATTCTCCATGGACTATGATGTTTGCGGATGATACTGTAATTGTGGTGAGAGATTAACTAACACTTAACCCCAGCAAAACAGAACTGCTGGTCATTCCAGGTGATTCATCTCCAGGTCAAGATCTCCGAATAAGTCTTCATGACTCTCTGCTCTCCCCTTCAGTCACTGCTCGTAACCTTGGGGTTATGGACGATGAACTGTACTTCTTCTCACATGTCGCTAATGTGGCTCATTCCTGTTGATTTTTTCTCTACAATATCCGAAGGATTCGACCATTTCTGTCCACACAGGCTGCTCAGGTGCTTGTTCCGTCTCTTGTCATTTCAAGACTGGATTAATGCAACTCTCTGCTGGCAGGTCTTCCTCTGAACGCTATTCTTCCACTGCAAATGATCCAAAACGCAGCTGCGCTCCGTTCACTGAGCGAGTGGAGAGTGTGTCAGAGAAGTGAAGAAAAGAGTGCATGCAGGGTAGAGTGGTTGGGGAAGAGTGGCAGAAGTGATTTGTAATAGAAGGATATCTGCAAGAGTTAAAGGGAAAGTTTATAAGACTGTGGTGAGACCTTAAATGTTGTATGTTTTAAAAACAGTGTCACGGTCTACCGGGTTCGCAACGTGCACTTCCGGGTCGGTGGCCATTTTGAGGTTTTCCCACGCTGCCCGGTATTTAAGGACTCTAAGAACTTTCCCTCTCTGCCGGATTATCTCTTTGTCTTCTCAGATCGTTGCTGAGATTCTCCAACACCCCCCCCTGTTTTGCCTGCTTGGTTTTTAGGATGTTTGTTTGGCTTGTGTGTCTGTGTTTTCTGTGTTTGTTTCCCTGCTCTGCCTTTTCAGTTTTGGATTATTTTTGTGCTGCGTTTTGCCTGGATTTTTATGCTGCATGCTCGGACTATTGAGATGTGTTTTTGGACTTTTGTGGGGTTTTTTTTCTTAAATTGTTTGTTGGGATTTGCACAGTTGTTTTGGTTTGTGTTCTGGGTCTATTCACCTGGTTACTCCCCAGTTTGTTAATTAAAGAGTCTTTTTAAATTTTTTTAAGCTCTCTGCCAGCATCCTGCATTTTGGTCCCTCCAGCCAGCCTCGTGACAGACAGTGGCATTTACTAAAAGAATGGAGGTGGCAGAGCTTGAAGATGTTGAGGTTTTCATTGACAGTGATGAGAATGGACAGGTTCAGAAATGAGTTTATTACAGTGACTGCGCATGTAGGACGTTTTGGAGACAATGTGAGGGAGACTAGATTGGGACATGGGATATATCGATAGGAGAATGCTGAGGATGGAGCCACCAGGAAGGAGGGAAAGAGGAAGGCCAAGGAGGAGGTTTATGGATGTGGTGAAGGAAGACATGCAGGTAGTTGGTTCGAAAGAGGCAGATGTAGAGGACAGGGGGGTATGGAGACGGATGATCTGCTGTGGCGACCCTTAATGGGAGAAGATGAAAGTAGAAGAAGTTATCAGAATAAAGGGGGCTGAATACATAAGAACAGAACACTTTTTTTCAGATTTTTATTTGTAAAAATCTTTAACGCCATATATTTTTTTTATGTGATACTTTGTGTTGGTCTATCACATAAAATACATTTAGGTTTGTGGTTATAAAGTGACAAAATGTAGAAATTTTCAAGGGGTATGGATACTTTTGCAATGCGCTGTATGTCATTTCAAAGAGAATTGTGAAGCATGCCTGTTCATCAAGGGAATAACCTCTAACAGTAGGTCTCAATTTAAACGGTACGTTACATGTTAGCTACTTTCTATAAAAAGTCAGACTTTCCTTATGCCTATAGTCTGTTCTTTGTACAGGGATTACTAAATTATCTGGATTTTATTATTCATTTTACCTTGTTATAGCATTTTTATTTATACAGTTGTTGCACTATAGTCATATAGTGTTATGTCTGTACTTTTGATAGTCACTAACAGCTGCAAACAATTTCTTGTGTGTGTCAACACACTTGGCCAATAAAACTGACTTTGATTCTGATCTGAGATTGTTTGGTTCTTCAAAGCTCATCCTGGAGCTATCATAGGCACAGGTCAATAAGCACAAACCTGCACAGGCTTATTTCATGTAAACAGCATAAGGTCATGATTTTATAAGTGGAGGTGATACAGAAAGTCTGTCACAGACATGTCCTCTCCATTTCTATGAGAACAACCTGTTGCAGACGATGTGAGAATAGAGAAACGTTTTCAACATCTAATGCAAGCTAGACTGGATCTTTTAGCTCAGAACAATAGTTTACTTTTTGAAAAATATTGTATTTCTCATTAAGGAAATATTTACCTGATTAATATGTTGGAACCTCTTTAAAAGTTCGATTTGTCATATACAGTATACTGTATGTAGTAAAAAATAAATTACCATTTTGTCGAATGTTCTTGTTTTATATTCTTTTTAAATTTATTGAATTGTAAAAGCACTTTAAAAATTGAATTAAATTTTATATTTTGTGCATATTTTTTCCCAAGTTCTAGTGGGTCATGTGATGGCTTAAAAAATTAATGTGTTAAAATATATTTTTAACATAAACAAACACATTTTTTTTAGAAACAAACTAAATGAACAAAAACATTTATGAATTTCATTTGTGAGTAACTTTCTGCCAGTCCTCCATTAGGTTTTTTTCGAGTTGTTCCCTGGCATTTTAATAAGGTTTAAGAAGGTACAATTCTTCATAACCTTCAAGCAATAACTCTGCTCTGCAACAGTAATAAAACTGTGCACTTTTTTTGGCCATTGTACCACTGACCAGCTAATCACTGTCAGGGAAAGGTTTGCTTTCTCACAGAATTTCACAACACTATATAAAAAATTTTAATATTTAAAATATTCTAATTTTAACACAAATTGTGGTAATAAATGTAATCATTGGTCCCTGAGCATTAGTGTTTTGGAGGGTGGTGTGTGAGCCATGTGATTATTTTGCATAGCTCCTCTACCAGTTGTACTTCTGTGTGTTTCTGTATCATTGCTGTTATTGGGAAGGGCTTTTTGTGATCACATGGTACCCAGAGTAGTTGACAATAAGGTCGGGTGAACAGATTGCGGTAATTTACTTCCAATACACACCCTCAGTCTCATGAAACCATGGAAAGAGGTATTTTCTGTGGCTCTAGGGTTGTGGATCCCTAAGAGGCAGGGACTGTGCCCTCTTATTACTTTTCACCCCTTTACAGGTAAAAAGTGAACCTGTCCTTTCCCAGAGAGCTCATGCATCTCCAAAGTGTCAGAGAACCACCAGCCACGCCTGGCGTGGTTGGGTAAAATATTGTGCCCCAGTGGTCATCCTCCAAGTGGGCTTATTCCATCATGAAGAGATCAGGTTCCTGGTCCTCGAAAACTCCACTGCTAGCATAATTCTCAGACGTCCCTAGCTAGCGCGACACTTACCGAGATTCTCCTGGAACCTGTGTGACTTCCTAAAGTGGAGCCACCAGTGCCGGAACCACTGCCTGCACCACCTGCCCCAACCACGCAGATCTCCCTAGCATCCACACTTGCGGAAAGCCCAAACAACCACAAGGAAGTGGAGGTTACTCCTGAGTACCATTCAGGGACATGTTCAGCAAGCAGGCTGCAACTTCCATACCCCCTTACCGCCCATGGGATTGCGCCAACGACCTGGTGCCAGGTGCCAAGCTTCCCAAAGCTCGGGTATACATGTTGTCTGTCCCAGAGCGCACAGCTATGGAGGACTACATCCAAGAAGCCTTAAGGCAGGGCTTTATCATGCCATCCTCTTCTCCAGCGGCCTCCAGCTTCTTCTTCGTGGAGAAGGGCCATGTATTGACTATTGCAACCTCAATTCACAAATCACACCACTCCCATATCCGCTCCCTCTGGTCCCTGCCACCCTTAAGGATCTCCGTGGAGCACGGATCGTCACCAAGTTGGACCTCTGTAGTGCCTACAACTTGATGCGCATCCGCAAGGGCGACGAGTGGAAGACAGCCTTCATTACCCCCTCAGGGCACTATGAGTACTGAGTCATGCCGTATAGACTGTCCATTTCTCCTGTGGTGTTCCAGACGTTCATGACTGAAGTGTTCCTCCACCGGTTTGTGATCGTCTACATTGATGACATCCTCGTCTTCTCCCAAGACCTAATGGAACATCAAGGTCACGTCACTCAGGTCCTGAAACGTTTACAGTCCATCATCTGTCATCAGTCCGTCAGGGGTACGGATGGACTAGGGGAAGGTGAAGGCAGTGCTGGACTGGCTCTGCCCGGGTTCCACAAAGGAGCTCAAGTGCTTCCTAGGATTTTCCAACTTCTACCGATGGTTCATCCGAAGCTTTAGCTTGTTCACTGCCCCGCTCACCTCACTCCTGAAGGGAAAGGCAAAAACCATTGTGTGGAACCCAGAGGCCAAAAAAGCCTTACTCGAACTGAAACGGAGGTTCAGTACCTCCCCTCTCCTACGCCACCCGGGGTTATGGCATCCCAAGACTCAGACTGCCCTGTAGGAAGCTCAGCTCGCGTTACATTGGGCCATTTAAGATCATACGGCGGATCGATGAAGTTCTTTTCCGGTCGAGACCTCCCTCCCCAGTACCGCATCCATTTTATTTCATAAGAACCTACAAAAAATTTGATGAATTTTTTTACCGAAACTCTTAATTAAAACTAATTGATTGATTTCCATTTAATAATTGATAACATAAATGTATTAATCTTCTTCTTCTTCTTCTTTCGGCTGCTCCCATTAGGGGTCGCCACAGCGGATCATCTGTCTCCACACCCCCCTGTCCTCTACATCTGCCTCTTTCACACCAACTACCTGCATGTCTTCCCTCACCACATCCATGAACCTCCTCCTTGGCCTTCCTCTTTTCCTCCTACCTGGTGGCTCCATCCTCAGCATTCTTCTACCAATATAATTCATGTTCCTCCTTTGCACATGTCCAAACCATCTCAATCTCGCCTCCCTCACCTTGTCACCAAAACATCCTACATGCGCTGTCCCGCTAATAAACTCATTTCTAATCTTGTCCATCCTCATCACTCCCAACGAAAACCTTAACATCTTCAGCTCTGCTACCTCCAGCTCCACCTCCTGTCTTTTACTCAATGCCACTGTCTCCAAACCATACAACATCGCAGGTCTCACCACAGTCCTATAAACTTTCCCTTTCATTCTTGCAGATACCCTACTATCACAAATCACTCCTGTCACTCTTCTCCACACACTTCACCCTGCCTGCACTCTCTTCTTTACTTCTCTAACACACTCTCCATTACTTTGCACTGTTGACCCCAGGTACCTGAACTCCTCCACCTTCTCCAGCTCTTCTCCCTGCAACCGCATCACTCCACTGCCCTCCCTCTCATTCACACACATGTACTCTGTCTTACTCCTACTGAGTTTTATTCCCCTTCTCTCTAGCGCATATCTCCACCTCTCCAGGCTCTTCTCAACCTGCTCCATACTTTCACCACAAATCACAATATCATCCGCAAACATCATAGTCCAGGGAGACTCCTGTCTGACCTCGTCCGTCAACCTGTCTATCACCACTGCAAACAGGAAAGGGCTCAGGGCCGATCCTTGATGCAGTCCAACCTTCACCCTGAACCAGTCTGTCGTTCCTACTGCACACTTAACTGCCATCATACTGTCCTCATACATGTCCTGCACCACCCTCACATACTTCTCTGACAAACCTGACTTCCTCATACAATACCACAACTCCTCTCTTGGCACTCTGTCGTACGCTTTCTCTAAATCCACAAATACACAATGTTCCAATGTCCACAAACTTCTCTATACTTCTCCATCAACATCCTCAAAGCAAATAAGGCATCTGTGGTGCTCTTTCTCGGCATGAAACCATACTGTTGCTCACCGATAGTCACCTCTTCTCTCAGCCTGGCTTCCACTACTCTTTCCCATAACTTCATGGTGTGACTGATCAACTTAATTCCCCTGTAGTTACTGCAAGACTGCACATCTCCTTTGTCGGTATCGGTATCAGCACACTTCTTCTCCATTCTTCAGGCATCTTCTCACCTTCCAAAATCCTGTTAAACAATCTGGTCAAAAACTCCACTGCCATCTCTCCTAAATATCTTCCACGCTTCACGCTCCTAAACATCTCCACGCTTCACGTATGTCATCTGGTCCAACCGACTTTCTATTCTTCATCCTCTTAATCGCTGCTCTCACTTCCTCCTTACTAATCCTATCTGCATCCTGCTTCACCAACTCCACATCATCCAACCTTCTCTCTCTCTGATTTTCCTCATTCATCAGCTGCTCAAAATACTCCCTCCACCTTCTCAACACTTCTTGTAACTGGATCCTGGATTTCCTGACTGGGAGACCTCAGGCAGTCCGGATCGGGAACAGCATCTCCAGCACCACCACACTGAGCACTGGAGCCCCTCAGGGCTGTGTGCTCAGTCCACTGCTGTTCACTCTGCTGACTCACGACTGTGCACCAACGCACAGCTCGAATCATATCATCAAGTTTGCTGATGACACGACCGTGGTGGGTCTAATCAGCAGGAACGATGAGTCAGCATATAGAGAAGAGGTGCAACGGTTAACTGCCTGGTGTGGAGCAAACAACCTGTCTCTGAACGTGGACAAAACGAAAGAGATGGTTGTGGACTTCAGGCGAGCACAGAGCGACCAATCTCCACTGATTATCGATGGATCCTCTGTGGAGATCGTCAAGAGCACCAAATTCCTTGGTGTTCATCTGGCGGACAACCTCACCTGGTCACTTAACACCAGCTCCATCACCAAGAAAGCCCAGCAGCGTCTCTACTTCCTGAGAAGGCTGAGGAAAGCCCATCTCCCTCCCCCCATCCTGTCCATGTTCTACAGAGGGACCATTGAGAGCATCCTGAGCAGCTGCATCACTGCCTGGTTTGGGAATTGCACCGTCTCGGATCGCAAGACCCTACAGAGGATAGTGAGGACAGCTGAGAAGATCATCGGAGTCTCTCTCCCCTCTATCATGGACATTTACACCACACGCTGCATCCGCAAAGCACACAGCATTGTGGACGATCACACACACCCCTCACACACATACTTCACCCTCCTACCATCAGGAAAATGGTTCCGAAGCATTCGGGCCGTCACAACAAGACTGTGTAACAGTTTCTTTCCACAAGCCATCAGGCTTCTCAACACAAAGAACTGAACAGAACTCACACACACTCACTTACACACACACACACACACACACACACACACACACACTCACTGTGTTACTGTTACTGAACTGTACAACCTGGACTAAACACAATCATCACTCATCTCGATCCACTCCACCACCATTTATACATTTATTATTATTTATACTCGCACCTTATATTCAGTAAAATGTTTACATGCTGTTTTTGCACCTTTTATACTACAGTAAAATGTTTACATGCTGTCTTTGCACCTCCTTGCTGCTGTTTTTTTGCACTACATTGCTCTGTTCTGTTGTACTTTTTCCTGGGTATAGTTTTTACATTTCCCCTTCACAGTACTGTATATTTAAGTATACAGTAGGTTTACTAGTCGGCGCTATACTTGGTTTTTGTCTTTTGTCTTGTCTTGTGTTGTCTGTCTGCACTCTGTCTGTCTGTACTGTTCTTTTGTTTGCACTGTTTGCACCAGCCTGCACTCGATGCACTTTATGTTGTTTTGTTGTTTAGTGTAGCACCAGGGTTTCGGAGGAACGTTGTTTCGTTTTTACTGTGTACTGTGTACCACTGTGTATAGTAAAAATGACAATAAAAGCCACTTGACTTGACTTGACTCTCCTCACTAGTCAACACATTTCCCTCTCCATCCTTTATTGCTCTAACTTGCAGTACATCATTCCCAGCTCTGTCCCTCTGCCTGGCCAATCGGTATAAATCCTTTTCTCCTTTCTTAGTGTCCAACTTCTCATACAGCTCCTCATATGCCTTTTCCTTGGCTTTCGCCACATCCCTCTTTACCTGCTGCCGCATCTCCTTGTACTCCTGCCTACTTTTCTCATCACTCTGTCTATCCCACTTCTGTTTTGCCAACCTCTTTCTCCTTATGCTCTCCTGCACTTCTTCATTCCACCACCACGTCTCCTTGTCTTGCTTTCTATTTCCAGATGTCACACCAAGTACTTTTCTAGCTGCCTCCCTCATCACTCCTGCAGTAGTTGCCCAATCATCCAACACCTCTTCAACACCACCAAGCCTCTGTCTGACCTCTTCCCTGAACCTCACACTACACTCTTCCTCCTTCAGTTTCCACAATCCTATTCTTCTTTTAGTCCTCACTCTCCTCCTCTTCTTCTTCGCCTCCAAAACCATCCTACAGACCACCATCCGATGCTGTCTAGCTACACTGTCCCCTGCCAACACCTTACAGTCTCCAATCTCCTTCAGGTTGCATCTCCTGCATAGCACATAGTCCACCTGTGTGCACCTTCCTCCACTCTTATACGTCACCCTATGATCCTCCTTCTTCTTAAAATAAGTGTTCACCACTGCCATTTCCATCCTTTTAGCAAAATCTACCACCATCTGCCCTTCCACACCCCTCTCCTCAAAACCATACCTACCCATCACCTCCTCATCACCTCTGTTCCCTTCACCTACATGCCCATTAAAGTCTGCCTCAATCACCAACCGTTCTTTCCCAGGTACACCATCTACCACTCCATCTATTTCACTCCAGAATCTTTCCTTCTCCTCCATCTCACAGCCAACTTGTGGAGCATAGTCACTGATTACATTTATCATCATCCCTTCAACTTCCACCTTCACGATCATCACCCTATCAGAAACTCTCTTAACCTCCACTACACTCTTACTGTACTCTTCCTTCAGAATCACCCCTACACCATTTCTCTTTCCATCCACACCATGATAAAACAGTTTAAATCCACCTCCAATGTTCCTGGCCTTACTCCCTTTCCACTTGGTCTCCTGAACACACAGCATATCTACCTTTCTCCTCTCCATCATATCAGCTATCTCTCTCCCTTTACCCGTCATAGTACCAACCTTTAAAGTACCAACCCGAACCTCCACTCTCCTACACTTTTTCCTTTCCCTGCCGTCTCTGTAGATGTCTTCCTCCTCTCCTTCTCCTCCTTCGGCCAACAGTAGCCCAATTTCCACCGGTACCCTGTCAGCTAACGATACCTGTGACGGTCGTTGTTAACCCGGGCCTCGACTGTTTCGGTATGAAATTCTCATTTGTGATCCGCATATTTGATTTGGCACATGTTTTGGCACCTTCCTAAATATATAATATTATTTATTATGTAGTATTATTTTATAATATATAAATAAAAAATTACTTTTCAGTGGAGTTTTTGTTTTATCCATGAGTAAAGAAAGGACTTTGTGAACAAATGTGTGTTTTGTCTAAGGTTTTCATTTCACCTCTTATATATTTATTTATTTATATTTTGAATGAAAATATTCACCTTAATAAAAATTTAAGCCAGCCCTAATATACAGTATATACATAAATTTTACGGGTATAAGGTCACACAACATTCACGGTTCGGTACGTGCCTCGGTTTTTAAGTCACAGTTTGGTACAATTTTGGTACAGTTAAGAAATAATGTGTATATACAGTACATATATATAATTTAGAGAAATAAAATAAAAAGGACTAAAAATGAATGCAAAACACCTTTTCTTATATTGATTAAATTGATTAATCAATTAAATAGGCATAAATTATATTGATTAAATAAACATTAATTAATGGAAACATTTCATTAAATAGTTCACATTTGTTAGACCACATTTGAGTAATACAGATGTGTATTTAAATGTGTTTGTGTTTGTGTTTAATATTACATTTTCTAAAGATATGATCTACTTAACTGCTCTACTTATTTCAGTGTACTTGAAGATTCCGTCAATCTTTCATTCATTCACTCCCTTAATATGTGGATTTGTCATGATTTTCTCTGTTAAGTAAAATTCTTGTAGCTGGACTTATAAAATGCTTAAGAATTCATAGCGCTAGTGTTTGCCACTCCAGCCACTTCCTGGTTAGCGGCTAATGCTAGTGCTATGGATTATTTAGCATTTTCATGCGTGCTCAAAACTATTTATTTCATTAGGGAGTGAGTAACCACAGTGACACTTAGCTAAATCTAGTTGCTTTTTTATACTTAAAAAAAAATAATAATGATAATAAAATATATGCGAGTGCCCTGGCCGTGCCCTGGCCGTGCCCTGAAACACATTTCGTGGCAGGGTTAACAAACCAGGTCCCTCTGGTCATCCCTCCACAGGTCGGGTCAGGACCTTTTGGCCCAAACACAGGGGGAGGGCGTGTCGCAACGCTCAGTCTCTGCACTTGGCGGTCTAAAAGGATGGGTGGGTTGGGGCTGCTTGGCGGGAGCATGAGAGTGGCATAGGAGATACCGCTGGAATGCCGCTGATTGTCTCTTGGACTCCTGGAACCTGTCAACTACCAAATCAATGGCATTGAAGAACAGGCCCGAAGGAGGGAGTGGGGCGTCCAGCAGCACGACCTTGTCCCTGTCAGATATTTCGGACAGGGTAAGGCACAGATGTCTCTCAGTGGCTATTAAGGCAGCCATAGACCGGCCAATGACTTCAGCAGTCTCTTTTGTGGCCCATATGGCCAGATCTGCCATATGGCGGATCTTGGAAAACTGGCCGGCCCAAAGGGTTTCCCATATCCTGCTCCCGCAGCATGCCGGCTTGGTATGCCTGTAGCACTGTCATGGTGTGCAGACATCCAGTGGCCTGATCTACTGAGGCGTAAGCTTTACCCACCAGCGCCGAGTTAGTGCACAGGGGCTTGGTGGGTAATGTCGGGGGTTTAAGGGAAATTGCCACACCCGGGGAGAGATAGCGAGCCATGGTCTTTTTAACCCGTGGCATGATATAGCCATGATCCCTTCAGCCCCAGGACATTGGAATAAACCGCGGTCTTGAGACTTAAGGGGCAGGACAAGAAAGGTCACGCCCAGGACCTGGACACCTCGTTGTGCAGGTCGTGGAAAAATGGCAAGCCCCAACGCAGAGGCTGTGACAACGGGAGCAAGAAAACGCTCATCAAACTTGCCAGAGGGAGGGGCTTTATGCTCACCGGCCAGCCAAGCTATATCTAGCTTCTAAACGGCACATGTCACAAACTCCAGGAGCTCCTAGCTATCAGGTTTCATGTTCCGCTCCGAAAACAAGCCACACACAGGTAATAAAACGGGGGCAGGGAGAAGCACATTGGCAAAAAGTGTGCTTAGTTTCCTTAGATGCCTTAAAAAAATTTTTTTTGACAGACACAACATTAAATTTCACACAGAACACTTCATGAACAAACAGAAGCTGAAGCCGGCTTCTCTCCATGGGCGTTTTATAGTTTCTGGTCGTGACGTCACCCTGCTGGTGACAGCGAGCGTCCAATTTTTGACTGATTACACACATTTTTTTTAGAGTGTGAACACTCGGGCACGTTCCCAAAACGTTTTGGACACAAAAAAAGTTTCTGAACGGTAACTCCAGGGATTTTTACATACAACAGTGTCTATACAAACAAAAAAATCTGTGAGTGGAGGCTCTGCAGGCTCAAACACCTTGTTGATAAGCCGAGAATGTGGTCAGCTTTACCTGTGGCATGGGTGCAGTGGAAATGCTGGCTGAACATATTAAATCAGACCCACAAAATTTTCCATTGCACCTCTTGGGACAAGGTTCCATGTCCTCTTTCCACTGATTAACTATGATGTTTTCACCACTTTAACAATTCTGACCAGACCAATTATATCGAAATACAGATTTTATTATTAACTTCAAGATTCCAAAGAAAACATTGTGATTATTAATTGATTTGCCTGAATACTTAAGCAAATCTACCCACAGCCTTCAAAACTACAGAGCTACTATTTAGCCAGGTATTCAGACACTGTGGCATAGCAAAGGACATGTGACTCAACAAAGGAACACAAGTTACATTCCAAGTCTGGAAAAGCTGGGAGTAACCAGCACTCTCACCTCTGGATATAGGAGTTTACTGACAGTTTTTATTGCGCAGACACCCCCAAATATTATCCTGAAAATAATGTCATGTCAATACCACTATAGCCTACAAACCTGCACACCAGACAAACCCAAACGATCTCATTTAATATCACAATTACAGTCAACATCAATTACACACACATGAACTCATTTACCACTCACATACAGTGTACAATACAGTGGGGCAAAGGTTCACCTTCCTACATTACAACAATCACACAGCCAAGACACAGGAGTGGCTTAGGGACAACTCTGGGAATGTCCTAGAGTGGCCCAGCCAGAGCAATAAGTGGAACTCTGAAAGTGTTGGTACCCATCCAATCTGACCCAGCATTAAAAGGATTTGCCATGAAGAATGGCAGAAAATCCCCCATTCCAGTAACGCAAAGATTGTTGTGTCATACCCAAAAAGACTTAAGGCTGTAATCACTGCCAAAGGTGCTTCAACTAAGTACTGAGTAAAGGTTATGAATACTTATGTACAGCCATCCGGCTCATCATCAGCACACAGTTCAAATGCTTGCATCTCTGGGGTTCATCATTATTGCCTATGAAATGGGCAGCTTGCACTGGAAAGGCACCATCAATGCTAATGATATATACATATATACAGGTTACAAGCAACATGTACTTCAATCTAGATGAAATCCTTTTCAGGAAAAGACTTGAATATTTCAGCAAGACAATGCTAAACTGCATTAAAACAGCATGGCTTAGTAATAGAAGAGTCTGGGTGCTGAACTGGCCTGCCCGCTATTTAAATCATTTGGTACATCATGAAATAAAAATATGTAAAAAAAAAAAAGACCCAGGACTGTTAAGCTGATAGAAGCCTGTATCAGACACAAATATGAGAGCATTCCTCTTCCTAAACTCTCACTACAGGTCTCCTGACACAGATTTACACAGACTGTTCAAAGGTGAGGGGAGGTTATACAGTTGTAAACATGGCTCTGTACCAAATATTTTTGAGACGTGTTATAGCTATCAAATTCAAAATTACCTTATATATTTGTTCAAATGCTATAATTTCTCAGTTTACACATTTGTTTTACAAATTCTATTGTAAATAAAACATGGGTTGATGAGATTTCTTTTACTTTTTTCCATTTTTCCCAAAGTTTTGGACAATGTGACTTTACCTACAACACCAGAATATGTTGGAAGGGTTACAAGAAATAATTCTTTACTCTCATCCAAAAACAAACCCAAGCTTTTAAAGATTAGAGGTGGGTTTGGCTCACACAGGGGGCATATAAAAACATTTTTCATATGGTGGTGGTTCTTCCAAATTGCAGTGCTGTATTTCTATTTCCAGAGGTCTGACATGGATTTATTTTAAAATACATGACATCATAAACAAAAATAGTAAACTGACTGCACAATTTAGATTCTACCATGGCCATCTCATCCCCATGACTTGAACCATTTTTAAAAACTATGGGATGAACTGAAGAGGAGAATTCAACAGGTGGACCCTGAACTTAGAAAGATCTGGAGTGATTCTATATGGAGGAATATTCTCAGATTCTTTACCTCATCTCTCATTAAAGGAGAAGACTCATATACTCATAAAGGTGGCAATATAATTTAAAACATATTTGTTTAAAAAAATGTGTTTAAATGTAATAAATAGACATTTGGTGCAACCCAGATGAGGATGGGTTCCCTCTTGAGTCTTGTTCCTCCCAAGGTTTCTTCCCTATGCCATCTTGGGGAGTTTTTCCTTGTCACAGTTACCATCGGCTTGCTCATCAGAGACAAACTTAAACTTATAAAAAACATCTTATTCATTTTTATCACCACATTATTTGTGTAAGCTGTTTTGAGACAATGTTCATTGTTAAAAGCACTATACAAATAAAAATAAATTGAATTGAATTGGTTTTGCGAATTGTTTTAACAAAAGGACATTAGGCTACACAATAAAAACAACAATTAATATTTAGCAAGGGTGCCAATATTAGTGGGGGGCATGCTTTATAAACATGCTATGCATTCATTTTCACCCCATATGTGTTTTATATTGGGTTTTTTTTTTTGTCTGCTTTCCTTGCTTTGTCTTTATTTCTGATACTGTTTATGAATCCTGACCTAAGGCCTCTCCCTGAGCAATTGTTTTTGGTTATGTTTGTTGTTTTCTGAGCATTATACAAATATTAAAATAAAAGTATACATCAACAACAGCTGTCTCTGCTATACAGCAGGGTAGAGTTTCAGTACAACAGACGAGTGCCATGTACATATCATACTAAACAGGATTTTATTACACAGGGGTGCTTTGCTTAGACTTTGTGTCAAGTTATGAATGGAGAAATTAATTAACTTAGTCTGAGTGTATAGGCACAGCAAATGAACACAGCTTACCCTTCATTCTGATGACATTCTCTTTAGTATATTAAACTAAATTAACAAAAACTTTGTCAATATTTAAGTCAAGCATAGCAAATTTAAAGCATGTTAAAATAGAATATATCCTGTGCACAAATGATACTTCTATGAATATGATTTACTCTAGCATTTTCATGGTTCATTAAGTTTTGCACTCCAAAAACAAAAATGTTGGTGTACAATATTTAAAAAGCAAATAAATACAATGCTGATAATAAGATGTGATAGATTAAGTGATGTTCCACAAGCTGCAGAATAATGATGGTAAGTGATATAATGATATTACATTTCCAGTGATTTATGTGAATGGATGACAAAATGACTAGACTGTCTTGTCATCTAAGCAAAGTAGATTCAGGACACACACACACACACACACACACACACACACACACACACACACACACACACACACACACACACACACACACACACAACCTGTGATTAATAGTAGTTAGAACAACAGCAAATGTACTATATCAGAGAGAGAGAGAGAGAGAGAGAGAGAGAGAGAGAGAGAGAGAGAGAGAGAGAGATTCAAAAGAGCAACAAAGGTACATGGCTCTACTTTCATTTTTACTCAATAGTGATTTTATAAGTAAAATTTAATCTTTAAATGGACTCATATGTCCATGATAAAGTATGGGGCATGTCATTTGTTTTACTATGGAAAAAGATTAATGTGAAGAATAACCTTTTAATTGTATTTGTGCTCTATGAAATTCTAAATACTGAAGCTTATACATTAGTTGAAATATAAAAGTTTTAATTGATAATAGTTGACCTAAACTTATATTTTGTCATTTATGGTGGGCATAAAGTACAAAATAAGGCTAGCTAAGAATAAAGGGTAAAGAATACAGTACAAGCAATTTGATCATTGAGTCATAGATTACATTCAGAGTAGCACTGAAAAATCCGTGTGCCACCGCTCAATCTATAACTTCATAATTAGTTAGACGAAATTGCCCGCTGAGAAAAAACAACGAAATAAACAAACCAATAAAACGCTTGATCTAAACTTGGCAGTGCACTGTCCTGTAAATCCATTTGGGAGAACATTCGTGCGCGTAAAGCCGAGAGGATCATCTGCCCCCTGCGCCTGAGCTAGTGGTACGGTCCAGAGATGCTGATATAGCGAGTATGTGAGAGGTTTGTCTCGAATACTTGCGCTCTGTCTGAGGGAGAGGAGATGGGAATTCTGAACGAATTTCTGCCTAACTTCAGTCCTCTAACCAATTGCCATTGTGTTCAGCTTATTTGAAGAGGCTTAGATGGCTAAATAAAGCCCTTGTCTTCTGGGAATTTATACAGTGATTAAAAGTGCGAACCAAACGGAATGGAACTAACCTGTTTGGGCAACACATCGAACACAGGTATTGCCGATTTTAATTTCTATGGTTATCAATGTTTGCAACGCGTGCCAGTCACGTGTGAGACACCATGCCATTATCAGTAGTACAGATATCCGTATGCTGTAGCTGTACATGGATGGAGGTAAAAAAAGAAAAACGTCTCTTAATGGGTTCTCTAGTAAATGACAGCACATAATCAGCTCAGCTACGCGCTGGGTCTAGCTCGAGACCGCGCAGAAACATTTACATTTTGATTTGATGTTTGAGATTTCGGCGAGATTATCCCTAATAATGAGAATATAAAATGCTAAAAACAGGGGAAAGGCTAAATGCTATGTTACCTGATCGTTGTTTAAGCAGCTGAAACGCCAACATCTGTGATACTTATTCCGGCGAATTAGTGTTGCGGTTCGTGGTTTCATGCCCAGACGGAGTTGCATGTTCTGAGACACACCTATCCTACAGTACTGTGCAATGTTAAGTGGCAAGAAAAAGGTACAGTATTCTTGCTTTAGAGGCCTGCTCATGACTAATAAATGGGGAAAATTTGACAGGTTGCTTGAAATACATTCATGAACTGACATTATGTTTGCTATTGTTCAGTTTTACACGCGATTACTATTTAGATATGTACAATAGTGTATTAGTGGTTAGGTCCAGCTGACTTGTAGGTGAAGCTGCAGGTGTTTTTGGCGCTCGAAATGTTGAATTGTATTCGGACAAAATGGGACATCGTGAAAGATTGTTAAAACCTAAAACTAGATATTACTACCTATTTAAATATTTCACTTCTTTGGAGGAGCATAGCTAAAGTAAAAACATAAAAATATATACATTTTTCGCAATCCAGTGATTGGCCAAGTTTGATCGTGATGATCCCAGTAATATTTTAGTTAGAATTTATTTATTTAGGAAAATCTTAAATGAACACATATATATATATATATATATATATATATATATATATATATATATATATATATATATATATATATATATAAAAATTTTTTAAATTAAGAAAACAAACAAAAAAACAATCCAATGATGAAACATTAAGGAAAAGATTTGATCTTGTACTCATTTGAACAAAAACCTGAAAATTGTGAAGTCAACTAACAGAATGGATTTTTCTTTAAAAAAAACCCCAAAAACTTCAGGACATATGACACATGATTATTCGGTCATGTAGCTGCATCAAGAGTTTCAGCAAGCTGAAGATTTTTGCATACTAAAGATGAAAAAGGAAGACGAGTCTAGATGCCCCCCTTTCTGGTTGAGTTTAAGCAAATTTCCTTTTGATGCTCATCCTCAGAGTTTGGCCTTTTACTGTCATCCTTCCTCTCTACTCCATATTTTTTGTCAAGGGCTATTAAAGTGGACTTAAATGGAATGGAACCTGGGCTATGGGTAATGATAATAGGGTTTTTAATGCAGTCGGGCTGTAATACTACTTTCTCTCTCATAACACATTTCTGATGCACAAGTTTACTATGTGACCTAAACATACTTTATTATGAAATCCTGTTTCAGCCACATAAAATTAAAAGTTAATTCTGACTTTTTTTCCTTGCAATTATGACTTTATTTCTTGTAATTCTGACTTTCTTTCTTTCAGTTCTGACTTTATTTCTTGCAAATTTAAATTTTTCTCCTCCAGAGCAGGTTGTCAGACATAGAGGACTATTTTAAGCGTGGTTTTACGAATTGGTTACATTTTAGCGCTGCTGCTATCGATTACTTTAGTACTTGAGTATTATAACAATTATTCTATTGATTAATCGAGTAATCGGAGAAGAAGTACTTTTTATTTGCTTATTTACTTTATTTACTCAGTATTATTCTCATTCACAATTATTTCTGCTCTGTGTGTTGTTAAATGTACTAAACAAAAGTGCACAATAGTGCAGAATCGGTAGGATCACTTAGTCAAAAAATGTACAGTGCGGGCATAGATAATGGAACTCACATTTTAAATAGGACTCTTGGTATTTTAAATGAAGCTTTTTTTAACTGACAGTTGTGGAATCTTCTGCTGTCTCATGATTTAGTCTTTTCCTGTTTTCCAAGAAATTTGCCAGCAAATTTGTTTTGTAGTTGTCTTTGCTAGGGCTAGCTGTGGTCTTAATTTATCATATCAATGCATAGAAAAAACTGTGACTGAAAAATACGGGAAATTGGCATAGAACATTTGGAAATGGCCATCCAGAATTGTTCATTTTTCAATACACCGAAGAGTGCAAAAGTCAATAAAATGGTAATAAAATAGTATATAATAAAAAGTTTTTATTCTTTCTGTGCAGCCTAGAATTGCAGGATGTACATTGTGCAGCCTCATTTAGTATTTGCTATTTGACAGGAATGACGAGATGGAATGGATGCTAGTGCAGGTAAAATATTTCTTTTCAAAAACTAGGCAAAATCCACAATTCTAAATAACAGTAGAAAAACGGAACAAGGTCAGGTGATGAAAAGACTGGGATAAATGAGACTTGACAAAAATAAAATTGTAATGGAAAATACATTTTTAAAAACAACAGAAAACAAATGGCTTAGTAGAGTCGGTGAAACTGGGCAAAAATATTGTGTGCAGTCTGTGTGTGTAGATGTGTGAGCAATAACACCTGTGCTCAATTAGTAGCTTGGCAATTGTGAGCGCAGTAGGCTGTGGCAACTGTAATGGCCATGTTTGTGATTCATGGTGGTTGCTGGGAGATTGAGTTCCTGTTAGCACAAATAGGCAAATCAATATTTTTTATTTATTTATGATTGTGGTCAATATTATTTTGGAAAACTGCCGTTCAGCCCAGTTTCTAAAGGGCGGGCATAATGTTCTGCTTCAGAATGTCACAGTACATGATGGAATTCATGCTTCCCTAGGCACCCCAGTACCAGCAGCACTCATGTAGCCCCAAACCATGATGCTACCACCACCATGCTTGACTGTAGGCAAGACACAATTTTCTTGGTACTCCTCATCAAGACAAATGGACACTATCTATCTATATTAGGGCTGCAACAACTAATCAATAATAATCGATAATGAAATTCATTGTCAACTTATACTGTTATCAATTAGTTGGACTGCTCAAGTTATGGGTTACCTGACGGCAAGATAACACAGCCGCTTGCAAATTTATCTGTCCCACTCCCGCAAAGGTTCTGTCCCGCTCCCGCAAAAATGTTTTTTTTTCTGCGCAATATTTAAAGTTTGTCCTGCTCCTGCTTGCTTCCCTTTTAGATATGAATGTAAAAAAAATTGGAAAATTAACAAACATTTTTAATTTTATTTGAGTTTGACTTTTTGTGTAAATGGGGAAAATGGACATGAGCAAGGAACTTTTGAGAAAATGGAACATCAACTGAAATGATATCTCATAAAAATCAAGTTTTTGTTGTGTTGTATGTTCCTTTCTTTAATAATGAATTGATATCTGTAACACTCAGCGATTCTCCTCTGTCTTGCACTTTAGACATTTTGCCTTGGTGTGCTCTAGTAGTGTAACACATATAAAACACACTTTGGACCTTGTGCCTGTAAATCATTTTAGTGTATTTTATTTTATTATTATTATTTATTATTTTATTCTCTATCAATCCGCACACACATGAGTATTTTACAGCCCTCACACATATTTACCCATCAACTCTTGTCCTGCGCTGCACTCGTTTGCGTCTGGTCCTGCGGGAGTGCAGGTCTCTAGTACAGGTCAACCAGCAGCAGGAAAATGTGTGCATCCCAATCCAAGGCATGGGAGCATTTTACAGTATATTAAACGCAAACTGGAAGTTATTCAAAACTGAGGGATGTACAAGCACAAGAAAAGAAAACACACTGGTGTCATGGATGAAGGCGAAACATCAGCATGGTAAGCTAAAACTGTATAATCCTCATTATGTGAAAATGTTATAGTTTAATGAAGTGCTATTGTGTAAACTGTTTGTTTGCTAACTTCGGGACAGTCGCACTGGATCTTTTCTGTCGTGACTCACGAGTGTCAGGTTGCACAATTACCTCGCTCACGACATAGTAATGGATTCAATTAATACTGTGTGAACAAACACTAAATCTGCAAGCAGCAAATAACAGCAGCAGTAAACGATTACATTTTTGTCACTGTTGTGGTACACCAATGCATATTTTTCCGTTTTTTTTTTTTTTTTTTTATCAAATCTGTTGGCTTGCTGCGTTTCTCCGTTCATTTATTTTTTTATAGCATTTGACTACTACAACAGTTAAATTGTCTGTTTTCAAACCTGATTTACTGCTGCTTAACTATGTTTGAATGCTTGGTTTCAATGTTTGTATATTTATTTTATGCATATATCATTTAATTATCATACAAAATTGAATTAATGATATATTCTAGATGCTTATATCGTCACAAATGAACAAAATATCTTGTATTATATTTTATATAGATTTTTTTCAGGCATGGTTGTCAACTTGCCGTCTGTAATACAATACAAATATTGACTTACACAAATTGCTTCACCTTGCATACTCAAATGCTGTTTTTTTTTTTTTTTCAACAGAAGGAAACAACCAAGCATGAGGGAATTTGTTCAAAGAAAAAAATCCCCCGTGCACTCCTCAACAAGCAGCTACTATAAGCTTTAAAATGTCAAGATTACAGATAGTTAAACTCAATATGTGGGTTTTATATAGTGTTCTATAAACATCTAATAAAAAATATAATAATTTATCCGATTAATTGGGAAAAAAATAATTGTTAGTTGCAGCACTTTGTCTGTCTGTCTATCTATCTATCTATCTATCTATCTATCTATCTATCTATCTATCTATCTATCTATCTATCTATCTATCTATCTATCTATCTATCTATCTATCTGTATATATAGGCAGAATACAGTATAACCTAGCCATTACGGATGCACAAGCCAGTGCCCTTTCAGTGCTGGTCCCAAGACCGGATAAATGGGAAGGGTTGTGTTAGGAAGGGCATCCAGCGTAAAACATGTGCCAAATTGAATATGCGGATCACAAACCAGAATTTCATACTGAAGGCCCAGGTTATCAACGAACGCCACAGGTATTGTTAGTCAACAGGGTAGAGAAAGAGACAGAGACAGCAGGGAAAGGTGAAGTGTAAGAGAGTGAAGGATTGGGTGGGCACATTAAATGTTGGTACTATGACTGGTAAAGGGAGAGAGGTAGCTGATATGATGGAGAGGAGAAAGGTAGACATGTTGTGTGTTCAGGAGACCAAGTGGAAAGGGAGTAAGGCCAGGAACATTGGAGGTGGCTTTAAACTGTTCTATCATGGTGGATAAAATGTGGATAAAATGAGAGTACAGTAAGAGTGTAGTGGAGGTGAAGAGAGTTTTTGATAGGGTTATGAACGTGAAGCTGGTAGTTAAAGGGGTGATGATAAATGTCATCGGTACCTATGTTTCACAAGTCAGTTGTGAGATGGAATAGAAGGAAAATTCTGGAGTAAGTTAGATGAAGTGCTGGAGAATATACCTAGGAAAAAAGGATTAGTGATTTGGAGCAAATTTTAATGGGCATGTTGGTGAAGGGAACAGAGGTGATAGGTAGGTATTGTCTTACGGAGAGGAATGTGGAAGGGCTGATGGTGAGAGCAGCAATAAAGAGGGTAAAGAGTGGAAAGTCGATGGGACCAGATGACATACTAGTAGATGCATGGAGATGTTTAGGAGAGATGGCAGTGGAGTTTTTAAACCAGATTTTTTAACAAGATTTTGGAAGGTGAGAGGATGGCTGAGGAATGGAGAAGGAAGAGCACTATGGACGCAATATTTGCTTTTAGAATGTTGATGTAGAAGTATAGAGAATGTCAGAAGAAGTTGCATTGTGTGTTTGTGGATCTATAAGAAAGCTTACGACAGGGTGCCGAGAGAGGAGTTGTGGTATTGTATGAGGAAGTCAGGTGTGTCAGAGAAGTATGTGAGGGTGGTGTAGGACGTGTATGAGGACAGTGTGACAGCAGTGAAGTGTGCAGTGGGAACGACAGACTGATTCAAGGTGAAGGTTGGATTGCATCAAGAAACAGTTCTTTTAAAACGTGGATGAGTTTAAGCATTTGGGGTTAACAGCAAAGTCATGGAGAGTGTGTTAGAGAAGTGAATAAAAGAGTGCAGGCAGGGTGGAGTTGGTGGAAAAGAGAGGCAGGAGTGATTTGTGATAGATAGTATCTGCAAGAGTGAAATGGAAAGTTTATAGGACTGTGGTAGAGACAGTGGCATTGAGTAAAAGACAGGAGTTGAACATGTTGAGATTTTCATTTGGAGTGATGAGGATGTACAGGATTAAAAATTAGTTTATTAGACAGCGCATGTGGGACGTTTTGAAGAAAAGGTGAGGGAGGCGCGATTGAGATGGTTTGGACATGTGCAGAGGAGGAACATGGGGAATATCGGTAGGAAAATGCTGAGGATGGAGCCGCCAGGAAGGAAGAAAAGAGGAAGAACAAGGAGGAGCTTTCTGGATGTGGTGAGGAAAGACATGCAGGTAGTTGGTTTGAAAGAGGCAGATGTAGAGGATGGGGGTATGGGGACAGATGATTCGCTGTTGCGACCCCTAACGGGAGAAGCCAAAAGATGAAGAAGAAGAAGGCGGAATATAGTATATATATGTGTGTGTGTGTGTGTGTGTGTGTGTGTGTGTGTGTGTGTGTGTGTGTGTGTGTGTGTGTGTGTATAATATGTATGTGTATACATAAATCTACATTGTGTCCCTTACATTGGCTTGCTATTCAGCAGTTATTGGCAAAGAATTAAATGAATGATGTGATTTGGCCTGTGTTGTTTTTTATCTGTAGTTGCCAGAATTAATTGTGGTTGATAATAATTTAGGCAATCTGTTGTTGCTATTTGTGATAATATACAAAAATTGCGAACATCTGTGGGAGCTTAGGGTACTGTATTCCACCTACTTATCCACTCTCATGCTACATTCTCAAGTCAAGTCAAGTCAAGTTTATTTGTATAGCGCTTTTCACAACAGACATTGTCTCAAAGCAGCTTTACACAAATCAACAGTGATGGTGAATGGTGTGAATTTGTCCCTGATGAGCAAGCCTCTGGCGACTGTGGCAAGGAAAAACTCCCTTAGATGTTATGAGGAAGAAACCTTGAGAGGAACCAGACTCAAAAGGGAAACCCATCCTCATTTTGGGTGACATCAAGAGTTTGATCATAAATCTTTCAACAGTACAGAACACTGGAGAGTGAGAACTAACATGATTACTGGAGTATAAGATTATAAGTGATGTTCTTTCTGCAGTCTTATACAGTCTATATGGTTAGTAGCTCTGAGTTTTATGAGCTCAGCATTTGTGATCACCACAGATCCAGCATCAGCTTCTCCATGCCAGAGCCTTTAACACTCCAGGAGGTCCAATGCCAAACTCCACACATGTAGCGGGATCCAAATGGCACTGGTACGTCTCTAGATGGTTCGGGATGTTTGCGAGTTCGGCATCTACTTCTTCAAAGGTCCGTAATCATCACGAGGTGGGAGGTGACTGGAGCTGGCCAAACCTCAGGGTGTCTCGGGATAGGGAGAGAAAGAGAAGCAGTGGAGAGGAATTAGCGTAGCTGCTGTTCATGATATTAACAGCACAAGTTGATAATGTGCATGTGATCAGATGTTCTGGAGCACAAGGTTATGATATGTGATGTGTGTTATGTGTAGGCTTTGCTAAAAAGATATGTTTTTAATCTACACTTAAACTGGGAGAGTGTGTCTGAGCCCCGAACACCGTCAGGAAGACTATTCCAGAGTTTAGGAGCTAAATGTGAAAATGATCTCCCACCTTTAGTGGACTTTGCTATTCTAGGAACTACTAGAAGCCCAGAGTTTTGAGATCTCAGGGAGCGTGGCGGATTGTAGCGAGTTAAAAGACTGGAGAGATACATGGGAGCCAAACCATTTAGTGCTTTATAAGTGAGAAGTAATAGTTTGTAGTCTATTCGAAACTTAACAGGAAGCCAATGTAGGGACGATAAGATCGGGGTTATGTGATCATATTTTCTTGACCTTGTAAGAACTCTGGCTGCTGCATTCTCCTATTGTTTCATCCTATAAAATAACAGTTGGCATATGCATTCAGGATGTTGACTAGTGAGGAGAGTGTGTTGAGAAGATGGAGGGAGTATTTTGAGCAGCTGATGAATGACGAAAATGAGAGAGAGAAGGTTAGATGGTGTGGAGATGTTTAAGCAGGAAGTGGATAGGATTAGTAAAGAGGAAATGAGAGCAGCGATTAAGAGGATAAAGAGTGGAAAGTCAGTTGGACCAGATGAAATACCAATAAAAGCATGGAGATGTTTAGGAGAGATGGCAGTGAAGTTTTTAACCAGGTTGATTTTGGGAGGTGAGAGGATGCCTGAGGAATGGAGAGGGAGTGTGCTGGTACCGATCTTTAAGAATGTGCAGACCTGCAGTAACTACAGGGGAATAAAGTTGATCAGTCACCCCATGAAGTTATAGAAAAGAGTAGTGGAAGCCAGGCTGAGAGAAAAGGTGAACATCTGTGAGCAACAGTATGGTTTAATGCTGATGAAGAGCACCACACACATTATTTGCTTTGAGAATGTTGATAGTGAAGGTCAGAAGGAGTTGCATTGTGTGTTTATGAATTTAGAGAAAGCGTACGACAGGGAGCGGAGAGAGGAATTGTGGTATTGTATGAGGAAGTCAGGTGTGTCAGAGAAGTATGTGAGGGTGGTGCAGGACATGTATGAGGACAGTGTGACAGCAGTGAAGTGTGCAGTAGAAACTACAGATTGGTTTAAGGTGGCGGTTGGACTGCATCAAGGATCGGCTCTGAGCCCTTTCCTGTTTGCAGTGGTGATGGACAGGTTGAAGGACGAGGTCTGACAGGAGTCTCAATGGACTATATTTTTGCGAATTATATTATTTGTGGTGCAAGTTGGAAGCAGGTTAAGAAAAGCCTAAAAAGGTGGAGGTACACGCTGTACAGAAGGGGAATGAAAGTCAGTAGGAGTAAGACAGAGTACATGTGTGTGAATAAGAGGGAGGGCAGTGGAGTGGTGCGGTTGCAGGAAGAGGAGGTGGAGAAGGTGGAGGACTTTAGGTACCATGGAGGAAGACTAAGGAGGGGGTTTATGGATGTGGTGAGGGAAGACATGCAGGTAGTTGGGGTGAAAGAGGCAGATGTAGAGGACAGGGGTGTATAGAGATGGATGATCCGCTATGGCGACCCCTAATGGGAGAAGCTAAAAGAAGAAGAAGATATGCATTTAGGATGAAGTCTATTGGCAAATGGAATTAAGTGCAGTTTGATGGGGTAAGACTAGTCTTAAGCAAAACATCCCTTTAAAGACAAGGCAGTGCTGCAGTTAAAAAAATATATACAGTGGAACCTCGGAGCTCGCGGTGCCCGATAGACTAAACAAAAACAGCATTTTTAGCATATAAACAACTGGTATTATTTGGCAACTTTTAGCATCCTGTGAAGGCAAAAAAATATACTGAAGTTTAAAAATAACCCTGAAATATTACAGAGGAAGGGTTGTGTTTTTGCACTGGTCCACTTCAAGACTGCTCTCAATGTTAAGCGGACTCTTAGCTGTTGGCTGTTTTTCTGCTTTGAGGGGATCTATTGGATGCTGCATGCCTTACAGTGCAAAACCTTAGGAAGTGTGTGACCTATACTGAGAGGCTCACACTGTCTTGACTTATTCATACAAGGTGTTTAAAGTAGGGCATTGCACAGCCCAGCTGGCACATACAGTACAACAAGACCTATCTTATATGATTTATCACAAGTTAGTTATATTTCATAACTTATTTAAGACTCATTTTAACTCATTTTAATATGTTTCTATAAACTTCTTTGGTGTCCCAAGTGTAAAAAGTACCAAACATTTTAGCAAAAACAAATCAAAAAGTTTATGTAACTGCAACAGACCATCTAATATTTTATGAGATACTAAATGCATTTGCATTGATCTTCATTATTGACAGAGTACTTACAGCTTTGAATTTTCTAATCAAAGCACACCAGAACCACTCCCCAACCTTATTTCCAACAATCAAAATAAATACAGTTATCCACAGTAAAACTCACCTGTTCTAGATTAAAATCTAGTATTAATCGTGTGTGAGAGAGACTTGCTGCATAGAGAAGGATTAATATAATGTTTATATAAGATAATAAAGCATTGGTTTAATTACTATGTTCTCAAGTGGTATGCTGCCTCCTCTTTTAGCTATCTGAATCATTAAACAAAAGACCAGGATATCATCCAGGTACATGAGCAAAAAAAATAGTAGTCCTGGAGCACGTTGTTAACCAGTGCTTGTAATACAGCTTTGTATTGGTGAGGCTGAAAGAATAAAATATTTGCTTGTCCTTATTGCATACCAGGTGGCAGGCATTTCTAAGGTGAGCTATGTGGTGATGGTGACAACATGATGGGGTTTGAAGGCAGTTGATGAGTGAAAGGGGTATTTAATCTTGATCGTAATTATGTAGTACCCACAGTGGTCAGTGCACGGTCAGATGGTGTTGTCCTTCTTGGCCACAAAGCAAAAAAACCTAGCACCCATGGGAAGAATAGGTGGGTCATGTGATATAGGCATCAAGAGTGTTGTTGATGCACATTTCCTCTTTCCTCTCTCGGTGAGAAAGGATAAATAGTCTGCTGGAAGGCAAGGGTCCCCTGGGAGCAACCCTCTGAAATAGGGCTTTATTGAAAACCTTACTTAAATTGTGGTACTTGAAGGGAATCGTAGTAACATCAGGGGTTTGGGGGTCAGGGGAGACCATGAATGTGGTGGAAAGTAGCTCAAAATCAGCTCAATTACAGCAAATTTTATCACATTGCTGTAATTGAGTAGGTTTTTTTGTGTACGAGTCTTTATTCTATGTCATTTTACTTTTACTGATGTATGTTTTGTCTAAAGTATTGTACTGAGTAAACAAAAAAATTGGCAGAGTAAATAAAAAAATGCAAAAAAAAAAAAAAACAGCTAAAAGAAAAAACCTTGTCAACGTTTGCTGAAGTTGAACTCAAATGTAAACTCTTGACCATTGGTAGTTAAAAAGTTTTAATAAGATTTTAATAAGATTTTAATAAGAGGTTTGGTCAAATTAGGCAAAAAGACATCGGTGCATAACATTGCTCATGTTGGTTAGCACTAACAATCTGCTGGTATCTAATTATTAATGATGCTAAACTTTGATGTCGAAAAAAAAATTGCCACCTTTTTTAATGTAAATAGGGATATGACTTCATACTGTCACATTAAAATGAACAACTCTATAAAAGTTTAAGTAAAGTGAAGTGGGGTTGTATGAGGTATCTATGTCTAGTCTAGCCTTTTTCAGCAGTCACGGATGGAAAAATAATAAGCATGATGTAGTGCTGCACAATTAATTGTATCGCAATCGTGATGTCAGCTTGTGGGATTATATGATGGCAAATGTTCCAATTTAATAAAATAAAAAAGTGCAGGTGTACACATGTTGTCTGAGAACAGTTTGCAGATTTTTTGCAGCGCCAACAAAACAAAATAGACCAGACAGTCTCAGTTTAGGCAGTGCACGTGTGGTCACGTGACTTTCCGGTGTGCAGCGTAGAGACCAGGTGATGGATGCCGAGCAGACCGACACTGAACCAAAAAAAAAACCACTACCTCTGTTATAAAGCGATATTTTAGCTTTAAGATCACCAACACTGAGCAGAGAGAGGAACTGTGTGGGATTTTCTGAATTAAAGTTGCTACATCACGTGACAATATGACATGTGTAACAGATTTCACTGGTTCCGGGTTGGAAGAAAGAAATGACAGGCGATGGTTTGAGAGACAGAGCTTTCTTTTATTTTTCTTCACTTTTGCCCTGCCACTTTCTATTCCTCGTACTTACGCCGGGGCACACACCCATTTGCGGTCCCACATGTCTTTCATCGACGCAACGCATAACTCGCGCAAACTCGCTGAGTGTCACGCCTTCACCTTGCACAATTGCCTAAATTCAAGTATGTAAACATATACTGTAAATAACTAAATGGGCACAGGCAATGGCAGGGCATTCCCGGTTGTTTTGGCAAAATGTTTGAATTGTTATTTTTATTAAAAAAATCTTTATGTATTTATTTATTGTTTTATGTAATTCAGCTGTACCTTAAAAAATCTTTTTTACATTAATGCAAATGTTATTCCTTTTTGTAAAAAAATATTCATTTTGAAAGCCTTTATAGTTGTACAAATACAAATTTCATCATTATCACTAATCTGTGTGCAATTTCCTTGATAACCAATCAAGTGGACTCATTTAACCATTTATTATATCGCTATCGCAATATTGACCACAATAATCGCAACATGACAATCGCAATCGTGCAGCCCTAGCGTGATGTTTTAAAAACTATATCACACAAAACTGAAAGGATGAGTTCAAAGTTATCAGTATCACTTACAAAATCATGTTGCTGATTTGCTGTATATATGCTTATGGGTTCTTCCCTGTGCTTTCTGTTCTGTAACTCTCAAATTAAGCCAAAATGCACAAAACGGACTTCATTCACAAAACGCACACCATCTGCATGTCATTTATCACAAACAATATATTTATTTTCAATAACCTGTGCGTCCTCCGCATTTGCCGGCTGATTGTGTTTTTAAATTATTACCTTACAAATTTTTTTTTTATATTATTATATACCGAAATACAAGTATGGAAAAAAAATAAATATGCAAAATACATATAAAGGGGGTAATGGCAGGTTTAATTAAATAACCAAATGAAAGTGACAGTGCCAAGTCTTTTTGCCTTTATGGCTCTAATATTGTTCAAAGTATTTCCACAATGTTGTGTGTTTCAGACATTGTTCACAGATCCCTACTTTATCCTATTTCTTTACATTTACAGTATTTGGCAGATGCTCTTATCAAGAGCGACTTACAATCATAAAAATTTTATACATCTGAACATAAGACATCATACAGTATACAGTATGTGAAGTAATGTTCCAAACATTGTAGAAAAGACAGCTGTGCGAGTTAGCCAAAGCAGCCATAAATCACATTGGATTAAAGTCAACTACCCTCTTTGATTGATTGACTAAAAGAGGAGCTGTCAATCTAAAACTATTGGACCAATGATGAAGCCAAATCCCTGTCTTACACAAAAAATGTCATGGTGGTGGGGGGACTATTTCAAATAGAATTAAAAAAAGAACTGGTATTCTGCTTGGGCAGATTTGTGTGCTGCATCAATCTACTAATCAGTCACTAGATTTCTAATGAGCTATTAAATACTTCAGAAACATGACCACCTCACCTGCAGCCAACCATATTTAATGAGCTAAATATTTTAACATAGCCAGCATTGACTAATCTTTTAGCAGGCATTCAACAAGGTTAACATTTAGAGATCTTTATAGAACTAGAATTATATATTCAATCCATTCCAATCTCATTTAAACTGGCCACTGTGGGATGATATCCATGTTTGTGTATCTTACTTGAATATGTTACTTCAAATTACTTTGTATATAATACATTTCTTTTAGAGCCCTTAACCCCAGTCAAATAAATTTGTGATCATTTGCATAATGTACAGAACTTTTTAAAACTGACTAAACCTTAAAGTTAAAATGTTCAGGTGGGTGTAAAACTCAAAAATTATTACAAATATTTGTTAATATCTGTAAGCAATATAGCAACCATGCTTTTATTTATTTATACATACTATTTATAAATCGATATTTAGAAATCAGGACAGCCAATGGCATTCAGGATATGCTGATAAGCATGAGCACTGTCAGACTGGTTGTGGGGGTGGTATAGCAACCGTTTATAGTGCCCTTCTTAATGTTAGTCAGAGATTAGGATTCAGGTTTAAATCATTTGAAGTGCTAGTTTTTAAAGTTGTACTTTCAGACATACATAGAAAACCCCTACTATCTCTCGCTCTGGCCACCGTGTATAGACCCCCAGGGCCCTACGTTGATTTTCTTCAAGAGTTTGCTCATTGATCAATTTTGATAAAGTGCTGATTGTAGGAGATTTTAATATTCATGTAGATGATGCAAATGATGCTCTAGGACTATCATTTGTGGACTCATTAAACTCTTTTTAGGGTTAAAAAAACATCACCAGACCAACTCATTGTTTTAATCACACACTAGACCTAATAATATCAGCAGTCGTCACTGATATAGATATTTTACCTCAGAGTGATGACATCACAGACCATTACCTCATATTATACACACTACTGGTAGAACATATTAGCTGTGTCTTACCACGTTATCGACTTGGTAGGACTATTGTTCCGACCACTAAGGACAGATTTAGAAATAACCTGCCTGATTTATCTAAATTTCTCACTAAACCCATAAATGCTAACAATCTTGATGAAATGGCTAACAACATAGACTCTATCCTCACTAGCACATTAGACACCAATGCCCCCATCCCGGTTAAAAAAGGTTAGAGAAAACACACCTGCACCATGGTATAATAGTCATACACATGCCCTTAAGAGAACAGCTCGTAATCTGGAAAGAAAATGGAGGAAAACTAAATTGGAACAGAGGCGATTTCTTTAAGACTGCAAGGGAAGCTCGGCTTCCCTTATAATGTCACAAAATTAATGGTCAAATATGTACTATTGTATTAACATTTTATTGACTAAAAATGCGTTAGAAAACGTTCATCTCAAAGACGAGTTCGTTCAGAATCAGTTACATATAGCAGGTCGGCTGACTCGATTTCCTTCTCATACATTCCCGCAGCGTCACAGTGCATTTCCCTATTGAAGCCCAGCGTCCATTGACTTCAATGGGGCTGCTTTGAACGGTTTTTTTCAGCGCTTCGAAACTAGATGGTCATTGGATAAACGCTGCGATTATGTCCCGCCCACGGACGCTCAGCGTCTCTGGGGGTGAATGGGGAGTGGGCTGGCCCGGACTCCGAGCTTCTGCGTGATGATTGGAGGGTCTGTCGAAAGACTGCATCTCCTTTTGACTGACAGCGATTCTGTACTATAAGGAATCACTGAAGCTATTCGCGCTCAGTCCCATCGCGGATTTCTCAAGTTCAGTCGAAATAAAAACTGCTGCAACCTATTTCTTTGATATTTGCTTGGCGAAATTGCTTGATTTTCATCATACATTTCACACAATTATACACCACATTCCTTGTTTCAGTTTTACAGAGTTTAATATTTTTTTTTTAGATCGTTCATTCATTCATTCCTTCATTCATTCATTCATTCATATAACGTTAGTAGGCTAGGCTAGCGTCGTGGGTGAAACTGCGCACGATGGCAGACGGTGCTAATGTTGTCGACCTGATTTTGGCGAAGCAGCCTAGCTCTGCTGGCCATTGAAAGGACACTGGTCAAGTCACTTGAAAAGACTCCTAGTTGGTACGACAGGGTCACAGACCATTTTCTTGAAAAGGAACGTAGGGCAGAATTTACTTTTAAATAAATAGACAATTTTATGATGTAGGCCGAAAATGAGCTTCCCCTCTCTGACAGACCAGTAGCCGCCACTGAATTGGAGGTATTTAGAATTGCACATAAAGACAGTATGATTAGTTACAGACAGGTGCTAAATGCTGCTAGAGCTGAGCAACTAAACAAACTCATAGAAAACAACAAAAACAATCCCAGGTTCCTTTTTAGTATAGTAGCTAAATTAACAACAAATCAGGTATATGAAAAATGTATTCCATCACAGTTTAGTAGTGAGGACTTTATGAATTTTTCCAATAAAAATTCAGTAGAAAAGTATTCAAAAAGAAATTGTGGAGGTCCAACCTCTGACAGCATCTGCTGATCCAATCTCACCTAAAACTCCACAACTAGGACAGGAATTGCTGTATGATCTTATCATCAAAACCAAATCAACAACATGTCTGTTAGATCCCAATTCAACTAAACTACTAAAAAAATGTTACATACAGCTGGTGAGCCTCTTCTGAATATCTCCTCACTATCTTTAGGTCACGTCCCTAAACCCCTCAAGTTAGCAGTTATTAAGCCCCTCATTAAGAAACCTAATTTGGATCTAAACACTATCAAATTACAGACCGATTTCAAATCTCCCCTTTATGTCTAAGATCTTAGAAAAAAATGTGTCTGCCCAGTTATGTTCCTATTTACAAGAGAACAATAACTTTGAAGAGTTTCAGTCAGGCTTTAGGCCACATCATAGCACAGAACTGCTCTAGATAAAATCACTAATGACCTGTTTTTAACTTTTTTCTCTGTTAGTTCTGCTAAATCTTAGTGCTGCATTAAAAACTATTGATCATGATTTTCTCCTAGATCGTTTACAAAATTACATCGGCATTCTGGGACAGGCATTAAGCTGGTTTAAATCCTACCTGTCTGATCGTTAACATTTTGTAGATTTAAATGGAGAGCTATCCAGGTTAATGCAAGTAAATTATGGGGTGCCACAAGGTTCAGTTCTAGGACCTCTGCTTTTCACAATATACATGCTTCCCTTAGGAAATATTATTAGAAGGCATTAGATTAGCTTCCACTGTTATGCTGATGATACCCAACTATATATCTCATCGAAACCAGACGATACAGCTCAATTGCCTCAGATAACCGAGTGTGTCAAAGAATTAAAAGATTGGATGACTCATAACTTTCTTTTATTAAATTCTAATAAGACAGAGATTTTGCTCATTGGCCCAAAAACCAGTACACAGAAGCTCCAGCATTTCAACCTGCATTTAGAAGGATGTTCTGTAACTACTAGTTCAACAGTAAAAGACCTGGGAGTTATTTTAGACAGCAACTTGTCTTTTAAAAATCATATCAACCATATTACAAAAACAGCCTTCTTCCACCTAGACAACATGTTGTCTATATCTGATGCAGAGAAACATGTCCATGCGTTCATGATGTCCAGATTGGACTATTGTAATGCGTGGATGTCCTGAATCAGTAATAAACAAGTTAGTCCAGAATGCAGCAGCCAGAGTTCTTACAAGGTCGAGAAAATATGATCATATAACCCCAATCTTATCATCCTTACACTGGCTACATGTTAAGTTTCAAATCGACTACAAACTACTGCTCCTTACTTACAAAACACTAAATGGTTTAGCTGCTATTTTTCTTTCTAGTCTTCTAACACGCTACAATCCATCACGCTCCTTGAGATCTCAAAACTCTGGATTTCTAGTAGGTCCTACAATAGCAAAGCCAATAAAGGTGGTAGAGCATTCTCACATTTAGCTCCTAAACTATGGAATAGTCTTCCTGACCGTGTTCGGGGCTCAGACACACTCTCCCAGTTCAAGTGCAGATTAAAGACGTATTTTTTTTTTGGCAAGGCCTACACATAACACATATCACATATTATAACCTTGTGCTCCAATACATCTGATCACATGCACATTATCAACTTGTGCTTGATAATTTAATGAACAGCAGCTACGCTAATTCCTCTCCACTGCTTCTCTCTCTTTACCCATCCCGAGGCATTCTGAGGTTGCACCAGTTCCAGTCACGTCCAATCTCATGAAGTTTGTGGACCTTTAAAGAAGAAGATTTCGACCCCGCAATCATCCCGAACCATCTAGAGACGTACCAGCGCCATTTTGATCCCAATTCATGTGGAGTTGGACATTGGACCTCTTTAAGTGTTTAAAGGCTCTGGCATGGAGAAGCTGGTGTTGGATCTATGATGTTGACAAATGTTGAGCTATTTTATGAGTTGCTCAGTAGCTCCTGGTTCCATAATCTCAAATGACTGTATAAGACTATGGGAAGGACATTACTCATGATCACACATTCCAGTGCTCATGAAATTAGTTCTCACTCTCCAGTGTTCTGTATTGGTTAAAGATTTATTATCACACTCTTGATATCACCCAAATGACGATAGGTTCCCCTTTTGAATCTGGTTCTTCTCAAGGTTTCTTCCTCATAACATCTAAAGGAGTTTTTCCTTTAGATATTCATCAGGTGTAAATATGCATTGTTCACCCTAACTGTAAAATTCTGTAAAGCTGCTTTGAGACAATGTCTGTTGTGAAAAGCGCTATAGAAATAAACTTGACTTGATATAAGATGGTGAAATCTAACAGTTAATTAATAAGAAGTGATACAGAAAATTGCTTAAATTAAAAATTTTTGGAACAACACAAACCTCTCTAATTAATGGACCTGTTACCATGTGGGTACAACCTAGTAATAAGTTAATAAGGGAACTTAAAACCCAGGACACACCAGTCTGACAGTATATATATATTTTTTATATACAGTATATATACAGTGTATATATATATATATATATATATATATATATATATATATATATATATATATATATATAATATATATAATACATCCAGATGTTCTTTTGCTGCTCTGTCTCCAGGAAGATGCAGCTCTACCTCTGGCATGTTAATCTATATTCTATGTGACTCGCAGGACACCGTAGTGTGGTGACGTCATATTCAAGTAGCAGCAGTGGTGCTGAGTGAAGGGTGCCTGAGAAACAATTTAGCAATGATAAATCTATATACTATCGGTGTAACATTACACAAAATTCATGGTTCGGAACGTACCTCTGGTTTTAAGTCACGGTTCCGCTCAATTTCGGTACAGTTGGAGGAAGAAATCCAAAGCAAAAAATTGCTTGTCTTTTTTTAAATTTTTTTTTTTTTATGCAGTTTATTATTATTTGTGATCATCAACATTTGAACAGTTTACATTTTTCTAAAACAATTTTAAATAATATGCCTGGTTGAATTAAAATTATATATAAAATCATATTTGATAATATTCTATAAAAATACAATTTAATAAATCAAATTAATGCAATACACGTTTTATTATATTGATTAAATTGAGTAATCAATTAGATTAGCACAAATTAAGTTTATTAAATAAAATTTAATAAATGAACGAATTAAATTTGGTAGACCCAATTCAGGTAATACAGATGTGTTTGTGTGTGTGTGTGTGTGTGTGTGTGTGTGTGTGTGTGTGTGTGTGTGTGTGTGTGTGTGTGTGTGTGCATGTGTTTTAAATGTAATATTTAATTTTCTAAAGATATGATCTACTAAAGGTATGAGCATACTTTTTAATGTCTTCATTCCTTCCATTCTTTATTTATTCACTCCCTTAATAAGTGGAATTATCAGGATTTTCTCCTTTTAAGAGAAATTCTTGAAGCTGAACATAAAACGCTAAAGAATCCATATTGCTAGCATTAGCAGCTAGCCACTTCCTGGTTATCAGTTAATACTAACTCCTAGGATTCTTTAGCGTACATATAAAATATTGGTCACAAATTACTGGCCACTTTCAAAATAATTAAAGTATAGCACATCTACTAGTAATTATATATAAATACATTGGTTTTTTTAACAATGTAAATAAGATAATGATGCATTCCGGTACAAATGCCAACTTGTATTCAATGCACACTTTTTTAAAACCATGCATCACATCTACCCATCCCGAGTATGTTTATATCTGTTAAATATATGTATATGGTACTAGACAAACAAAAGCATTTCACTGCATGTCGTACCCTGTATGTATGTGTATGTGACAAATAAAATTTGATTTGATTTGACGTTTGGCTACACCTCCTTTCTTTTTTTTTCAAAGTGAGGGCACACAACCAGTATGGCTACCACAGAATTTTGTAGTGACATGCCATCCCATCTGGTTTGGACATAGTCTGACTATTATTTTTTTATTTTCTTTCCAACAAGACAATAACCCCAAACATACCTCTAGGTTAAGATATATTTATTAAATAAATTAATGGCTACATCAAATAACCTGGCCTCCACAATCACCCAATCTAAATCCAATTTAGATGGTTTGCGATGAGTTGGATTAGAGAGTGAAGAAAAGCAGTCAACAAACTCTGAATACCTATGGGAATGCCTCAAGATTGTTGGAAAACCATTTCAGGTGGCTAACTGACTGAGAGAAAGCTAATAGTGTACAAAGCTGTCATCAAAGCAAAAGCTGGGTATTTTTAAGAATAGAAAATATAAAACATAGTCTGGGTTATTTAACCCGTACTAGAGCACCAGGATGCCCTCGTACTAAAGCACCCATTGTTGGCAGGTGTTAATATTTACAAATAGATTAGATGAAAAGGGACATAAGTAATCATAGCAAACTACCGTATTTTCCGGACTATGAGCCGCTACTTTTTTCCCACGTTTTGAACCCCGCAGCTTAAACAACGAAGCGGCTAATTTATGGATTTTTCCTGGGTTTTTCCCGGTTTCACAAGCTTCAAAACAAAAAACTGAGCCTTATAACATTAGACCAATGAAATTGCCGAACGGGTTCAGGTGAACCAATGAAACTCTTTATATTAAATCAGATGAGCTCCCACTGAATCGGGCCACACCACATCATTAATATGGATGAGGTTCCTCTGATGTTTGACCTGCCGCTCACTCGGACTGTCTACAGGAAATGCGAATCATTCATCATGCTGAAAACAACCGGCCATGAAAAAACGCACTTCACTTGTGTTCTGAGCTGCACGGCATCGGGAGAAAAGCTTCACCGATGGTGATTTTTAAACGCACGACGATGCCTAAAGAAAAACTCCCGAGAGAAATTGTTGTGAAAGAAAGGAGGAAGACAGTGAACAATGACTTTCTTGGTAGGCTAATGTTTAGATATAAGCTGTGTAACAGCCACTGTCTTTTGTTAAAGCCTGTGTAAAGGTTATTAGTTTCAGTGTAGGAACCTGCAGCTTATAGACAGGTGCGGCTTATTTCTGTTAAAAATAAAAATGTTTGTAAAATTCAGTGCGTGCGGCTTATATTTGGGTGTGCTTAATATTCCGGAAATTACGGTATGTATCATTCTAAAGATCTAAGCCTCAAAAAAATGTTTTGTTTACATACCGCTTTTGTTTTATCATTTTCAGTAACTGTTAATCAGCCCTGCACTTACAGAACTTTTAGCCCATTTCTCAGTACATAACTTTTTCTTCAATTTCTTCAAATCTGGGCTGTTGATAAGTTTCCTTACATGAGCTGCTTGCTTTGGGTCTCTCTGTAACATTTCTAATAAATTAATGTCAGCCATTAAAAACATTAACTTTGTTTTTGGTAGAACAACTTGTGTGCTTGGGGGTCATTGTCTTGCTGCAAGACATGTTTCAGTTCAGATTGAAGGACACCTGTCCTCCTTCCACTAATCACCTACACCTGTCCTCCATTTACCCGTCCCCTTTATAAGGTCCCTATGCTCCTTCACTTACCATCCGATCTACCAGTTACGACCATAGATCACCCTGACTTCCTACCGCTCTTGTTCCCTGTGCTTCTATGCTCCTGTCTATGCTTCAAAGGAAGCACTCAGTTAAGTTTACCATTTGCTACAGTCTCATCTCAAGCTCCTTTGTGTTTGCATGTTTAGACCAATAAAAGACAATCAGTTTTACTGATGCCTGGTCTATCCGTGACAATATGGTGTTTTCTTTATGTTTTAGTTTAAAATTATTCCAAACTTTGCAAACTTTCTGTTTTGTTCTTTGGCCTGAATCTTCTCCTCGCCCCTCACTGTTTTCTCTCTGTTCCTCCATTTTTCATTCTGCAGCTTCTTCTATGTTTACCTGTCCAGGGGTCTCATTTATAAACGTGGCGTACGCACAAAACGAGGCTGAAAAGTGTGTAGGCCACTTTCCACTCGAAAGGTTATGATTTATAAAAAAAAAAACAAAAAAAAAACCAAAACATTCATGGAAGAAAGTGCGCACCTGTAAACAAACCCGTAGCCCTGCATTGGCACAACGTAAAAACAGAAGGCGAGAAGTGGAATTTGCGACACAAATTTCGCTTTTGCGTGGAAAGTGGCATACGCACATTTCCAGCCCTGGTTTGTGCCACGTTTATATTTTGCAGTGTTTTCTGTGTTTACCTGTGCAGAGTGGTCTAGAGTTTAGTGGGGGGTGTGTCAGTAATAATGGTCACCCAGAAACGGTGCTCTGTGTCTAGTTAAATGGACTAAAAGAAGCAAATAATTTCCCTCAATGCTTTTTTGTATTCAAATTACTTAAGTTACTTAAGGAATCGTTTCAGGAGTACAACATTTTTTTAATTAGAAGATGTATGATAGTGAAATTTACTGAAATCGATAGCTACAGTAGATTGATCGTACTTGCTTATAACTGATTAATCAACCGACAGTTTTTGAAATGGATACGGGATAAAAAGAAACAAACAAACAAAAAAACACTCAATGTAAAATAGTACTGAAGTTTATAAAAAAAAAATACTGATTAATTAAAATGTGCTAAATGAATATGAATACATTCATTAATAAAAAAATTATATAATGAATAATAATAATATAGCGCTCTCCACGCAGTCCCATGTGTAAAAAACAAACACCACGTGGCATCAATGATTCGCCTCTAAGAGCCTCTCTTGTAATGACATCGGACCGTTAGCCGGAAAAACTGTCAGTATGCATTTTTTCCCAATAGTTCCAGCGATCAACTATGTGTCGATTATGTTTTCCCTAAAGACTACTAGTAATAACTAAACACTTATTTTATAATGAATGTTACCTTTGCTTGAGGCTAAGGCTGGAGAGTTGAAATTGGAGCTGGGAGGTGACAAAGACATAGTAAAGAGGTGGAAGCATGTATTGCTTGTAAATGTTTCATTATATTAGTAGTGTTTCCTCCTTTGTTCACTATTACACTACTGCATATATTGCAACTGACAATGGTGTTACTTAGTTTTGTAACGTGAGCTCACACTTTTGAACATTTCAACAACCTTAATGACTGCACCGCACATGCACATGGATATCACTAGGGATGCACCGAATATTCGGCCACCGAAAATTTTCGAAAGTGCATTTTCGGTTTTTGGCCGAAAGAAACACGGCCGAAACAGTTTGTTGTGATGACGCAAACAGAAACCGCTCCCTGCATCTGCACAGAAAACCCCTCCGCGCATGCGCACTCCGTCTGTGGTGGACGTTTTTGAAAAGGCAAGGAAGTTTCGCAGTGATAGTGTTGTTTTGTTGTATCTTTAAGCAGTTGCACTTGTTCTAAATGCACTTTGTTTTTATGAAAAAACATATTTAATTTTACAACCTTTCAGCAGGCCAGAGGGTCTGTACATTATTATTTAATGTACACATGAGTGCATTAAAGTTAAAAATTTAAGACTACATTTTAATTTATTTTATCCTGTGCATTGTTGCAATGTGCTATAAACAAAATATTTTCATAATTTGTAATTGATTAATTCTTTGAAACTTTTATATTAATTTATGCAATTGAAATGCCTTGATTTTAGTAAGGTTAGTACACAGTCATAGCCATAAATGCAATGGTAATAATAATTGCCATAATTTCTTTCGGTGTTTTGGTTTTTCGGTTTTCGGCCTTGCTTTCCTCCTTTTTCGGTTTTCGGTTTCGGCCAATAATTTTTATTTCGGTGCATCCGTAGATATCACATGTACGACAAGCAAACGTTGGCCAAGTGATGACATCATTCATGTACAAAAAGTCGCCAAGCACCAGCTTCTAAGTTGCCGTTAACTCTGAAGTATACAGAGATAAAATAATCCAAGTATCGATAACAGAACCATTTGTCATGACGCTCCGGTATTGACCAAATTATGTGCCAGTCAAAAAAAATATCGTTCTCGGTACGCATCCCTAGTCTTGACTACATGAATACCAACCCTCTTCCAGATGGTATGCAGGAAACATTATTCACACAGTGTCTTGAAAAGCGAACTCCTGGTGCTCATTCCATAACTTTTCAGGGAATTGACTTGAGAGGGGAAAAAGCCTGATAGACAATCAGAGACAACAGATGCAGCATGCATGCTCAGTTTGTGAGAAACACTTTCATGCTAAACTGGATAACCTGCTTGGAACTGCTGTATAGGAACAATAAGCTGAAACTCCTCACTGAATGGTTGAGATAAACTTGCTCTATCTGGATGTAAAGTTGAAGAAAACCCTAGAGAATGAAGACACATGGAAAGGTGAGTGTCTAATGATCATGGCAAGTCGTGGAGCTGCAAGTACCAGACACTGCTGCTGAAGCAACCATATGGAGATGAGATGCAAAACATTTTTCATCTTGTTCAGATTCTTCCTGTTCTGCCAATCAGCTCTGCCAGCTGCACAAGAGCATTCAGTGCCCAAAGAGAGAATACAGTCAGATGCTTCCGTTAGGAAATATTATTAGAAGGCATGGAATTAGCTTCCATTGTTATGCTGATGATACTCAGCTATATATTTCATCTAAACCAGACGATACAGCTCAATTAACCCGGATAACTGAGTGTGTTAAGGAAATAAGAGATTGGATGACCCATAACTTTCTACTTTTAAATTCTGATTAGACTGAGATTTTGCTCATCGGCCCAAAAACTAGTATACAGACGCTCCAGCATCTTAACCTGCATTTAGGCGGATGTTCTGTAACCACTAGTTCAACGGTAAAAGACCTGGGTGTTATTTTAGACAGCGACTTGTCTTTCAAAAATCATATCAATCAAGTTACAAAAACAGCCTTCTTTCACCTTAGAAATATTTCTAAGCTAAGAAACATGTTGTCCATATCCGATGCCGAGAAGCTCGTCCATGCGTTCATGACCTCCAGAATAGACTACTGTAATGCGTTACTAGGTGGATGTCCTGCGTCATTAATAAACAAGCTTCAGTTAGTTCAGAATGCAGCAGCCAGAGTTCTTACAAGGGCAAGAAAATATGATCACATAACCCCGATCTTATCGTCCCTACATTGGCTTCCTGTTAAGTTTCGAATAGACTACAAACTATTACTTCTCACTTATAAAGCACTAAATGGTTTGGCTCCCATGTATCTATCCAGTCTTTTAACACGCTACAATCCGCCACGCTCCCTAAGATCTCAAAACTCTGGGCTTCTAGTAGTTCCTAGAATAGCAAAGTCCACTAAAGGTGGTAGAGCATTTTCACATTTAGCTCCTAAACTCTGGAATAGTCTTCCTGACGGTGTTCGGGGCTCAGACACACTCACCCAGTTTAAGTGTAGATTAAAAACATATCTTTTTAGCAAAGCCTACACATAACACACATCACATATCATAACCTTGTGCTCCAGAACATCTGATCACATGCACATTATCAACTTGTGCTGTTAATATCATGAACAGCAGCTACGCTAATTCCTCTCCACTGCTTCTCTTTCTCTCCCCATCCCGAGACACCCTGAGGTTTGGCCAGCTCCAGTCACATCCCACCTCGTGATGATTACGGACCTTTGAAGAAGTTGATGCCGAACTCGCAAACATCCCGAACCATCTAAAGACGTACCAGTGCCATTTGGATCCCGCTACATGTGTGGAGTTTTGACATTGGACGTCCTGGAGTGTTTAAAGGCTCTGGCATGGAGAAGCTGATGCTGGATCTCTGGCATGGAGAAGCTGATGCTGGATATGATTGTGGTGATCACAAATGCTGAGCTCATAAAACTAGGAGCTACTATCCATATAGACTGTATAAGACTGCAGAAAGAACAATACTTATCTTATACTCCAGTACTCATGTTAGTTCTCACTGTCCAGTGTTCTGTATTGTTGGAAGATTTATGATCAAACTCTTGATGTCACCCAAATGAGGATGGGTTCCCCTTTTGAGTCTGGTTCCTCTCAAGGTTTCTTCCTCATAACATCTAAGGGAGTTTTTCCTTGCCACAGTCGCCACGGCTTGCTCATCAGGGACAAATTCACACCATTTACCATCACTGTTGATTTGTGTAAAGCTGCTTTGAGACAATGTCTGTTGTGAAAAGCGCTATACAAATAAACTTGACTTGAGATGTCCTAGCAGTCTCACTCCTCACGCCTTTCAGACCTGATCCTCACTTCAACAAAAGGCCCAGAGCTTCAGCGGTATGATCCATCATCAGCTGTGGAGAGGTGGCTGAAGTCTAGTGGCAAGAGATACATTTTCTAATAAATGGAAGATTAAATTCATATGGAAACAAATGATAATACAGACAGAATTTTTTTTTTATTAAATTTTTTCCTCCAGTTGCATTTTTTTCATGCAGGTATCTTAATGTAGTGCTGGTGACTTTTTAAAAGTACAGGTTCACATATACATGAACTTAAAAATAAATAAATCATATTTTACTTATACAATGCATAGCTTCTGAAAAGATTAATCATGATACCCATATAATACACTGTATCATTGTCTCCAGCATTTCAGGAGAGCGTGGTTTTGTGGAGTCTCTATACCTCTAGTGGTTTATAGATTTGGGTTCAACTTGACATGATAATAATAAGAAAACACTTTGCTATGAGATCAGAAAGGTGACTCCATATCCTACTTTGTTGAAAATGATATATGATTGTAAAAAAAGGCCAACATAGTTTTAAGTTACCCCTTTCCAGCTTCATAGATCAATTCTACACCCGCCATGTTTTCAAGCACCACTTGATATTTTTTACCATTGCTATTCTAAATGACAAGAACTATCAGTATCTCCCCCACATTCCAAAACTCTCTACCTTTCTACAGCTTCAGTTAACCACTAATCATAAACTGTATATAACATTCATATATCTATCTTAACCTCCACTCCATCTCTCCCTCCTCTGTAGCTTCCTGTACTATTTCATCTCTTCCTGACCCTGACTCATTTTCCTCTTCACCATTGGATTTTGCCACTAACTCTTTCCTCAACCATGGACCTCCCCTGACCACAAAACCCTAGAAGACTTCTTGTCCCACCCCCTTGGCTGTCAGAAGTCTTGCGCAGCAATCGGCAAGAATTCAGATCAGCAGAGAGGAAGCAGCAAAAATCACAATTTGACATACTGTAGACCTTGCATCTTACCGTGCACTCCTGACCAATTTTTTTTTTTGATCTGACTTCTGCTTCTGTCTATCTCTCACAGAACAACCTCCATTATCCAAACCAGTTTGGCTTCAAAGCGGCACATTCCACAGTCTTTGAGAAACTACATGCTGCTCGATCAGCCAAGCTGTCATCCGTACTCTTCCTCCTTGACCTTCCAGCAGCATTTGACACAGTCAACCACAAGACTCTCTTGTCTACCCTCAGGAACTTCGGTATCTGTGAACAGCATGGAAATAGTTTGCTTCCTACCTGGAAGGTTGCTCATACCAGGTAAAATGGAGGGGGTCTTCATGTGCTCCATGCAGACTCTTCACTGGTGTCCCACAAGGCTTTTCTCCCTCTCTACCCACTCTATTGGTGAAGTCATATCCTAACATGGGTTTTATTACCACTGCTGTGCTGATGACACTCAATTCATCTTTTATTTTCATCTCTCAGATACCACAGCTTCCTCTCGGATCTCAGCATGCTTGACAGACATATTTTTATCGATGAGTGCCCATCAATTAAAACTCAACCCCAGCAAAACCAAACTGCTGGTCATCCCAGGTGATTCATCTCCAGTCAAGATCTTCAAATAACTCATGACTCTCTGTTCTCCCCTTCAGCCATTGCTCGCAATTTTCCGGACGTAGCTGGTTCTTGTTGATTTCCTCTCTACGACATCCAAAGGATTTAACATTTCTGTCCACACAGGCTGCCCAGGTGCTAGTTTAGTCTCTTGTCATTTCGAGACTGGATTACTGCAACTCTCTGCTGGTGGGTCTACCTCTGAACGCTATTCGTCCACTGCAAATTATCCAAAACGCACAACTTGTGTACAATCTACCAAGTTCTCCCACATCACCCCACTGCTGCGCTCCCTTCACTGGCTTCCAGTAGCGGCATGTATCAGATTCAAAACAGTGATGCTTGCCTGCACCATCTTACCTTAGAGACCTCATCACTCCTTCACCATGCTGTCTGAGATCCTCCAGCACTGCTCGACTGGTACCACCGTCTCTCAGGATGAGAGGTAAGTATACTTTAAGGCTCTTCTCTGTTCTGGCACCGAGGTGGTATGATCTTCAATTCAATTCAATTCATTTTTATTTGTATAGCGCTTTTAACAATGAACATTGTCTCAAAGCAGCTTTACACAGATAATGTGGTGATTAAACATAAATATGTTCTTTGTAAGTATGTTTGTCCCTGATGAGCAACTGTGGCAAGGAAAAACTCCCCGAGATGGCATAAGGAAGAAACCTTGAGAGGAACCAGACTCAAGAGGGAACCCTACCTCATCTGGGTTGCACCAAATGTCCATTTGAAGCAGATATACAATGTTGCGGGGTACAGTGATGATGATCAGAAGCAAACTATTCCTAAATCAGTATAGCAGACTGTAGACATTAACTACAGTCCAATCCATCCTCAAAGCACCCGTTCGGAATTACATGGAACCACCCAAGGTGTTGATGAGAGACCGTCCCAAGCTGCAGTGTGAGGATCCACGGAGGGGAGAGGGGCAGGAACAGTGGTCACTGGAGCCTCAGGAGCATGTTTAACTCGACCGAGAGAGAGAGAGAGAGAAGAGAGAGAGAGAGAGAGAGAGAGAGAGAGAGAGAGAGAGAGAGAAGAGGGTGTCGGGAAGAGAAGGATATGGATTATTAAGTGTCCCTATTGGTGTATGCAAGTTAATGTCACTGTGCAGTTTGGACTCCGGCAAGACTCGCTATGGCAGCATAACTAAAAGGGAGAACCAGAAGGTAACACAGACATGAGGGATCTCTGGGATAAGAGACGACCCACCACACCACCGTCAACAAACCCGAGTGAACGTGTGAATGTGAGGGGACGACAGCATACAAATATATCAGTTCACCAAACACTTTATATTAATGCTATTAAGCGCACCCAGATATAAGCTGCACCCACTGAATTTGACAAAGATTTTTATTTTGCACATAAATACGCCGCACCTGTCTATAAGCCTCAGGTGTCTACACTGAAACAAATGAACTTTACACAGGCTTTAACAAAAGACAGTGCCTGTTACATGGCTTGTATTTAAACAGTAGCCTACCAAGAAAGTCATTGTTGACTGTCTTCCTCCTTCCTTTCACAACAATTTCTCTCGAGAGTTTATCTTTTGGCATCGTTGTGTTTAAAAATCTCCATCAGTGAAGCTTTTCTTTCGATGCCGTGCAGCTCAGAATACAGGTGAAATGCGTTTTTTCCATGCCCGGATGTTTTTAGTGTGACGAATGATTTGCATTTCCTGTTGACAGTGCGAGTGAGAGCCAGGTCAAACAACAGAGGAACCTCATCCATATTTATGATGTGGTGCGGCTCGATATAAAGCATCCGATTTGATATAAAGAATTTTATTGGTTCACCCTAACCAGTTCGGCAATTTCATTGGTCTAATGTTATGGGGCTCAGGTTTTTGGCATGAAGGTTGTGAAACCGGGAATAACCCAGGAAAAATCCATAAATTAGCTGCTTGTTTAAGCCGCAAGGTTCGAAGAGTGGGAAAAAAGTAGCGGCTTATAGTCTGAAAAATACTGTAATATTTTCCAAAATTTTCTACAAAAAAATTATATTAAATTGTTGGCTGATTCATCTTAAGTTGTAATCTGGCATACCAGTGTAGATTTATTTATTGATAGAGACTCAAAACACTTTTGTACATCGCTCTGGACAAGGGCGTCTGCTAAAAGCCACAAATGTAAATAGAACAGGGAACACTATATATATATATATATATATATATATATATATATATATATATAATTTTTTATTTCTTTTTTTAATGTAGAGAATAGTTTGGGAAGTAAAGTTTTATCGCTACCAGGATAACATTTTTGAAAGGCTGAAACTACACTATACATAATCGTGTACAGATCATTTGGAACAGTATATTTAAAGAACTATTTTAACTTCACAGAATGGTGTGGTACATTTATATTCTAGCAAATAATCTGATTTTAAATCAACTTAAACAAGACAATGTCAGACAATGACACAAGAAACAGTAAAAAAAGATATAGCCAGCAAATTATGTGAGAGTAATGTTAAAAAAAAGAAAGAAATATGAAGCAGCAACTATAACATAAGAATGCAAATAAGGAAAATATGTCTTAAATAAATTTCTTTTTTTCTTGCCACTATATCTCTACCTAAATATAGTATAAATAAAATGTATCTGGTTTGCATAAATCAGCAGATCTAAATCATCTTAAGAGGACTTTGGAAATCACCTAATAAAATTAGACAGGTGTAAAGATGGAAAACATTTGCAATTAATAACATCCAAATTTAAGTGTGGCATTTAAAACTAGGGCTACACTTTAGAATGCCATGGACAATTTCAATCACTCTGTGGTCAGGAAAAAAGTATTTGCATTATTTGAACTTTACTCTGAGAAGATGTTTTGTACAATGGAAGTCCTGAAACAACTGAAACAATGGTTTAGTATGTATAACACATACTAGATTTAGTTTCTGATCTTTTAGCATTTTGCAGATGGCTAATGAGACTGACACTAGTGTGTGTGTATGAGACTCTGAGACTATATATGTGTAATGGACAATGCAGGCCTGTCAATTCAGTCCTTATATTTTTGATTTGTCATTTCAGACTTCAATGTGAAATGTCCTGAGTAGTTAAGCCGACGTGTGGGGCATTTCCAGCCATGGAAGAGATGAACTGTAAACCCTACCAGCCTCTGTCCAGAGCACAGAGAAAGATGGAAATGTCATACAGCAGCTCATCAGATGAGAGTGATGGTGGCTGCAATGAACCCAAATCTTCCACATCCCATGAGACCTTACCCGACTATGGTCAAGATGTCAACTACCACAGCCACAAAAAAAGACAGACGACTTTCAATATTAAGAGACAAGGTAAAAGATCTCCCTTTTCATTTCTGTTTCCAATTTTGGAACAAGCATAGTATACTGGAACTAGATTTTTAAAGTGACAGTGGTGAAGTGGATAGCGGCAGGATGCAAATGAGTAGACATCTGTTCCCTGCAATACCCTACTGTCCCTTCCAGGAAGCATTTCAACCTCACAAATAGCATTCTTGGGATAGGCATCAGATCTTTACCTGAATAGGATGAAGCTGTTATTAAAATAAATAAAAGTGAGTGCAAAAAAAAAATAAAAATTATATGTGCTAGGAGTTTGCTTACATAGCTTTTGTCCGAAACAGTGGAGATTTCACTGGAGATCTTGTTTCATACTGTCAATGGAAATTTGATAGACAGTTGTTTGACCAGTACTTGTTTAGAATTTTTGTTTTGCTACCCAATTATTGTTAATTAAACTGTATCTTCTATATTTAATGTCACTTATTATAGTATTAGAATGGCAAGACTACCGTAATTTCTGGACTATTAAGCGCACCCATATATAAGCCGCACCCACTGAATTTTACAAAGATTTTTATTTTAAACATAAATAAGCTGCACCTGTCTATAAGTGTCTACACTGAATCTAATGAACTTTACACAGGCTTTAACGAAAGACAGTGTCTGTTACACGGTGTAACGGGTGAAATATGTTGTGGCTCCTTTAAGAGCAGAGCGGTATTTTGGGAATACCCTGCCGCCTTATTTTCCCCCCATTACTGCATGTGTGCAAGACCGAGGAATATGTCCTTATTATTGCTTATTTTTAAGTTTCTTTGACTAACCCGTAACGCTGTTGCCAAGAAAAATAAAAAAGCAAGAGTTTTGGAAACCTGTCTGTGCTTATATGATTTCTGTTGCAACTGGAGTTAGCGAGCTTTCACATGACCCAGACTCAACGCGTTACAACGGCTTGTATCTAAACAGTAGCCTACCAAGAAAGTAATTGTTCACTGTCTTCCTACTTCCTTTCACAACTATTTCTCTCTAGTTTATCTTTTGGCAATTTCATTGGTCTAATGTTATGTCGCTCAGTTTTTTGGCTTGAAGTTTGTGAAACCGGGAAAAACCCAGAAAAAATCCATAAATTAGCCGCTTCGTTGTTTAAGCCGCGGGGTTCAAAACGTGGGAAAAAGTAGCGGCTTATAGTCCGGAAAATACGGTCATTCATTATACTTGCATATGTATCGGGTAATGCCACAGACCCACGTTTCGCATTAGCCAGTTCACTTTCTTGTTTCCTATCACAAGACTCTTTGCACCTGCCTTACAATTATGGTTAATTAGCACTTAATATTGTCATGCACCACACCCATTGTCTTATTTATGTCTTTCCATGTAATGTCCTTGCTCACACTCAACTTATCCTGGTTATAAAAAACATTATATATATATATATATATATATATATATATATATATATATATATATATATATATATATATATATATACCTCTGTTTTTAAGTCATGGTTTGGTACAATTTCGGTACAGTTAAGAAATGCATAAAAGAATTATATTGCTTGTCATTTTTTTAACAGTTTATTATTATTAATTTTATTAAAATTAAAATAGAATACAATTTCATTATTTAATGCAATACACTTTTTATTATATTGTTTAAATTGGGTAACAAAATAGTTTTAAGTTTGTACAGTCAACAGCATACACTGTTATTTTTTTGAACACACCCCTTTCAACTAATTGCCCAATTGCACAGCCTTAAGAGCGTGCATATCATGAATGCTGGGTCTTGTTTGTTTTCTGAGAATGTACTGCACCAACTGGTAACTTGTTTGCCACGTAGCAATAAAAAATATACTAAAAACCTGGATTATTCTGGTTAGTCACATTGTACTGCTATTGTGACTTTTGAACAGTACAGTATTGTGACTTTTGAACAGTACTGTGTGTATATATATATATATATATATATATATATATATATATATATATATATATATATATATATATATATATATATATACTTAAAAAAATACAAAAGCCACATATTCAGATTAATTATCTTTAACGTGGACATTTTAAAGCTTATAGTAGCTGCTTGTTGAGGAGTGCATGCGGAATTTCTCCTTTGAACAAATTTACTTATGCTGGGTTGTTTCTTTCTGTAAAAAACTCATAAAAAAGGAGTATTTGAGTATGCAAGGTGATGCAATTTGTGTAAATCAATATTTGTATTTGTAATGATCACTGCTGATGGCGAGTTGACAACAATGCTTAAATCTTAAATTATACAACATGGTTTTAAAAAAAAAAATTTTAAATCAATACACAGACATTTTTGTTCAGTGGTGGAGATATAAACATCTAGAATATGTATCATAAATTCATTTTGTCTAATATTGTAATGATATATGTATAAATTAAATATCCAAACATTGCAAACAGCACAGATACTATAAGTTAACTGTTGCAATAGACAAATGCTATAAAATGAGAATGGAACAGAGAAACGCAGCAAGCTAACAGGCTTTTTTTTTTTCAATAATAAATTATGCATTGGTGTACAAATGAATAAGCATTCGATGAAAACCACAACAGTGACTAAAATACGATCATTTACTGCTGATGTTATTTGCTGCTTTTAAACCCAGCCATTAGGGTTGCACAAGCCAGTGCAGTGTCCCAAGCCCGGGTAAATGGGGAGGGTTGCATTAGGAAGGGCATAAAACCAAAAGCCAAATCAAATATGCTGATCACGAAAGAGAAATTCATACCGGATTGGTCGAGGCCCGGGTTAACAACGACTGCCACAGGTATCGTTGGCCAACAGGGTACTAGTGGAAATTGGGCTACTGTTGGCCGAAGGAGGAGAAGGAGAGGAGGAAGACATCTACAGAGATGGCAGGGAAAGAAGTGGAGGAAAGTGGAGGTTCGGGTGGGCACTTTAAATGTTGGTACTATGACTGGTAAAGGGAGAGAGGTAGCTGATATGATGGAGAGGAGAAAGGTAGATATGCTGTGTGTTCAGGAGACCAAGTGGAGAAGGAGTAAGGCCAGGAGCATTGGAGGTGGGTTTAAACTGTTCTATTATGGTGTGGATGGAAAGAGAAATGGTGTAGTGGTGATCTTGAAGGAAGAGTACAGTAAGTGTGTAGTGGAGGTGAAGAGAGTTTCCGATATGGCGATGATCGTAAAGCTGGAAGTTGAAGGGGTGATGATAAATGTCATCAGTGCTTATGCTCCACAAGTGGGTTGTAAGATGGAGGAGAAGGAAAAATTCTGGAGTGAGTTGAATGAAGTGGTAGAAGGTGTACATAGGAATGAACGATTGGTGATTGGGGAAGATTTTAATGAGCATGTAGGTAAAGGGAACAGAGGTGATGAGCAGGTGATGGGTAAGTATGGCTTTGAGGAGAGGAATGTGGAAGGGCAGATGGTGGTAGATTTTGCTAATAGGATGGAAATGGCAGTGGTGCCATTCTTATTTTAAGAAGAAGGAGGATCATAGGGTGACATATAATAGTGGAGGAAGGTGCACACAGGTGGACTATGTTCTATGTAGGAGATGCAACCTAAAGGCGATTGGAAAATGTAAGGTGTTGGCAGTGAACAGTGTAGCTAGACAGCATTGAATGGTGGTCTGTAGGATAGCTTTGGAGGTGAAAAAGAAGAGGCGGTGGAAGATGGTGGAAACTGAAGGTAGAAAGACTATAGTTTTGAAGACTATGGTTTTGGAGGTGAAGAAGAAGAGGTGGAGAGCGAGGACTGAAAGAAGAATAAGATGGTGAAATCTGAAGGAGGAAGACTGTAGTGAGAAATTCAGGGAAGAGGTCAGACAGGGGCTCGGTGGTGGTGAAGAGGTGCTGAATGATTGGGAAACTACTGCAGAAGTGATAAGGGTGACAGCTAGAAAAGTACTTGGTGTGACATCCTGAAAAAGAAAGGAAGACAAAGAGATGTGGTGGTGGAATGGGAAAATGCAGGAAAGCATAAGGAGAAAGAGGTTGGCAAAATTGAATTGAGACAGGAGTACAAGGAGATTTGGCAGCAGGTGAAAAGGGATGTGGCGAAAGCTAAGGAAAAGGCTTATGTGGAGCTGTATGAGATGTTGGACACTAAGGAAGGAGAAAAGGATTTATACCGATTGGCTAGGCAGAGGGACTGAGCTGGGAAGGATGTGCTGCAAGTTAGAGCAATTAAGGATGGAGATCAAAATGTGTTGACTAGTGAGGAGAGTGTGTTGATAAGATGGAGGGAGTATTTTGAGCAGCTAATGAACGAGGAAAATGAGAGAGAGAGAGGGTTGGGTGGTGTGAAGTTGGTTAAGCAGGAAGTGGATAGGATTAGTAAGGAGGAAGTGAGAGCAGCATTTAAGAGGATAAAGAGTGGAAAGTCGGTTGGACCAGATGACATACCAGTAGAAGCATGGAGATGTTTAGGTGAGATGACAGTGGAGTTTTTAACAAGATTGTTTACCAGGATTTTGGAAGGTGAGAGGATGCCTGAGGAATGGAGAAGGAGTTTGCTGGTAGGATTTTCAAGAACAAGGGAAATGTGCAGACCTGCAGTAGTTACAGGGGAATTAAGTTGATCAGTCACACCATGAATATATGGGAAAAAGTAGTGGAAGCCTGGCTGAGAGAAGAGGTGACCATCAGTGAGCAACAGTATGGTTTTATGCGAAGGAAGAGCACCACAGATGCATTATTTGCTTTGAGAATGTTGATGGAGAAGTATAGAGAAGGTCAGAAGGAGTTGCATTGTGTGTTCGTGGATTTAGAGAAAGCGTACGACAGGGTGCCAAGAGAGGAGTTGTGGTAATGTATGAGGAAATTAGGTGTGTCAGTAGGAACGACAGACTGGTTCAAAGTGGAGGTTGGACTGCATCAAGGATCGGTTCTGAGCCCTTTCCTCTTTGCAGTGGTGATAGACAGGTTGACGGACGAGGTCAGACAGGAGTCTCCATGGACTATGATGTTTGTGGATGATATTGTTATTTGTGGTGAGAGTAGGGAGCAGGTTGAGAAGAGCTTGGAGAGGTGGAGGTATATGCTGGAAAGAAGGGGAATGAAAGTCAGTAAGAGTAAGACAAAATAGATGTGTGTGAATGAGAGGAAGTGCAGTGGAGTGGTGCGGTTGCATGGAGAAGAGGTGGAGAAGGTGGAGGAGTTCAGGTACCTGGGGTCAACAGTGCAAAATAATGGAGAGTGTGTTAGAGAAGTAAATAAAAGAGTGCAGGCAGGGTGGAGTGGGTGGAGAAGAGTGGCAGGAGTGATTTGTAATAGAAGGGTATCTGCAAGAGTGAAAGGAAAAGTTTATAGGACTGTGGTGAGACCTGCTATGTTGTATGGTTTAAAGACAGTGGCATTGAGTAAAAGACAGGAAGTGGAGCTGGAGGTAGCAGAGCTGAAGATGTTGAGGTTTTTGTTGGGAGTGACAAGGATGGACAGGATTAGAAACGAGTTTATTAAAGGGACAGCGCATGTAGGACGTTTTGGAGACAAAGTGAGGGAGGTGAGATTAAGATGGTTTGGACATGTTCAGAGGAGGGACATGGGGTATATCGGTAGAAGAATGCTGAGGATGGAGCCGGCAGGAAGGAGGAAAAGAGGAAGACCAAGGAGGAGGTTTATGGATGTGGTGAGAGAAGACATGCATGTAGTTGGGTTGAAAGAGGCTGATGTAGATGTTATAAGTGTAAGTTTGTCCCTAATGAGCAAGTCGGTGGCAACTGTGGAAAGAAAAAAACTTTTTGAGATGGGATAAGGAAGAAACCTTGAGAGGAACCAGACTCGAGAGGGAACCCATCTCATCTGGGTTGCACCGAATGTCCATTTATTATAACTAAACAATGTTGAGGTATGCCGTGATGGTGATCAGATGTAAACTTTAGTCCTGAGTCAGTGTAGCAGACTGTTGACTTTAACTACAGTCCAAATCCATTCTCAAAGCTCCTGTGTTACCCTGTAATTTGAATTAATCCCCAGGCCATTGATGTGAAACCTCCCCAGCTGCACAGAGTGGCCTCCAATTGAAGAGAACACCATCCAGGCCAGGATGAAGTGGGCAGATTCTAGTGCGACTGTCCCGAAGTTAGCAAAAAAACAGTTTAAACAATAGCACTTCATTAAACTATACTATTTTCACATAATGAGGATTATACAGTTTTTGCTCACCATGCTGATGTTTCGTCCCTTATCCGTGACACCAGTGTGTTTTCTTTTCATGTGCTCGTGTATCCTGTGGTACTTCCATGCCAAACAAGCTCAGCTTTGAATAACTTGCAGGTTACAGTGTTCTTTGTTGCATTTAATATAAATTGCTTCAAAATTAAATACATTGCTCTTTTGTAAGGTGTGCCGATAGATAGATAGATAGATAGATAGATAGATAGATAGATAGATAGATAGATAGATAGATAGATAGATAGATAGTAAGTAAGTAAGTAAGTAAGTAAGTAAGTAAGTAAGTAAGTAAGTAAAATATAACAGAATACCCAATCTGTGAGTGAGCAAAAGTGTTGGAATGGTTTTAAAGTAAATTACGCTTAATATATGGGTGCAGGTTAGGGTCTGGTGTTTGACGGTTTTAGCCAGTGTTTCACTCCATTCAGATCACATTGATTTCTCTGTTAATTTGCAGACAATGTTGTTGTGGACCTTTTTTTTTTTTACCATTTTGTGTTGCCTCATCAATAAAGAGAAGTATCCTTGTTTCAAAAGCAGCCATGCAAGTCGACGACATTATACTTGTTTTACCAGGGATATCTGTGATGCCTTCACTCCTGCACTTTGGAAGTTGCTGATGCACTATATCTGACTATTGGTTTTGGTGTTATCATTTCAAATATTCACTGACTTTCTTTTCTTTTTTTTTTTTTTTTTACATTGTAAAAAAAAATGTATGCCAAATTTTACAGCTTTTCTGTATTTTTTTGCAGAATACATATCCAAAAATGTCATGCCTGTTTCTTTGCAGAGTTAGGGTTTGGAAAACAAGATAAGATTCTGAGTGGTATTGTCCACGAAGAACATGGCTATTCAATTCATGTGGTTCAAGGTTCAGAAGTGGATGAAGAAGCCGACATAGAAGTGGATCAGTCACCCAGTCTTTGTCTCTGGATGGAGGAAGCAAAGTCAGATCAAAGCTCTTGTTTGTCCAGCCGTGCCAATTCAGTTCTCTCCCTTCCTGACACAAAGCAGGAAAGGAAGTCAGTCAGCAAAAATGGCAAGTACTGCTTTAATATAATTATGCATAATAAAATTGTATCAGTATTGCCTAATCTGAATGTTTTCACAAAGTATAGACTCACAATCAGTGAGACACATGTAGCTTGTAGCAGTTGAATTGAAAATTTACTCACACTTTCACACTCTCTCTTACACACATACAAACACACATACAAACACACACACATATATATATATATATATATATATATATATATATATATATATATATATATATATATATATATATATATATATATACACACACAGTGAGGAAAATAAGTATTTGAACACCCTGCTATTTTGCAAGTTCTCCCACTTAGAAACCATGGAAGGGTCTGAAATTGTCATCGTAGGTGCATGTCCACTGTGAAAGACATAATCTAAAAAAAAAAAATCCAGAAATCACAATATATGATTTTTAAAATATTTATTTGTATAATACAGCTGCAAATAAGTATTTGAACACCTGTCTATCCGCTAGAATTCTGACCCTCAATGACTTGTTAGTCTGCCTTTAAAATGTCCACCTCCACTACATTTATTATCCTAAATTAGATGCACCTGTTTGAGGTCGTTAGCTGCATAAAGACACCTGTCCACCCCATACAATCAGTAAGAATCCAACTACTAACATGGCCAAGACCAAAGAGCTGTCTAAAGACACTAGAGACAAAATCGTACACCCCCACAAGGCTGGAAAGGGCTACGGGAAATTGCCAAGCAGCTTGGTGAAAAAAGGTCCACTGTTGGAGCAATCTTGAGAAAATGGAAGAAGCTAAACATGACTGTCAATCTCAAATCAGCCCAGAACTACACGGGAGGAGCTGGTCAATGACCTGAAAAGAGCTGGGACCACCGTTTCCAAGGTTACTGTTGGTAATACACTAAGACGTCATGGTTTGAAATCATGCATGGCACGGAAGGTTCCCCTGCTTAAACCAGCACATGTCCAGGCACGTCTTAAGTTTGCCAATGACCATTTGGATGATCCAGAGGAGTCATGGGAGAAAGTCATGTGGTCAGATGAGACCAAAATAGAACTTAATTCCACTAAACGTGTTTGAAGGAAGAAGAATGATGAGTACCATCCCAAGAACACCATCCCTACTGTGAAGCATGGGGGTGGTAGCATCGTTTTTCTGCACATGGGACAGGGCGACTGCACTGTATTAAGGAGAGGATGACTGAGGCCATGTATTGCGAGATTTTGGGGAACAACCTCCTTCCCTCAGTTAGTGCATTGAAGATGGGTCAAGGCTGGGTCTTCCAACATGACAATGACCCGAAGCACACAGCCAGGATAACCAAGGAGTGGCTCTGTAAGAAGCATATCAAGGTTCTGGCATGGCCTAGCCAGTCTCCAGACCTAAACCCAATAGAGAATCTTTGGAGGGAGCTCAAACTCCGTGTTTCTCAGCGACAGGCCAGAAACCTGACTGATCTAGAGAAGATCTGTGTGGAGGAGTGGGCCAAAATCCCTCCTGCAGTGTGTGCAAACCTGGTAAAAAACTACAGGAAACGTTTGACCTCTGTAATTGCAAACAAATGCTACTATACCAAATATTAACATCGACTTTCTCAGGTGTTCAAATACTTATTTGCAGCTGTAACATACAAATAAATAGTTAAAAAATTATACATTGTGATTTCTGGATTTTTTTTTTTGATTATGTCTCTCACAGTGGACATGCACCTACGATGAAAATTTGATTTCTAAGTGGGAGAACTTGCAAAATAGCAGGGTGTTCAAATACTTATTTTCCTCATTGTATATATATATATATATATATATATATATATATTATATATATATATATATATATATATATATATATCAAAAGTGAGTACACTCTGCACATTTTAGCAACCATTTTAGTATATCTTCTCAAGAGACAGTACTATAGATATTACTAGTTATAGGTACACAATTTTGTATGGTTCTGCAGATAAAAACATGAACATGATGAATAGGTCATACAGCTGTTGTACACGTTATCGCTCCGGGTGCACTCTCTTTTGTGTGAGGGGTGTACTCTCTTTCGTGAGATATGTGTGTGTGTGTATAGATAGATAGTCAAATATATTATATTTATATATATATATTTGACTATCTATCTATATACACACAAAACACACACACACACACACACACACACACACACACACACACACACACACAATATATATATATAAAAAAATAGAAGGTGCTTAACTCCTGCTTAACCTGATGCAAGGCACCCAGAGCATGGCAGCATATACTCACTATTTCTGCATGCTCTGGTGGCTGACAAAGTATGTAGAGATGTCACTCATTTCTTTCATTATCCTTGCAGTTTGACTGGATTGTTTGCTGCTAAAATTGCCCCTTCTACAGCAGAATGAGTATTTGGCTGAGCCCAGATGGCAATTGCCCTAATAAACTAATCTCTGTACTGATACCACTGAAACCAGTGCCCTACTATCCCCCTTTTCACAGAGTCCATTTAGCTGGGCTTGTTTTTGGGAAGGACGAGCCGATAAAACACTGTAGCGATAAATGATTATTTTTTTGTGTCTACATCTTTCACTATGAGGTGACTATTTGAACCATGTTACCTTCAAAAATCATCCTGATTAAAAAAACTTTATCTAGTCTTTAGCTAGACCAAAGCCAGTAGACTTACCACCACACTGCTTTTCTTGACTGTTCTTGAAAGCCCATATGAAAGTTATTGAGATATTACACAATATTTATTCACTTCTCTTGGAACAACAAGCCATGGAGGAATACATTACAACACTGCAGCGGGCATACATTTGTCCCTTGACATCACCAGGCTCAACAAGCTGCTTCTTTATAAAAAAAAAAAAAAAAGGGGGACATTTTTGGCATCATTGGAGCACTATACCAAGTCACTGAAGTTTTCCCCAAATCTGACTTTGCAGTGCATATAATCTGATATGGATATAAGACGGGCATGAGTGGAAAACAGAACTAACTCTTACCTATGCCATAAGGTGTGTCTGGTGTTTCCTTTTCTCATACTGTAAATTATGCACAGTCTAACTATCTGGCAAACTTCATCCCCCACATTTACTAAAGCCTCCATTTGCAAAATAACAAATTCCTCAAAGACTGTCCCAGAGATTTGTAGAAAAACCCAAACTGCACTTACAAGCATTCTTCACAGATCACATTAACCTGGACAATACACATACGTGTATTCTCCAGTGTATAATTTCACTGAGCATCTCAACTTTTGACCAGAATTGGATCAAGGAACATGAAAGCTGACTCCCTGTCATTCTTTCACTCTGCTAGCCAAGGAGGACTGTGATTAGCACATCTTTCCATCCTTATGTTTTCTAGGAGAAAAGTTAGTCATTACCCTAGGTGATCACTACTCTGTGAGTAAAAATCATTATGTGGACGCACATTGCATTGTCCACAGATCATTCTTGCACACTACACTTATAAGTTTTGCTGGAAAATTAATGGTGACTAAATATGTTATGTTATGTTATGTGATTCATTACATCATGCACCAGTGTCAAAATTAAAGTCCACCTGGCCTGATGTGCTGACAAGATTCTCCACAATGTCCTTTGTTGCACCTAAAAGTGCACTTTCTCACCACCTCAGTCCTGAAGTAATACAGTTCATACTCATCATAGATTGCTTTTCAAGATCATTGCACCTCATTCCATTGCATGAACTACCTGTAGCATTTGCCTTGGGGCATTTGACAACACACCTAACACTTTTTGTATTTGGTTATCAACCAGCCGTTTCCCTGGAATGCTAACGCTTGGCTAGCAACCTAGCACCTTAGAACCCTACATGGGAGCAGAAGCTGTGTGCCAGGTATATTTGACCATCCAAGATCCTGAAAAAAGTTAAGGTCACAGACCATGAGAGGGGTTCCCAAAAGATGGGTTCCACGGATCCCTGGATCAAATGGACTAGTGTATGTAAATATTAACCATGGACAACACACAAACTTGAATCACTTTACCTAGCTTGACTATTTCACTAATTAAATGGATACAAATAATTTTCAGATACACAGAAACTCAAAGATTTTTAACTAAAGCCATTATCAGAGATACTATCAAGTTTTTATAATATAGTATAGTTTAACTATGATAATACAATTATAATTGGAACTAACATAAATATGTTAATATTGCATAGTTGCAATGTGCTAATATTGCACATACTACGGAGGTCAATGAGGACCATCATCTGATTGGTTCCCAACATTCTTTACAATATATTCTTTTGTGTTTAGCCGAAGATTAAGTACATACAGTACAAGTTTAGAACAACATGAGGCTGAATAAATGATTGAAAGAATGTTTACTTTTGGCCTTTAGTTTAAACGTAGTTATTTTTTGTTTTAGTTTAATACTGTAAAACTATGCCTAATGTGACTGCTGATTTTATAAAAATTTATTAAATAAATTACTCAGAGTATAAATGCTGTTATTTTGAGCCTGTGTTTGCCTGTTTGGCAAGAGTTAATTCATAAAGTAAGATTCAATGAGATTTAGCAAATGGCAAATAAAGTTTGCATTCACACAAACTAACCATGGCCCCTTAAGAATGTGTCTTAATTGCAAGTATAAAAAAAATTAGAAAGTGTGTACGGGGGTAGGAAAAATTACTTAAAGCTCAAGTAAAAAAAAATATAAAAATAACAAATCAAATAAGGAATAAAAAGAAGGTAAGGTGATGGAACAGAAAAAAGATGGAAAGCAGATGAGTGAAAGTGGGTAAGAATGAGGGAAAACATGGGATAGAGTAAGCTTGATAAGGAGAAATAGACAGAAAATAGGGGGTGGATTAGTGGGAAAAGGATGGAGAGTGAGAAACGGGGAGAGAGACTTGGAGAGATGGGTTGAACTACAGAGCAAGGGGAAGAGGGAGAATAAAGGCAGAGCAGGGGGAATTGGTATGAGATGGAGTTTGTTTGTTTTGGGTGCCTGCCAGGGTTGTGTTTAATGAGAGTAGAGGCTTGGATTTGCCTCTTCACCTCTCCCAGTGTCAAGTTCCAAGCAGAATATGAATCATATGCAGCTTTAGTTTTACAGATGACAAAACAGATAAAAAAAAAAAAAAAAAAAAAAACATTGACTGCAAGCCCAGCATGCACAAGCAATAAATGCACAAGCAGATTGTGTATGTGGTGGATAATTAAATATTCTTACATCTGACCAAGTTTCTAAGAAAAATAAATTAGTTTGTGAGATTATCCTGCATCTGTGTGTTTAATTGTTTCAGATTGGTCAAGCACTTTATTTCTTATTTAAATTTAATTTGAGTTTTGACTTGTATAACCATATTTTACTTTAGATGACTTCATTGTCTGACCTGAATATCACCTGAAGAACGTGACCTGGGGAATGTAACTTGTATAATATATCTGTTGGTTTTGCAACCTGTCTTTTATCTGAGTTGATAACCTCAGTGCAGGGTGGAAACCATTATTTTATTTATTCACATCACAATGCTCAACTTACTGTTTGGTGTATATGACTAAGTGCATACAGAGTCCCTTTTTTATAAAAACAGTAAAATTGAACTTCTAACCTGTCATACCAAAGGTACCCAAGCTCTGTGATTTCTGCTAAAATTGACTAGTCTATAACCTTCTCTTTTGGATAAAAAAAAAAAACAGTTTAATCAAACATTTTTCTCCCTCACCACTTAAATTATGGTTTCATTTTCAACATTATTGTTATAAATCTTCTTAGAAGGGCATTCAAATATTTTCTTATTGTGATTTTGTAATGGCGAACAGTGAATGGAGTCAGAAATACCTCCAGAAATTGTCTGTGAACGCAGTTTGCTGTCCCATCCACAAATGCAGGTTAAAGCTGGATCATGCAACAAAAAAAAAAAGCCATATGTGAATATAATCCAGAAACACCACCGTCATGTCTTGGCCAAAGCTAAATTAAAATGGACTGAGGCAAAGTGGGAGACTATGGGAGACTGACTGTTGTCAGGCAGAATTTGACATTCTGTTTTTTGAAACCATGGATTCCACATTCTCTGGACTAAAAGGAGGGGGACCATCTAATTTGTTGCCATCGTGAAGTTCAAAGACTGTAATGGTATGCGTTTATCTCCATGCATTAGTGCCTATGAAATGGGCTGCTATCAGATCTGGAAAGGTACAATCATTGCTGAAAGGTATATACAGTGCAACCTCGATACTTAACAAACATTGTGAATTACTTGTCATAAATGTTTTATTTACTACTTTAAATGAATAATACAATAATAAAATAGTTTTTCAAAATTTTTATGTAATTTATTAGTACAAACTCTGTTTTGAAATGTTACTCCAAACTTTCGAACTATCAGATTTTTCGCAAGTTACTCTTATTCCGGTTCCATATGAAAAGTTGCAAACTATCGAGGCCGTGAGTATCGAGGTTTCACTGTAGAGGTTTTAGAGCAACATATGCTTCAATTGTTTCTTTTTCTTTAGGAAAGGCCTTGCATATTTCAGAAAGCCAATGCTAAACTGCATACTGCATCTATTACAACAGCATGGCTTTGTAATAGAAGAGCTTGGGTGCTGAACTGTTCTTTCAGCAGTCCAAACCTTTCAGCATTTGAAAACATTTGGTACATCATGAAATACGACAGTGGAAACCCAGGACTGTTGAACAGCTAGAATCCTGTATCAGACACAAATAGAACTGCATTTCTCTTCCAAAACTCCAGCAGCTGGTCTTCTCAGTTCCCAGATATGTACTGTTAATGAAGTGATCTGTTCTTAAACAAAAAGGGGATGCTACACAGTAGTAAATATAGCCCTGGCCCAACCTTTTTTAGTGTGACCATCAAATCAAAAGATTTCTTTAAAATGGATCATTTCCTAGGTTTAAGCATTTTAATATGTTTTCTGTATTCTATTGTGAATATAATGTGGGTTTATGAGACTTGCAAATCATTGCACCCTGTTTTTATTTACGTTATACAGCATCCCAATTTTTCAGTAATTTGGGTTGTAAATAGGCATTGGCATGCACATTATGGGAGCAAAGGATTTGTACCAACATTGTTAGGGCTTCCGAACATATCAAACGGAAAGTGTGACAGACTAATGTTAGCCAAATGAGGTAAAAAAAAATTAAAATGCAGTCTTCTTGTAAGACATTTGAGTCAAAGGGATCTGCCAAATCCCTTGGTTAAATCCAATGTTAAATAAAAGCTATCCCTGCCTAACCAATCAAGCAGTTCAAACAGAACTATTGGCTTTGGGCACCAAGACAACAGGGCTGGACCAGTCATTGTGAGACTGAATTATTACAACCATATCAAGCCTAGCTTGATTGGATTGGGCAACCAATGTAAGTGGTGACACAACGCCACCCTGGGGATGTCTCTATGTGGTTTTCTAAGAGGTTAGTGCAACATGTCTGAAAATTCAGGTTGTGATTTATTAACCTTTTTTTACATTGGAAAAGCATGAGGTGGTCTCTATAGGGACCTGGGTGGTTCAAGTTGTCCTTTTTATGTTAATCTCCAACCTTCAGAGTTTCTTTAGAACATGACTTCAGAACAGTTGTCACCAACTCCTCAGGTATCACCTCTCTCCATGGTTTAAGGGAGTTAAGGTGGTAAATCTGCTGTGTTCCACCTTTATCCATTCTCCTTACCTGATAGTTGACATCCCCAACTTGCCATGTGACCTCGAAAGGGGCCTTTCCAATTAAAGAGTAATTAAATCTTGATGTGGGTAATAATATGGGCACTGTGCAAATGCCTATTGTGCTGCTATGTGCCCTTATTATCTAGCCGGTACTTTTGTTTTTGAACTAGTGTGTGAGAATGTACTGAAATTTGTACAAACCCGATTCCAAAAAAGTTGGGACACTGTACAAATTGTGAATAAAAACAGAATGCAATGATGTGGAAGTTTCAAATTTCAATATTTTATTCAGAATACAACATAGATGACATATAAAATGTTTAAACTGATAAAATTTATAGTTTTAAGGGAAAAATAAGTTGATTTTAAATTTCATGGCATCAACACATCTCAAAAAAGTTGGAACAAGGCCATGTTTACCACTGTGTGGCATCCCCTCTTCTTTTTGCAAACGTCTGGTGACTGAGCAGACAAGTTGCTCAAGTTTAGGAATAGGAATGTTGTCCCATTCTTGTCTAATACAGGCTTCTAGTTGCTCAACTGTCTTAGGTCTTCTTTGTTGCATCTTCCTTTTTATGATGCCCCAAATGTTTTCTATGGGTGAAAGATCTGGACTGCAGGCTGGCCATTTCAGTACTCTGATCCTTTTTCTACGCAGCCATGATGTTGTAATTGATGCAGTATGTGGTCTGGCATTGTCATGTTAGAAAATGCAAGGTCTTTCCTGCAAGAAACGACGTCTGGATGGGAGCATATGTTGTCTTAGAACTTGGATATACCTTTCAGCATTGATGGTGCCATTCCAGTTGTGTAAGCTGCCCATGCCACACACACTCATGCAACCCCATACCCCTTTAGATATGCAGGCTTCTAAACTGAGCGCTGATAACAACTTGGGTTATCCTTGTCCTCTTTATTCGGAATGACATGGCGTCCCAGTTTTCCAAAAAGAACTTTTTGATTCGTCTGACCACATAACAGTTTTCCACTTTGCCACAGTCCATTTTAAATGAGCCTTGGCCCAGAGAAACGCCTGCGCTTCTGGATCATGTTTAGATATGGCTTCTTTTTTGAGAGTTTTAGCCAGCAATGGCGAATGGCACGGTGGATTGTGTTCATCGACAATGTTTTCTGGAAGTATTCCTGAGCCCATTTTGTGATTTCCATTACAGAAGCATTCCTGTATGTGATGCAGTGCCGTCTAAGGGCCGGCATCCAGTATGGTTTTCTGGCCATGACCCTTATGCACAGAGATTGTTCCAGGTCATTCATGGTCATTCATGATATATTTTGGCGCCAACAACTGGGTAATTACCCTTCTTTGTTTGAGTGTCCTTTGTCACTCTGTATAGCTTATCTTTAAATTTTAAAATTACAGTGAGGAAAGCACAATGTTTGGATGTATTTTTTGACCATTAACTACTTTCACTTGGTCAGAGGCTTGCCGGAGAGTTCATCACAAGTCTGCTGCAGAGGGAAATACTCAGAGCCCTTGTACTCGTCCACATCATTCTGACGTAGAGCTGATGTTGACAATCCTGGCAATTCAATAAAAAAATTTTTTTATTTGTATACCACTTTTAACAATAAACATTGTCTCAAAGCATCATTACACAGATAATTTGGTGAAAAAAATGAATAAGATGTGCTTTATAGATGAGAGGAAACCCATCCTCATCTGGGTTGCAGTGAATGTCCACTTATTACAGATAAACAATGTTGAGGTTTGCAGTGATGGTGATCAGAAGCAAACTGTAGTCCTGAGTCAGTTTAGCAGACTGTTAACATTACCTACATTCCAAATCCAAATCCTTAAAGCTCTTGTTCTTACTCTGTAATTTCATGCCTTTTCTGCCTAAACCGTGCATATCTCACACTGCTCTTTTTCTAGAGCAGGACGCATCCACACATATTTCCTTCAAAAATAGCCAAAATGCTGGCCAATTTGTTCCCATAATTAGAGGATGGGCTTGATGGAGACTACCCGCTGCCTTGACAGTATGCCATTTGCTCCTAATTGAATAGAGATGGGCAGTAATTCATGTACATCCCAGTGCACATGCCTCACCTTCACCTTTAGTACAGCAGAAATTCCCGAGTGTCCTGCAGCACAAGCAGGTCAGTCCAGGCTTTCCTCTCGCATTGGGCACTGGGATTATTACCTGTGGAGAGAGACGCAGATGGAATGGAAGTGGGAGGAGGGAAAAGCAGACAGTGGCCTCTGGGAAATCTGCCCCTTTTTTGAAGAGTAGAAACTTGTAGCGATTTAGTAGTTTTGTTAATGATATGTTTGTTATAATGACAGCTGGTGGTGGAATTCTGAGTGTTGGAGGAGTGTTTACAATAATGTAAAGAAAATCTGGTGATGAAAATTTAGAGGAGGAATAACAAAATGGCAGTTAGATATAACCATTGTTTTAACTTTTGTCTAGTAACTTTTGTTTGTCCAAAAATTTTATTTATACTCAGGTTTAAACATACTTCATTTTTAGTGTGTATGCAGTGTGTATGTGGTGCATTTCCCTTGCACACGAATACAACGTGTCAGGAGCGTTTCTCCGTAATTTTCACACAGCATCAATTTTTGCTGAGCTGTATTTGCTGGAATAAAATGAACAGTTTGTGGTCAAAATGAACACAGATGTACAGGGGAATGTAGTAAGGTCAAAATAAATGCAGATAATAATAAAAAAATCTATAACTATATATAAAGTATTTTATATGTAAAATACACTACACAGTTTGTTATTATGTGTGGGCGGAGGGGCTAACTATTAAATCTTAATGGATATTGATAATTATTTGGCAGGCTGGTGGTCTGAGTACAAAAAGGCTGCACAATGGATGATGATTGGTTAACTTTATGGTAGAGAAACAAAGTTCTGTGGGAACTGCAGGATAAAAATGTAAATACTAAAGAAAAGGCATGGAAGGCAATTTCATTGGCTGCTGTTGTAGTGTCAGGGATTCCCCTGCCACGCCCCCCTCGGCCGCTGTCAGAGATTCCCCTGCCACGCCCCCCTCGGCCGTTGTCAGAGATGCACCTTGCCACGCCCCCTCAGTAACTGACAGTCCCTCGTTATTCATTCCCTGCCAGGATCACCGACAGCTGTGGCTCGTTAAGGACTAGACTATATAAACTCACGTTCTCGAGTCACAGGCTGTCGGTTCTGAAAGTGTCATGCTGGTGAGACCCGTGGCTGCTCGACCGCCAGCCTTCCCCGCTGGTTCCGTATCATAGTTCTGTTCTGTGTGGATTACTCTTCTTCCCGCTGGAGTTTACTTTCACTTCTGGTTTTGCTTTTCGTTGGACTTTCCCTTTGTGTTGTGGATTACTCGTTTCGAGCGGATATACTTTTGGTTCATGACTCTCCGTTTCCTGAGTGAGTGTGTTTTGTTGTATAGTGAAATAAAAGGCTATGATTGACTTGCTTCCGCTTCCGCGTCCTGTCCGTCAGCCTGACAGAAGAACCGACCAAAACCGAAAGCGGAATCGCCCTCCCGCGATTTCGGCCGCGATGAAGTGGCAGCCGAACCCAGCCTCGGATTTTCGCCGGGGATTCCAAGCTGCTTCTCGCGGCGCAAAGCCACAGAAGCCGGAGCATGAAAGCGCGGCTGCGCCACGCCCCTCCGCGAGCGCGAGGGGATTTCCGGCTCGCTTCTCCGGGAAAGGAGAAGAATTGGACGGGTTTCTGAGGAACATCGGCGAGTATGTGGAGGAAAATTCTTCCCAGTTTTCCTCCGAAAGAGCCAAGATCGCCTTCTGCGTTTCTCTCCTTATGGAGCGCCAATGGGGGCAATTTCGGCTCACTCGCCGAATTCTGCGAGCTTCTTCTGGGGATGTATAGGATGGAGGTGGTGGATCTCCACGGCAGTCCTCTTGAGGATGAAGAAGCTGCGTTCCGTGGTTCTTCAGAGCGCGTGGCACCGTTTCAGGATTCTCAAGGGTGCTCGGTTCCATCCCTGGGCATCAAAGAACGCGAGGCTCAGTTCCCGGGTTTCCACGGACACATGGCCCTGCCCCTGGGTCAGTACAAGCGCGCTGCTGTATTCAGGGGTTCTCGTGGACGCTCTGCACCATCTCCGAGCGTCTGCGAGCGCGCCCTGGCATCCCAGCATTCCCAGGAGCTGTCCGTGCTGGCACCAGGCGTCTACAAGCGTGCTGACCTGTTTCGAGGTTCCCGTGGGCGCGCCTCTTCGCCACAGTGTCTCCAGGAGCGCGCCTCTTCGCCACAGTGTCTCCAGGAGCGCACCTCTTCGTCACAGTGTCTACACGAGCGCGCCTCTACGCCACAGACCCGTCACGAGAGAGCCGAGCCGCCACAGACCCGTCACGAGAGAGCCGAGCCGCCACAGACCCGTCACGAGCGCGCCTCTACGCCACAGTGTCTCCACGAGCGCGCCTCTACGCCACAGTGTCTCCACGAGCGCGCCTCTACGCCACAGTGTCTCCACGAGCGCGCCTCTACGCCACAGTGTCTCCACGAGCGCGCCTCTACGCCACAGACCCGTCACGAGAGAGCCAGGCCGCCACAGACCCGTCACGAGAGAGCCAGGCCGCCACAGACCCGTCACGAGAGCGCCGGGCCGCCACAGACCCTTCACGAGAGCGCCGGGCCGCCACAGAGTCTTCACGAGAGCGCCGGGCCGCCACAGAGGCTTCACGAGAGCGCCGGGCCGCCACAGAGTCTTCACGAGAGCGCCGGGCCGCCACAGAGTCTTCACGAGAGCGCCGGGCCGCCACAGAGTCTTCACGAGAGCGCCGGGCCGCCACAGAGTCTTCACGAGAGCGCCGGGCCGCCACGGACCCGTCACGAGAGCGCCGGGCCGCCACAGAGTCTTCACGAGAGCGCCGGGCCGCCACAGAGTCTTCACGAGAGCGCCGGGCTGCCACAGAGTCGCCACGAGAGCGCCGAGGGTGCCGCTCAGCTTCAGGGTTCCGCCGAGGGTGCCGCTCAGCTTCAGGGTTCCGCCGAGGGTGCCGCTCAGCTTCAGAGTTCCGCCGAGGGTGCCGCTCAGCCTCAGAGTTCCGCCGAGGGTGCCGCTCAGCCTCAGAGTCCCCAAGAGAGCTCGCTCCCGGTCCAGAGTCCCCAAGAGAGCTCGCTCCCGGTCCAGAGTCCCACAGAGAGCTCGCTCCCGGTCCAGAGTCCCACAGAGAGCTCAGGCCGCGAAGGGGTCGTCGTACCGCCGCCTGGCCGCGAAGGGGTCGTCGTACCGCCGCCTGGCCGCGAAGGGGTCGTCGTACCGCCGCCTGGCCGCGAGGGGGTCGTCGTACTGCCGCCTGGCCGCGAAGAGGACCACGGCTCGCCCCCAGGTCCTCCTCAGGTCGACGTCGGGCCTCCAAGTCCTCCTCAGGTCGACGTCGGGCCTCCACGTTCCCCTCATGGCGACGTCGGGCCTCCAGGTTTCCCTCATGGCGACGTCGGGCCTCCAGGTTTCCCTCATGGCGACGTCGGGCCTCCAGGTTCCCCGCAGGGCGACGTCGGGCCTCCAGGTTCCCCGCAGGGCGACGTCGGGCTCCCAGGTTCCCCGCAGGGTGACGTCGGGCCTCCAGGTTCCCCGCAGGGCGACGTCGGGCCCCCAGGTTCCCCGCAGGGCGACGGCAGAGCTCTCCAGAGGCCCTTCGAGGGTGTCGTTCCGGGTCAACGTCCGAGCTCTCCAGAGGCCCTCCGAGGGTGTCGATCAGGTTCAACGTCCGAACGCTCCAGCGGCCCTCCGAGGGTGTCGTTCCGGATCAACGTCAAGGCGCTCCAGAGGCCCTGCCGAGGGTGCCTCTGTGTTCCTGGTCTCCGTGGAGGACGTCTCTCCGCCGCCTGTCTCCAGGAAGGTCGTCGCTCCGCCGCCTGTCTCCGTGGAGGACGTCTCTCCGCCTCCTGTCTCCGTGGAGGAAGTCTCCCCGCTCCAGGTCTCCGCCGAGGTCGTCGCTCTGCCTCCTGTCTCCGCCGAGGGCGTCGCTCGGCCCCTGGTATCCGCCGAGGGCGTCGCTCGGCCCCTGGTCTCCGCCGTGGACGTCGCTCGGCCCCTGGTCTCCGCCGTGGACGTCGCTCGGCCCCTGGTCTCCGCCGAGGGCGTCGCTCGGCCCCTGGTCTCCGCCGTGGACGTCGCTCGGCCCCTGGTCTCCGCCGTGGACGTCGCTCGGCCTCAGGTCTCCGCCGTGGACGTCGCTCGGCCTCAGGTCTCCGCCGTGGACGTCGCCCGGCCTCAGCTTCCGGCCCTCATGAGGACCGCTGGTCCGTTCCGGATCCCAGCCAAGGTCGCTGCTTTGCCTTGGGCCCCTTCCGATCCTCCCCGGCTCCGCTGCGAAGCTCACGGGGCCTCCTTTGTCCCGGGTCGGTTAGGGGGGCCTTCCTCAGAGTGCCCCGGCCCGCCTGGCGTTGGTGGGTTTTTGGGGCGTCGGGTGCCACCCCTGGAGGGGGGGGTACTGTCAGGGATTCCCCTGCCACGCCCCCCTCGGCCGCTGTCAGAGATTCCCCTGCCACGCCCCCCTCGGCCGTTGTCAGAGATGCACCTTGCCACGCCCCCTCAGTAACTGACAGTCCCTCGTTATTCGTTCCCTGCCAGGATCACCGACAGCTGTGGCTCGTTAAGGACTAGACTATATAAACTCACGTTCTCGAGTCACAGGCTGTCGGTTCTGAAAGTGTCATGCTGGTGAGACCCGTGGCTGCTCGACCGCCAGCCTTCCCCGCTGGTTCCGTATCATAGTTCTGTTCTGTGTGGATTACTCTTCTTCCCGCTGGAGTTTACTTTCACTTCTGGTTTTGCTTTTCGTTGGACTTTCCCTTTGTGTTGTGGATTACTCGTTTCGAGCGGATATACTTTTGGTTCATGACTCTCCGTTTCCTGAGTGATTGTGTTTTGTTGTATAGTGAAATAAAAGACTATGATTGACTTGCTTCCGCTTCCGCGTCCTGTCCGTCAGCCTGGCATGTAGACAGTAGGTTATTTTAAAATGTTTGTGATAGTAAAATTTCACATGACAATTATTATGTTTAAATGTTTTTTTTTTCCCACTTGCACCTTAATATCTAAATCTATATAATTTGTCTTATGTAAAAGCACAACGGAGTATGTGTGAACCTGGCATCTAGGTCATTTTCTTGTAGATAGCTGTCAAGTTTTGTGTTGTTGCTCATGTATAGCCTAACGTTGTGTTTGCCAGCTTTGCTGTCAAACTTATTGATTCATTTTGGGCAAACTGTTTAGAGTATTCTTTTTGTGATACTTGTACTGAAGATGATGTGTGCCAAATCTGGTGATGATTGGAAAACATTTGTACACAATCCAAGCTCATGGAATATCACATGACAGGATTTGTTCAGAATGTCCCTTAGACCTCCCTAAGTTGCCAAACATCACATTTTTTTTTACCAGACATATTGAGGAGGAGGAAAAAGATCAAATATAAACTATAGAGTGCCTACACATTATTGTTGCCTGCCTTCAAACTACTTTCTATGCCAGAATAAGGGAATGGCAAGAAGAAAGGGTCTCTAATAAAAAACAAACAAACAAACAAAAAAAAAAACACTGGCAAAAATTAAAAACATGGTCAGGTTTTTCCTTGGTCTATTGTGTTAGAGTAGCCATTTAATCATGTCCACATTCTAATGCATGTATTTCTTATGGTCCTGCTCTAATCAGTATATTATATAGTTGGGTTTTAAGTATTGTTTGCAGGCACTATTCTCTAGAGAATGCAGAGGTGATGTTTCAGAAATCTGCTGACAAATCCACTTTAGCAGCAACAGACTCCTGCCATCATTAATGGGTAGGCAATGCTTTCAGATTGTCAGCATCTGTACTCAAAGTTAAGAATAGATTATCGAGCTTCTTTTGATATATTGCATATTACCGTAATTTTCGGACTATAAAGCGCACCCATATTTAATCCGCACCCACTAAATTTTACAAATATTTTTATTTTTAACATAAATAAGCCGCACCTGTCTACACTAATGTACTTTACACAGGCTTTAACGAAAGACACGTTACACACGGTGTAACGGGTGAAATATGTTGCGCTTCCTTTAGAAGCATAGCGGTATTTTGGAAAATAGCATGCCACTGCATTCTCACGGTATTATTGCATGTTTGTAAGACTGAGGATTATGTCCTTATTATTTTCTGATGCTGATTTTTAAGTTTCTTTGACTAACCCTTAACGCTGTTGCCAAGAAAAATAAAAAAGCACGAGTTTTGGAAACCTGTCTGTGCTTATAGGATTTCTGTTGCTGGAGTTAGCGAGCTCTCCCATGACCCAGACTCAACGCGTTACAGCGGCTTGTATCTAAACAGTAGCCTACCAAGTAAGTCATTGTTCACTGTCTTCCTCCTTCCTTTCACAACTATTTCTCTCGGGAGTTTTTCTTTTGGCATCGTCGTGCGTTTAAAAAAAAAACGTTTTTTTTCTCCCGATGCCGTGTAGCTCAGAACAAAGGTGAGGTGCGTTTTTTCGTTTTCCATTCGGAAATTTCATTGGTCTTATGTTATGTCGCTCAGTTTTATAGCTTGAAGTTTGTGAAACCGGAAAAAACCCAGGAAAAATTCATAAATTAGCCACTTCGTTGTTTAAGACGCGGGGTTCAAAACGTGGGAAAAAAGTTGCGGCTTTTAGTCCGAAAAATATGGTAATCTATAATATAACTCTAATATTTAATAACACTCCTAACAAATTACAACCTTGGCTTCATGTTTCCAAATTCATATAATATAAATATAAAATAAAAAAATTCTGTACAAATGATAATGCAAGAAAACATTTTAGCATTTATCTGTAGCAGTTATAGTATAAGTAAAATGAAAGAGCCAGTACTAAGTACTAAGTATAAGCAGTATGCTGTTACTCATGATCACCCTCTTAACATTATTGACAATATGTTAATTTCTGCTTTATAGATTGTGACCATGTTTTATGTTCATAAACATTGACAAATATGGCCACGGTTGACTGATGTACCTTTTTATTTCTGGTCATTGCAGGCTAAGACATGTCATGTGCATTCTCCACTGATTAGAAGTAGTGATATTGATTCATAGAGGGGAAAAAAAGCTTTGTACTGAAAAAGCTGTATGACCTAGTCAACCAGTATCAGGATGCATTTGTTGGTAAAAGTTACTTTAAGTAATTAAAGCACGGTAGGTAGGTAGGTAGGTAGGTAGGTAGGTAGGTAGGTAGGTAGGTAGGTAGGTCAAATCAAATCAAATAAAATTTTTCATTTGTCACATACACATACATACAGGGTACGACATGCAGTGAAATGCTTTTGACGACGGTCCGGCATGAGGGAATAAAATAGGGTAAAAAGGAGAATAAAAATATAAATATAATAACAAAATTTAAAGAAAAATATAATAAGAAAAAGAAGGCAGATAAATAAGATATAAAGATATATAAATATATATGTATATATACATACATATACATATATATACACATACACTAAAAATGTACACAGAAAAATGTACACAGAAAGTGTTTATGGCAGTGTGCAGTTAACCAGTAAACAACAGTAAACAAGTTAGGCATGGTTTTGATTGTCCATGAGTGTCCGTGTGCAGTAAGGTGTGGTGTAAAGTGACCTTGTGCGGGATGGTGTGGTATATAAAAAAAAAGAATATAAAAAAAAATATATGAAATAAATATGAAAAAGAAAATATGAAAATGAAATGAAATGTAAAGTGCACTGTGCTGTAGGTAGGTAGGTAGGTAGGTAGGTAGGTAGGTAGGTAGGTGGGTATGGGTGGGTAGGTAGGTAGGTAGGAAGGTGGGTATGGGTGGGTAGGTAGGTAGGTAGGAAGGTGGGTATGGGTGGGTAGGTAGGTAGGTAGGTAGGTAGGTATGTAGGTAGTTAGGTTGAACAATCTTTAGCACCTAATTGCTGAGCTGAGGAGCACCAACTCTTACTGGTTTAATTGTTCGCTGTTAATATCTGTCTTTTGAGCTGCAGTGGTTCGCTGTATTCCTGCAAACAGTCATTTGTTCTACATGATACAGATCATGAACCACCCTAAGTGTAACTGACTAATGTAGGAAATGCAGATAAAGTTAACAAATGAAGCTGCCTTGAAAACTGTAATAAGTAAGTAATAATGTTTAAATACACATTGGCAAATACTTGCAGCTGAATATGAATAAATTATTTATATTAAATATATAATGAGTTCTAAACCAGAGCCTTTGGAAATGTTTGCAGCCAGGAATAATTTAAGCTGTGAAAAATATATGACCCATGACATCATTTATCCCAGAAAAAAAAGCATTATGCAAATGTAGGTAATAAAATTCTGGCTAATTTCTGGATCTATTGAGTCTTTCACTTTTGCTTAATTCTGTTCATGCATACCTGAGGTCTGTCTTTTTATTGTTCATGTCTGAGTATGTTTCATGTCTATGCATCTCTGGACAGTAGATGGTTGTACCTGTGTCCTTTCTGGTTTCTTTCAGTTCTTTACTGATAGCACTGGGTGTTTTTTTAATGACTTTTTGAGACTCCCTTAACTCTCCTGCTCTTATTCTTCTGGGTCTGTTCTAACTTCTTTAGCTGAGGTACTGTCTTTCAGCTTATTTATATAAACCACACTTCAACCAACATCTGCAACAAAATTAAGCCCTTTTGGATTAGTGGCACAGTTTTGTTGAGCATACAATTTCCATGGAGTTATTTCTCAATGATCATTCCATTAATATCAAAGCCTTATCAGATGTAGCTCACTGTCTGCATTTGGTAGTGACAGGTGCTCTGAATGACTGCCAAGGAGTAGCCGATGTTATCACCACTGCATGAAAATTAACTACAAATAATAGGTGCATTGATCAAACAAAGCCACTACATAATATATAGGAGAAGATTAACTTTCAGTACATAGCTTTCACAAGATGGGTAAATAAAAATTGACATAAATGCCACATAAAAAACAATATGGTAGTTTAGTGTAAATACGTTAGTGTAAATACGTTGGTCTTGACTTTAGATTTAAATGCTTAAAGGTAAATATTAAGGAAACTGTTGAGGCAAGGCATATCAGAGTTGGGGAGCACCATTGCTAAATTAACGGTCACCCAACCCATTGAAGACATGGATATGCTAGGAATGGAGAGTAGACCTGTGTCAGTAGAATAGATGGAATGAGATGCTCAATAGGGTTGACAAAGGTAAAAAAAAAAGTAGGCTGATTGGCAGTGACAGATAATGGAGCCAAGTGGAAACATAGCAGTATGGTGTGATTTACAATTTTAAAAGCAGCAGTAAGGTCCAGAAGTATAAGAATATTAAAGGAACCAAAGTCTGCCAAACAACTAAGGACATTTAGTACCCTGAGGAATACAGTTTCTGTGCTCTGTTGAGAGTGAGGGCAGGGTGAAAAGGTTAACTAAGAATATTGCTGCAAAGTAATTTGAATACAAAAATGCTTCAGGGCAAATTATTTGCCTCAAAATTCTTTGTTTAGTCCATTTAACTACTCATGAAGCACTGTGTTTCCCCATGGATCATTATTACTGATAAGATAAACCTTTATTCGTCCCACAGTGGGGAAATTTCTATGTTACAGCAGCAAGACAAAGAAATAAAAATAAATGCAAATATATAAAAAAGAATATACAAAAAAATTAAAACAGAGAAAGAAAAACAAATAATAATAATAATAATAATAAACAAAGAAATAAAAATAAATGCAAATATATAAAAGAGAATATACACATACTATAATAACAGTATATACACAGTACAATGTATAAACACAAATAGGGGGAGAAAAAAAAGTACGCATTTCAGGTAATATTTCAAGGTGGTATTGCACGTAATTGCGGGTAATATTGAACATTATATTGCACATGATTTATGTAATATTGCACACAGATAATGTTATTGCACAGCTTAAAAAGTAATAACAGTGTTGTATTTTGGTGACTGGTTTTACAGGTAACAGCTTTGGTTGTAAATTCTAATAGCAGCAGGGAGAAACGATCTTCTTTAACGCTCCTTTAGACACTTGTAACAGTCTGTCACTGTAGGAGCTGCTCAACGATGTAACGGTTTCATACAGGGGGTGAGAGCACCACTACTGATGCACCACTCGCTAAATTCTGGAGCACTCCGGACACGCAAACACTAGCAAACAATACAGGCAAACAATTCCGACTTTATTTCTCATAATTTGAACTTTCTTTCTCGCAATTTATTTATCGCAAATAAAATTTGATTTGATTTGATTTTGATTTGATTTGATAATTTGAACTTTATTTCTCGCAATTTAGAGTTCTTTCTTGCAACTCTAACGAATTCTTGCAATTTGTCTTTTTATTTCTTGCAATTCTAACCTTTTTTATGTGGTGGAAAAAAGGCTTCCATACATTATAGAAGATGCTGCAGAATGAAAAATCAAGGAACGGGGTAAAACAAGAGAGGGTTTTTTTTTTGGGGGGGGGGGGGGGATAATTTCAAACTAAAATATAAGGAAAACACCATACAGTGTGTGTGTATATATATATATATATATATATATATATATATATATATATATATATATATATATATAAGTAATACCGTATTTTCCGGACTATAAGCCGCTACTTTTTTCCCACGCTTTGAACCCCACGGCTTAAACAACAAAGCAGCTAATTTATGGATTTTTCCTGTGTTTTTTTCCCGGTTTCACAAGCATCAAGCCAAAAAACTGAGCCCCATAACATTAGACCAATGAAATTGCCGAACGGGTTCAGGTGAACCAATTAAACTCTTTATATTAAATCAGATGCGCTCCCACTGAATCGGGCTGCACCACATCATAAATATGGATCACCGATGGTGATTTTTAAACAACACGATGCCAAAAGAAAAACTCCAGAGAGAAATTGTTGTGAAAGGAAGGAGGAAGACGGTGAACAATGACTTTCTTGGTAGGCTACTGTTTAGATACAAGCCGTGTAACAGACACTGTCTTTCATTAAAGTGTAAAGTTCATTAGTTTCAGTGTAGACACCTGCGGCGTATTTATGTTCAAAATAAAAATCTTTGTCAAATTCAGGGGCGGCTTATATTTGGGTGCGCTTAATAGTCCGGAAATTACGGTATATAGGGTTAGTTGTGAAGCAAGGACATTCTCTTTTAGATAAAACTGGAAGTAAGAAATGTATAAAGAGAACTGACATCATGTGCATTGGAGAAAGACAGTGGGTAAGATAGAGATGAATTTGTGAAAATGTGTGACAGTTTTGTGTTTATTTAATGGTATTGAAGAAACATGAAAATGTGTGACAATTTCATGTTTATTAAATGGTGTTGAAGAAACAAACTTGATAAACTTCTGATATATCTAGAAAATTAGATACCTCCTAACATGTTGTCAACATATTGCATACATTCAAAAAGCATTCAAGGAGGACAAAGTATATGAAGGTAAGTCCAAATAAATGGTAATATCCCCCAAAAGGAATATTTTAATGTAATCAATAAGCAGTTCATTATCTTCTGACAGAAAATTTGTTGCATGCTTTGGTAATTGGTACAGCAGTATCACTAGCAAAGAGACAGTATCCAAAAAAAATCTGAAGACTAGAAGTGATTTTAAAGGCAGTCTAGTTTTGAAATAACAGCAAGTCCACAACTCTTCAATGGATTTAGGACGCTTAGCAACATAACTATAATCAGGATAGCAAACCATGCTTAAAATCATAATCTCTTTTGTTGCCACATCCAAGTCCTTTCACAAATTAATTTGCATGGTACAACGGCTTTATATGTCAGTGAGCAGCAATTTAAAGGATTGGTCCTGACTGATCGCTGTTTCTCAGTGTGGATGCGGTCACTCAAATGTAAAGGTCATAGAAATCTACTGTCATGAAAGGATTATTTTTTGTTTTCAATCAGCAGTCCAAATTGAAGAAATACAACTGATGACAATGGCACAGCTATATGAGGTGTGCTTACAAGAAACATTGTGGATGTAGTGGCAGCAATTCCCCTCTTCACACAGCAGTTGTAAATGCCTATTGAACATCTTGTTTTAGATATTTTAGCAGGCCTCAGTGATCAGAAACACAAACAGAGATATGCACCCAATAAAATAATTGAAGATAACGTTCACAGCATGCACAGCCATAGAAACATTTTATCAAGTGACACGTGAATAAAATCTTAGTTGGCCACCTTAAAGACTATTTAAATGATTAATAGGGGATAATAAGCGGTAATAACATTAGCCCCCCACCCTGCCATATTTATCTGGAAAAAAAAGGCAATATTGCTAACATTTTTTTTATTAATTAGTGTAATCAATTTAGGTTGTTTGGGGTATTATCAGTGGTTTAAGTGTGTTATGTGCGAATTTTGAATTCTTACATTATATACTTTCAGTTGGTGAAGTAATAAGTTTGTTGCTCATATTGATATATGCTATAGGGAAAAATATTTTTTGCTGTCCACCACTATGTTTCTGTTCAGAAAGGTTTCTGCAAATCATGGACTACTTTAGAATTGTTATGCTGTTTTAACAAAAATAGCATGCATATTTGAAAGCACTGGTAAAATGAGCATATTTAAAGGCAATCTTTTTGTCTACATTTTGCACTGTAATAACTTAGGGTCAAGTGGTTCACTTTGTGTGTCAGGAAGGCAGATACCTAAAAGATTATTAGAATTTTTTTTTTGACATTTGAAATGGCTTAAAGTGCTGTTTCCTGTTGTCTCTTGTTCTATTCTCATCACTATCTTTCTGCAATCTAAAAGCCTGGAGAATGAATGACTGATGAGGAGAAAAACGCCTTATATTTCCAGTTTTTATGTACAGATCTATAAGCAGTGTTTAAAACTCACAATTTGCATTTTTTCAAACAATGCATTGTGTGTATAAGCTTCACTGTACATGACAGTGTTCATGGTTAGGCATGCAGCACATGTGGAGTGTAGAATTTTCATTTGCTGTTGTGTCCAGCACAGTCTCCAAATACCGGTGTCATCTGGAGCATATTTACTTATTATCTCACAAGGAGCCTTACTCGGGGCATTAGTAATCATTTTATTTGTAACATGCAGCACTGATGTTTTGAAACATTATCTTCTCATGTTGTTTAATGGAAATAAACCCCGTGGTAAGTTGTCAATACCTTGAGAAATGCAGAATGAATCCCATGCCTTCTCTCTCTCTCTCTCTCTCTCTCTTTTTTTTTTTCTCTCTCTCTTTATTTATTTGAAATATTTATATAACTTATTCTGCCAAATCTGGACTTGGACATTTTTTACAGATACAACTGAGTTAATAATGAATATTCCTACCAAAGGTTTTTAAATGACTGAGATGGGCAATTTTTTATTGTCAATATAGACTGCAGTTTGAAAAAAAGAATGCAAAACTCATCTGCCACACTGTAGCCAACAAAGGGTGTGATCTCCATGACAACCCCATCTAGTTCTTTTGACAGCCGAGCCAATGCTTTGCCGCTGTATCATGGCAACTGCAGCTTTAGAAGTTTAAACCTTTAACTTGAAAGCATATTTATATATTTATTTGTCTGTAAAGATTTCTTCATATGTGTGCATGCAGAAAATGAAAAAAAAAACCAAAAAAAACAAATGGTATTTTATTTTGATATATTGTGTGCTTCCTATCTGTTAAACCGCTATTTATTTCCTGCCAATATCTCTCATGTAAAAATAGCAGGATGGAAACTCATTTTGTAATGTTTATAAAGGTTTTCAGTTATTCCAAGTCAACAGTACTCTAGAAAAAATGGATTTAGTGCCATACCTTTTGTTAATTTATATTAGATTTATACAAGCGTTAATTCTTTGAGTGCATATAGTTGCTAAATTAGATTGTTCTACTGCATTCGACTAAAGAGGATTCAAACAAAGGCTGTCAGCCCTGCAGTCCTGGCAGCACTGATGGAGAACTCTTGTCCATATATATTGAAATGGCACAGCAATTGTTTTTGCTATAAACTAAGAACATTTTAGTTTAAAATTAAAGGATGAATTGGATAAAATTTGAATTTTAGTTTTGATTTTCTGATATTTACATCTAGATGTGTAAAACTTTGAACATGGCATTTTGTTTCAGAACACCCAAAGTTTTGGAAAAAATAGTTGTAAAGTAAATAACACTGTTTGCATATTCTTTGATTTTTGGTTAATTGCATTTCAATAGGTTTCGGGTTAGTTTATTGACTTGGCCGGTTTAAAAAAATCCTTTTTTTATCTAATGAATTCCTTTGACATTTGACAGTGTTTTGAGTCATTGTCTTGGTGCAGGCATCGCAAATAAACTGGATGCATTTGTCTGTAACTTTAAAGATGGAATGGGCCTGTTTCAGAAGTAGTCATGCAAGTTTATGAATACTACCTTCTTTCTACTTAACTTATGTGCTGATGAGTTTTGTATCATGTTCAGGCCCTTACTTTCTCCACCATTCTTTGTCTTTTGGCCCTTTTGTGTCTAATCCTTTTGTGCAAATTTCTATCTGTCTGATTCTTGCTGCAGATGAGTGGTTTGCACCTTGTGGTATAGTATCTATATATAGCTCTTAGTCTTTTTTGTAGTGGTTGTGTGTAAAACCTTACCCCTGCTATGTGGAGGTTGTTGCTGTGTTACCAAGCAATCTTTATTGGTCTTGACTGACCTGTTTGATGCCTGGTTGTTAGTATACCATTTTTTGGAGGATATTTCAGGTGTCTGACTGACTAGGACTAATACGCAGATACTTGGAAGCAAGAGCTCCAGACTCTTGTCTCTAAGCTTTAAAATTGTTTCTCTCCAATAGGCAGCTTCATCGTCTTAATGTTAGTTTATCCATTTCACAGGTGAAACCTAGGGCATATTAGACATGTAGAGCCTTTTTATTATATTTAAACACGCACTAGCAAGGCACACCAAGGCAACAAAAAACATAGTAACACACTTGAAAAATAGGTGGGTTCAAAAAAAGCACAGATCTGGATCTAAATTTCTTAAAAATTAAGCTATAATTTAAAAGAATTATGGTGGATTGATGATTTGATGATTCTCTAAACGCATACTGATGTTTATTATATTTTTTACCTCAAAACCAGATATCCTTAGTGAATAAGAAAATAAAATATATTAGTTATGCTATTCCAGTACTTTTGAAGGTAACAGTATAGTGGGAAAAGAAAAATGTGCCTTTAAGGAAAAAAAAATATTTTTCTTTTCTTTAATTTATTTTCAGTGCTGATGTCTAGGAAACAAATATAACTAAATATAAGTTAGAAATATATATTTTATTTGTCTGTCTATATTGACACAAAAAGTCAATAATTCGCTTGTGTAGGGACAGAGGTGCTCATTGCTATTACTATCCCAGTGAAATAAGAAATTTAAATAGACAGTTAAACATTCTTCAAGTGTTTTGTTGTTTTGTAGTTCAGATTCATGTTGATAGCAGAGCTGGTATGATGGAGCGAGAAAAGGGGCAGGCTTTGTTCTTTTCCTGCCTGCTGGGATCGCTCACATTTATTCCCTTGCTTGGTAATTGACGTTTCGTACTGCTGATGGCTTTTTCCAGCAGTCTCAGCCTTCACTTTTAATGGTGGGAAAAGTTTCAATTCAGGCAGTTTTGCCAGTATTTAGGTCTAGCTGTCAGCAGAATATCTCTTGACAGTAAAGATGCCATACATTTGTTTATTACAGAATTTGATTTTTTCCACCTGGACAATGATTAGGGCATATGTAGTAATGAGAAGATGTTGTAGTAAATGAATAATTGCTCAAAAACCATTTCTTCCTGTTCAGATGACTTGTTCATTTGTAAGAAATGTATTAAATTATTTTAGCATTCGAGATTGATTCTAGTCAGTTTTCATATTTCTGACAGCTGTTTTATTATTGGATCAATGTCAATTCACTGTCTATTGTATATGGAATCCTAGTTACTTGTAACTTTTTTGTTATGTATTATATACATAACAAAAAAGTGTGAAACAAGTGAAAATATGTCATATTGTAGGTTCTTCAAAGTAGCCACCTTTTGCTTAGATTACTGCTTTGCACACTCTTGGCTTTCTCTTGATGTCTACTTTGAAGAACCTACAATATGACATATTTTCAGTTCACTTTTTTGTTATGTATATAATTCCACATGTGTTAATTCATAGTTTTGATGCCTTCAGTGTGACTCTACAATTTTCATAGTCATGAAAATAAAGAAAACTTTTTGAATGAGCAGGTGTGTTCAAACTTTTGGTCTGTACTGTATATATAATATATATAAACTTTTGGTCTGTACTGTATATACACACACACATGCAGACATGGCCAAAAATATCGTCACCCTTGCAATTCTGTCAGAAAGTGCAACCCTTCTTTCAGAAATTTGTTGCAGTTGCAAATGTTTTTGTACTCTCATGATTATTATTTCTGTTTGCACTGCAACAACACACACACACAAAAAAAAAAACAGAAAAGAAAAGTCAAATCTGATACAATTCCACACAAAACCCTAAAAATGCACTGGACAAAATTATTGCACCCTTAACTTAATATTTGGTAGCACCCCCTTTGTAAAAAAAATTACTGAAATCAATCGTTTTCCGTAACCATGAATGAGTTTTTTACACCTCTCTACTGGAATTTTGGACCACTCTTCTCTTGGAAAGGTCAGGTCATTCAGATTTAAAGGATGCCTTCTCACAACTTCTGTTTTAAGATCTCTCCTCAGGTGTTCTATGGGATTCAGCTAGGGACTCATTGCTGGCAATTTCAGAACTCTCCAGCACTTTGTTTGGAACCATTTCTGAGTGCTTTTCGAATTGTGTTTCGGGTCATTGTCCTCCTGGAAGACCCATAAACTTTGGTGGAGACGCAGCTTTCTGACACTGGCCATTATGTTGCAACCCAAAATTCTTTGGTAATCAACAGATTTCATTATACCATTTACACAGTCAAGGCTTCCAGTGCCTGAAGCAGCAAAGCAATGCCAAAACATCTTTGAACCCTTATCATGTTTGACTGTATTGGCTGTGTTTTTTTCTTTGAAGAACTAATTTATTTTTCTGTAAACAGTGCCATGATGTCCTTTACTAATAAGCTATTTTGTCTCATCTGTCCACCGTACGTTCTCCCAGAAGGTTTTTGATTTTTGTCACATCAGTTTTGGCAAACTCCAGGTTTGCTTTTTTGTGCCTTTGTGTCTGTCCGCAGTAATGTCCTCCTGGGTCTCCTACCAAAAAGTCCCTTTTCATTCAGATGGCAACAGATAGTGGGATTTGACACTGTTATACCCTGTGTCTGCAGATCAGCTTGAATTTGTTTGGAAGTTAATTAGGATTCTTTATTCACCATTCAAACAATCCATTATTGTAATTTTTCATTAATTTCGCCTTTTCGTCCACGTCCAGGGAGGTTAGCTACAGTGCCATGGGCTGTAAAACTCATAATATTGTGCACAGTAGACACAGGAAAATTAAGATCTTTGGAGATTGATTTGTAGCCTTGAGTTTGTCGATGTTTTTCCATCAAATACAGAAAATCTTTAGACTTTTCTCCATGCTCAGTGTGACACACCACACAAAAAGGTTGAGTCTATACTGTTTTTTGGAAGCAGTTACATCTGCATTTACATTTGCATTTACATATGCGGCATTAAGCAGATGCGCTTGTCCAGATCGACGTACAAAAGGGCTTTGAGTCTCTAGCAATTAATAAATCTACACTGGTACACTAGATTACAAATCAACAAGAACGAGTTATAGTTATATAGTTATAGTGTTGTCTTTAAAGAGTAAAGGAGGTGGGAACTGTTGATCCTGTAGATCATGTTGACAAGCCAGAGGACTAGTGGAAAAAATATTTTATGGACAGATGGTCTAGTGGTTAAGATGCAGCGCTCTTACCGCTGCGACCCGAGTTCGATTCCCGGTCAGGGAACCATCCCCAGCCACTCTCAGTGCCGGTCCCAAGCCCGGATAAATTAGGGAGGGTTGCGTTAGGAAGGGCATCCAGCGTAAAACATGTGCCAAATCAAAAACGTGCGGAGGACCCGCTGTGGCGACCCCTAACGGGAGAAGCCGAAAGAAAGTTTTTAGATGAGACTAAAATATACTGTACTGTTTGGGAGAAAAATGCAAAACCTAAAATTGCTTGTCATTTTTATATTAATGCAGTTTATTATTATTAACATTTGTACAATTAACATTAACATCTTACATTTTTAAAACAACTTTAATTAAAATGCCTCCTTGGTTAAATAATATATATATATATATATATATATATATATATATATAAAAAATATATATATATATATATATATATATATATATATATATATATATAATTAATGCAATACATAATTAATAACAATAATAATACATAATATAATTTTTATTAAATTGACTAAATTGGCTCAAATTAAATGAGTTATTTAATTATTTAATTGTATTTAATTAAGTTTAATAGTTTACATTTGTTAGTCCCCATTTGGGTAATACAGATGTATGTGTGTGTGTGTGTGTGTGTGTGTGTGTGTGTGTGTGTGTGTGTGTGTGTGTGTTTTTTACATTTCATATGAAATTTTCTAAAGATATGATCTACTTAACTGTTCTACTTATTTTAGCATACTTTAACAAATGTCTTCATTCCTTCCATCTTTCATTCATTCACTCCCTCGATATGCAGAGTTGTCAGGTTTTTCTCCTTTTAAGAAAAATTCTTGAAGCTGGAAATAAAACACTAAATTAAATTAAATTAAATTAAATTCATTTTTATTTGTATATCGCTTTTAACAATTAACATTGTCTCAAAGCAGCTTTACACAGATAATGTGGTGATAAAAATTAATAACATGTTCTTTATAAGTTTAAGTTTGTCCCTGATGAGCAAGCCGTTGGCAAATGTGGCAAGGAAAACTCCTAGATGGCATAAGGAAGAAACCTTGAGAGGAACCAGACTCAAGAGGACCTCTTCCTTATCTGGGTTGCACTGAATGTTCATTTATTGCAGAGATACGATGTTGCGGGGTACAGTGATTATGTAGCAGACTGTTGACATTAACTACAGTCCAAATCCATCCTCAAAGCTTCCATTCTTACTCCGGAATTTCATGAAACCACCCAAGGCGTTGATGAATCCATACTAAAGAATCCACACTATTAGTGTTAGCTGCTAGCCACTTCTTGGCAGAGGAATAACCCTGGAATTGTTGTGTATGTTTTATAGTTAAAAAAAAAAAAAAAACTAAACAAAAACACTCATAGTGTGAGGCGGAGACTAAACAAACTTGTGATGCGCCAATCAATGCTTTCTTGACGGAACCCAGAAAGAAATTCGGTATAAATACAGGGAGTGCAGAATTATTAGGCAAATGAGTATTTTGACCACATCATCCTCGTTATGCATGTTGTCTTACTCCAAGCTGTATAGGCTGGAAAGCCTACTACCAATTAAGCATATTAGGTGATGTGCATCTCTGTAATGAGAAGGGGTGTGGTCTAATGACATCAACACCCTATATCAGGTGTGCATAATTATTAGGCAACTTCCTTTCCTTTGGCAAAATGGGTCAAAAGAAGGACTTGACAGGCTCAGAAAAGTCAAAAATAGTGAGATATATTGCAGAGGGATGCAGCAGTCTTAAAATAGCCAAGCTTCTGAAGCGTGATCATCGAACAATCAAGCGTTCCATTCAAAATAGTCAACAGGGTCGCAAGAAGCGTGTGGAAAAACCAAGGCGCAAAATAACTGCCCGTGAACTGAGAAAAGTCAAGCGTGCAGCTGCCAAGATGCCACTTGCCACCAGTTTGGCCATATTTCAGAGCTGCAACATCACTGGAGTGCCCAAAAGCACAAGGTGTGCAATACTCAGAGACATGGCCAAGGTAAGAAAGGCAGAAAGTCGACCACCACTGAACAAGACACACAAGCTGAAACGTCAAGACTGGGCCAAGAAATATCTCAAGACTGATTTTTCTAAGGTTTTATGGACTGATGAAATGAGAGTGAGTCTTGATGGGCCAGATGGTTGGGCCCGTGGCTGGATTGGTAAAGGGCAGAGAGCTCCAGTCCGACTCAGACGCCAGCAAGGTGGAGGTGGAGTACTGGTTTGGGCTGGTATCATCAAAGATGAGCTTGTGGGGCCTTTTCGGGTTGAGGATGGAGTCAAGCTGAACTCCCAGTCCTACTGCCAGTTTCTGGAAGACACCTTCTTCAAGCAGTGGTACAGGAAGAAGTCTGCATCCTTCAAGAAAAACATGATTTTCATGCAGGACAATGCTCCATCACACACGTCCAAGTACTCCACAGCGTGGCTGGCAAGAAAGGGTATAAAAGAAGAAAATCGAATGATATGGCCTCCTTGTTCACCTGATCTGAACCCCATTGAGAACCTGTGGTCCATCATCAAATGTGCGATTTACAAGGAGGGAAAACAGTACACCTCTCTGAACAGTGTCTGGGAGGCTGTGGTTGCTGCTGCACGCAATGTTGATGGTGAACAGATCAAAACACTGACAGAATCCATGGATGGCAGGCTTTTGAGTGTCCTTGCAAAGAAAGGTGGCTATATTGGTCACTGATTTGTTTTTGTTTGGTTTTTGAATGTCAGAAATGTATATTTGTGAATGTTGAGATGTTATATTGGTTTCACTGGTAAAAATAAATAATTGAAATGGGTATAAATTTGTTTTTTGTTAAGTTGCCTAATAATTATGCACAGTAATAGTTACCTGCACACACAGATATCCCCCTAAAATAGCTAAAACTAAAAACTACTTCCAGAAATATTCAGCTTTGATATTAATGAGTTTTTTGTGTTCATTGAGAACATGGTTGTTGTTCAAATTAAATCCTCAAATGAAATTAATCCTCAAAAATACAACTTGCCTAATAATTCTGCACTCCCTGTACATGTACCGTTATACCCCTAGGTATAAGTATCATAGTTTGGGTCTTTTTTTCTGAAATCTGGTCCAAATTGCCATCATTGATGAAACAATAAATAAAAAATGATAACAGTGAATTCTATAGGAAAATAAGGACATCTGTCCATGTTACTAGTAGAAAGAAAGAAGGTGTGAGAGAGTGATACAGGTAGACTATAACATTTTTCTATAAATAAATATAGAAAACATAAGTGTTTTCGGATAGACCACACTTCAGAAAACGGGAGTAAAAGAGAATGTTCTTTATTAGCCAAGATACACTTAACTGAGTGCTTTCAGTGAAGCAGCACCAGGAACATGGAAACACACAGCGCAGTAGGTACTCTAATGATCTATGGAGTAACCTGTAGATCGGACGATGAGTGAAGGGGGGAAAAAAGGGGTCCTTATAAAGAGAAATGTAGATAGGGAACAGGTGTTGGTGATTAGTAGGAGGGAGAGGCTGAGCAAGAGTGTTGAGTGCAGGAGGGAGGCGTGGCTAGTGGTTTTCTGACAATAAGTGTGTGCACACACACAGTGGTAAATGTTTAGTATATAAGTATAAGTTAAAATTTACAACATTCTTGTTTTGGTTTGTGACATTGAGTTCGATGGTCAGAGATTTCACAATATTGTTTTGGGGCTGAAATAACATTTTCCAGAAATGTGTACTATTTATGGGTGTTGACTCACTAAAAGACATTAAAAAACGTGATTTTGAGCATGTCAGCTAAACAAAGTCCGAACTGTGACAGAAGGGTTTTGTTCTGCATTCATTTTCTGTGAACAAAGAGTGCATGTGGAAGTGCTTAGAAAAGTAACAGCACAGCTGTTTGAATGGGGCCATGAGTTTTGAGGTATGTTTTGTAAGGTTGATGCAGACCAAGTGGGACTAGGTACACTCAAAAATTGCTCAAAAGAAGCAAAAAATAACAATATTAACTAGAATTCCTAAAATAATTGTGAGCAGTGCTTCCGTCATTTTTTAATTTTTTTTATTATTGTCAAAAAAATATTTAATCGCACATTTTTATCTGTTCTAAATCTACCTAATATTAATCCTTTTCAAGTGTTTAATACTCTACTCAAGATGGGCAATAACAAATATGGATGCTTTATGCAGATGTATGTTTATTATTAGTGAAAACATATTTAACATAGAACATGAAGACAAAATATTTTTGTAAATGTTATAAAGTAATTATGCCGTTTAAATTACATAAATCATCAGGGCACTAAACGGAACTTTTGCTATGTTTCCATTCAGATGGTTTTAATTGTCCGATATGTGTGCTTCATGGCAGATTTTTAATGATTTGATTTGAGACTTGGCGCATCAGTGTTTAGAAAAAAAATATATTTTTTGGAGTTTATTTATTTATTTTTTATATCTTAGTAAAGAAGAAACGTTGTGAATTATTGTATGCTGAAGGTTTTAATTTAGATTATTTATTTATAAAAAAATGGTCAAACAAAAATTAAAATGAAATGAAAATTAATTTGCGTTAACGCGTTATTAACATGTTCATTTCGACAGCCCTATACAAAATACATGCAGTTACCTGCTACAGTGCTATGCAAATTTCAGTGAAATCCACTCAGTGCCCCCAAAGGTTTTAAGAATTTCTTGAATTTAGCCATTGCTGTATTTGCACATTGGTGCAGAGATTTATAAAGACTAATAGTTTGCATTAGACCAGAACGGCTCTTTATATTAGCTTCTTTTTCTTCTTCTTCTTCTTCTTGCTGCTCCCATTACGGGTCTCTATACCCCCCTGTCCTCTACATCTGCCTCTTTCAAACCAACTACCTGCACATCTTTCCTCACCACATCCATAAACCTCCTCCTTGGACTTCCTCTTTTCCTCCCTCACATTGTTCCCAAAACACCTTGTTCCCTTTTCTCCTTCCTTAGTGTCCAACTTCTCATACAGCTTCTCTTTTGCCTTTTCCTTGGCTTTTGCTACATCCCTCTTCACCTGCTGTCGCATCTTCTTGTACTCCTGCCTACGTTTCTTATCTCTCTGCTGATCCCAATTCTGCGTCACCAACCTCTTTCTCCTTATACTTTCCTGCACTTCCTCATTCCACCACTATGTCTCTGTCTTCTTTTCTATTTCCAAATGTCAAAACAAGTACTTTTCTAGCTGTCTTCCTAACTTCTGCAGTAGTTTCCCAATCATTCAGCACCTCTTCACCACCACCGAGCCCCTGTCTGACCTCTTTCTTGAATATCACACTATAGTCTTTCTACCTTCAGTTTCCACCATCTTCCACCTCCTCTTCTTCTTCACCTACAAAGCTATCCTACAGACCACCATTCAATGCTGTCTAGCTACACTGTCCCCTGCCAACACCTTAGAGTCTCCAATCTCCTTCAGGTTGCATCTCCTACATAGAACATAGTCCACCTGTGTGCACCTTCCTCCACTTTTATATGTCACCCTTTGCTCCTCCTTCTTCTTAAAATACGTATTCACCACTGCCATTTTCATTCTTTTAGCAAAATCTAAAACCATCTGCCCGTTCACATTCCTCTCCCTAAGAAAATACCTACCATCACCTCCTCATCACCTCTGTTCACTTCAACAACATGGCCATTGAAGTCTGCTCCAATCACTAATCTTTCATTTCTAGGTACACCTTCTACCACTTCATTTAACTCACTCCAGAATTTTTCTTTCTACTTCATCAAACAGACCACTTGTGGAGCATATGCACTGATGACATTTATCACCCCTTCAGCTTCACGCTCATCTGTCAGGGACTCGGGTGCGGGGCTAGGTTAGTGGATGATAGGACCCAAATGCAGGATGCTCCAGACGATATGAATCGAGAGAGGAGGGTTGCACAGGCAGGAAATATTTAATGTCCGAATACAATAGCACAAAAACACAGTCACGGCACGCACAGGTTTAAAGTAGAAGAAAAAGATTAGAAGGATAGAACAGGCAGGAAAGCAACATGTCCGAAAACTTATGAGCAAACAACAGAAGCACACACTGGGTTAATATAGAGAAAAAAAAAGAAAAACAATAATGTCCGAATACTTTTGACCACGTAGTAGAAGCACACGCTGGGTTTATACAGAGAAAAGCAATAACGTCCGAATACTTATAAACACAGTTGCGGCACTCACTGGGTTAACGAAAAGGTCCGTGGCACCGGGAGAGCGAAGCAGGGGGCGTGTCCGAAAACAGAAGCGAGTCCAAAAGCAGACAGAGGGAGTGAGCCGGAGAACAGAGCAAAAGGGGAATCCAAAGATCCAAAAACCGAGAGCAGGCAAAAATTTCGAAAAACCGGGAGATCCGAAAATGAAAGTAAACTTTCCACAGGGAAAAAATAAAGGCAGGAAGGTCTCAAAAGCGTGGAGCCAACAGAGACAATCTGACAGCAAACGCAGGCAGCCGGTGGCAATTTATACAGAAACAAGATGGCGGGCATGCCGGTGTTGCCGGCTGAAAGATGACGCTGAACCGGAAGCGGACGTCGTGACCGCGGAAATGTTCAAGCGGCTGGATGACAGTACCACCCCCCACAGGGCGGCTCCAGATGGCCCACCAGGCTGCTCAGGGTGGTCCCGGTGGAAAAGAGAAATCAGGCCAGGGTCCAGGACATGGCGGGCCGGAACCCAGGAGCGTTCCTCCGGACCGAAAAGACGGGGCCCCCGTCGATGAACCGGGGGGGTGGAGGGGATCTGGTGGAGGGCACCAATGAGCATGCTTGGACCGGTCTGAGGCGGGAGACGTGGAAGGTCGGGTGGATGCGCAAAACACCAGGGAGCTTGAGACGCACAGCCACGGGATTGATCACCTTGGAAATGGGAAACGGACCCATGAAACGAGGGGCAAGCTTCCTGCATATGGCCTTGAGGGGTAGGTCACGAGTAGAAAGCCAGACCTTCTGGCCGATCCGATATCGAGGGGCCGGTCGGCGTTTGAGATAGGCCCAACGCCTGTAACTCTGGGATGACTTTAGGAGGGCTGCCCGGGCCACCCTCCACCCGCGCCGACAACACTTGAACTGGGCCAGGGCAGAGGGAACGGTGGTCTCGGGTTCCTGTGTAGAGAACAGCGGGGGTTGGTAGCCAAACACAGCCTGAAAGGGTGAGAGGCCTGTGGCAGAGGAGGGAAGAGTGTTATGAGCATATTCAGCCCAGAGAAGCTTCTCCGACCATGTGGAGGGGTCTTGGGCGCAGAGAATACGGAGGCTGGTCTCAAGTTCCTGTTGAGCCTTTCGGTCTGACCATTGGACTGAGGGTGAAACCCGGAGGAGAGGCTGACGGAAATCCCAGGAGCCGGCAGAACTCCTTCCAAAAATGGGCAGAAAATTGGGGGCCCCGATCGGACACACAGTGCCGAGGCAAACCGTGCAGGCGGAAAACGTGTTTTCCATTGCTGTGGATTTTGTTACCGGCCTTCCCCATTCCGCTGGTCATACGGCCATTCTCACGGTGGTCGACAGGTTCTCGAAGCTTGGGCAGGGGAATGAAGTGACCCAGTGACCTGATTGCATGTGGGACAGGCAGCCACGAATTTGCGAAAGTCCCTGCGGACAGCCACCAAAAACGCTTCAGGAGCACGGCCGAGGTACGAGGAGCACCTGGGTGACAGAAGAAAGGGGAGCTGTGGCACCACTGGAGGACTTCAGAACGAAGGTGTGCAGGCACGTAAAGCCTATGTGGCGGGCAGCCCTCAGGGACAGGTTGACCGACGGTGGCCCGCTGGACCTTCTTCTCTATCTTCAGGCTGAGAGCGCGGACGGTAACAGTGGTGGGAAGTATGGGGTCGGGTGGTGGTTCCTTCTCATTAGGGGAGTGCAAACGGGACAAAGCATCAGGCTTTCCATTTAGCGACCCAGGCCGGTAGGACAAGGAGAAGTTAAATCGCCCAAAAAACAATCCCCAACATGCTTGACGTGGATTCAGGCGCTTGGCAGTCCGCAGATATTCCAAATTATGATGATCGGTCCAGACGAGGAACGGAACTTTGGACCCCTCCAGCCAGTGACGCCATTCCTCCAGGGCTAATTTAACAGCCAAGAGCTCACGCTCACCAACAGGGTAGTTCTGCTTAGCTGGGCTTAGGCGGCGGGAAAAACATGCGCAGGGGTGCAGGCGGTGGTCCCGGGCACCTTTCTGGGACAGAGCGGCCCCTACGCCCAGATCCAAGGCGTCCACCTCCACCACAAATTGACGGGTAGGATCCCGAAGGGCTAGGACTGGGGCCAAGGTGAAGAGACTCTTCAGTTTGGTAAATGCCCGTTCAGCCTCTGGGTTCCAGTTAAAAGCCTGACGTATGGAGGTGAGCGAGTGAAGGGGGGCCGCGACAGAGCTATAGCCCCTGATGAACCGCCGATAGAAATTGGCAAATTGGCCCAATAACCTCTGTAATTGCTTACGGGTGGTGAGTTGGGGCCAGTCCTTTACCGCCTGAATCCTGGCTTGGTCCATCTGGACGTGATCGGCAGAAAGGACAAATTCAAGGAAGGTGGTGCTGGACACATGGAAATCGCATTTCTCCGCCTTAATGTATAATCCATTCTGGCGGAGCACCCCGAGTACCGAACGCACGTGCTGGACATGTTCATCTCTAGAGCGTGAGAACACGAGAATGTCGTCCAGGTATACGAACACGTAGTGGTTAAGCATGTCTCGAAGAACGTCATTCACCAATGCCTGGAAGACAGCTGGCGCATTGGTAAGGCCAAATGGCATAACAAGGTATTCATAATGCCCTGATGGGGTATGGAATGCTGTCTTGAATGCGGACAAGGTGGTAGGCGTTTCGGAGGTCCAGTTTGGTGAAGATGACCGAGCCCTGGAGAGAGTCGAACGCAGAAAACATCAAGGGCAATGGGTACCGGTTCTTGACAGTTATGGCGTTTAGGCCCCGATAGTCAATACAGGGACGAAGGGTCTTGTCCTTCATTTCCACAAAGAAGAACCCAGCGTCTGCCGGAGAGGAGGATGGGCAAATAATGCCAGCAGCCAGCGAGTCCTGAATGTATTGGGTCATGGCCGCCTGCTCGGGTGCTGAAAGATGGTAAAGCCGGCCACGGGGTGGCATAGTTCCCGGCAGGAGATCAATGGCGCAATCGTAGGGCCGATGCGGGGGCGAGGAAGAGGCTCGAGTCTTGCTAAACACTGTACCGAGGTCATGATAGACAGATGGAACTGAACTGAGGTCGGGTGAAGTCTCCGGAGAGCATGAGACCGGCCTGGGGGAAGACGGACTGGTCCAGCGGTCGGGCCGGAGGCGTGTGGTAGGCCCGCTCCGGATAGCGCGTGAAACGCTCAGAACGACGTTCACGTATTCTTCTGTCAATCGTGACCGTGGAAATGTTCAAGCGGCTGGCTGACATCATCACCCGATCAGAAACTCTCTTCACCTCCACTACACTCTTACTGTACTCTTCCTTAAATATCACCCCTACACCATTTCTCTTTTCATCCAAACCATGATAGAACAGTTTAAACCCTTTTCCAGTATTCCTGGCCTTACTCCCTTTCCACTTGGTCTCATGAACAAACGTCTACTTTTCTCTGCTCCATCATATCAGCTAACTCTCTCCCTTTACCAGTCATAGTACCATTATTTAAAGTGCCCACCCTAACCACCACTCTTCTACACTTCCCCTTTCCCTGCTGTTTCTGTAGACATCTTCCTCTTCTATTTCTCCTTTAACAGCCAACAGTAGCCCAACTTCCACTGGGACCCTGTTGGCTAACAATACCTGTGGCGGTCGTTAGTAATCGGGCCTTGAATGATCTGGTATGAAATTCTGGTTCATGATCCGCTTATTTAATTTGGCACATGTTTTACGGTGGATGCCCTTCCTAACTGAACCGTCCCCATTTATCCAGGCTTGAGGCTGGTACTAAGAGTGCACTGGCTTGTGCAACCCTAATGGCTGGGTTAAATGGCTGTTTGTATTAGCAGTTGTTTTCATTCTTTAGTTGTTTTATTTGATAACATTTAAATACTTCCTCCACTCAAAATGCTATTAAATAATGTTGCTTCCAGTAATAGTACTATTTTTATTTTTATATGAAAAGCCACATGCTATGCAATAATAGACTTGCAATGTAAAATGGTCATTTTTGTATTTCACTGTCAACTGATACCATTTTATATACATATATAGATTGTACTCTTTCCTTTTTCAACATTTGTTTTTCAGTAAAATAGGTTTTCAATATTTAATAGCAGTAAAACTTATTCTTTATACCTTGCCACAAAGTAGAATCCCTTAGTAGTTTTAAGGGTTATCTAAATGATTCACTGACAATTAACAAGAGAGGGTGAGAATCTGCTGCTATGCAAATGTATCACTCTCCATCTGCAAGCCTTATGTTCTGAAAGGAAAATAGCTGCTAAAAAGGAGCCAGTGATATAAACTGAATGACATCAGCCATCTTTTGCCTGTCCTGATTTGCAAATATGAGAAAGTACTTCTGATATAGTATATTTTTAATTATGGTACTTGTGCCTGGAATCTGTGAGACCAGAAAGAGTCTGTTCTTCTGGGATAACAGCGACAGATTCTTACAACATTTTTGAAGGTTTAGTTGATGGCAAAGATGCTTTCGCCAACTTTCAATTTGCATGAGGTCTAATGCCATTTTTGCAACATTGCACAATTCGGTCCTATATCACTTTGTGCATTTTGTGCATCTTGAATTTAGGTGAGTTCTAATAGACTTGTACATTCTGGAATTCTATATCAATAATCTTAAACAGACACTTTATCTATAAACATTTTATAGAAAAGGTTCCAAATAGTAAAACAATTTCATATGCACATTGTAATTAGGATTCCTTTAATGTGTCGTTGCATATGGCACAACCACTGAAGACTATTAGTAACACTTTTATACCTTCTTGTTAATGTAGTAATCTGCCAATCATGTGGTAGGGATGCAATTCACAAAACCATGCAGATATGAGCCAGCTGTCGGGGTAGTGACCACGAGAAGAAAGCAGAAGTAACTCATTACAATCTAATTACAATGTGTATATGAAATTGTTTTACTATTTGGAACCTTTTCTATAGAATGTTTATAGATAAAGTGTCTGTTTAAGATTATTGATATAGAATTCCAGAATGTACAAGTCTATCAAACTCATGTTTAATAAACCTTTCAGCACACAAACACAAGACTGAAAGCATACAAACCATAATGCAGGTTTAGTCCATAATGCGGGTATAATCCGTCAGGAAAGTATATTCCATAAAGGGAAGTAGAATCCGTACGGTGAAGGTAATCCATGCATTCGACACCGGGTGCAGGAACCAGCGGAGAATGCTGCCAGTCGGGAATCCAGGAGATCACTAGCATGAGTTCGTAGATCCAACAGCCAGTGGGGTCGGAACGGGAACATACATAGGGGAACCGTAATGTGAAACAGGTGTCAGCGATTAGCACCGGGAGTGGCTGATAGAGAGCCGCTGAGGGGGCTTGGCAGGGGGATCCCTGACACCAGCAGCTTTGGGTTATGTTTACATCAACTAGAACAGAAAAACATATACATTGAATGATTTTGATTGTGTATTTTTTGTCTGTCAGTGTCAGCTAAAATGCTTTGTTGAAGAGAGTGGTCAACGGAGAACGGCCAGACTGGTTTGAGTTGAATAAAATGTACTGTAACTTGAATAACCACTCTTGCACATTTGTAATGATCATTTCAGGATACATTTGTTGAAACTTTAGGTGAACAGTCTGGTCCAATTAGGTGAACTGTCTGGATCCACTTCTTTCAGCTGAAAACAGAAAGCTGATGCTGCAGTGGTCATAGAGTCACCAAATAAATTAACTGCATTTCATTGCCACTGTAGTCCGAGAGTAAAACATTTGAACCTACCAAACCTTTACAGTTGAAGATTGGAAAAACTTACACATTGATGCAATAGTGAGAAGTGTCTGCTAACAGCATGAATCCATGGACCCTTCATAGCAATAATTTATCCATCTACTAATGCCATTATAATGCTTCATGCTGCAAAGCAAAAGCTATCCCCAAATGTTTCATGAACATGAAAATGGGTTCAGTGATATACATCTTGGCCACTAGATCTTTATCAATTCAAATTTGTTGGGGTGTGGTAGAACTGGATGTTCACAGCATGAGGGATCCATGATACAAAGAATTAAGGCCGCTCTAAGAGCAAAGCGAGGCTCTACCAAATACCAAATGTGATTGGCAGTGACTTTTTGAAGTATGCACAGACACAATAGGGTATTTAAACACAAGCTAATCAAAGAGTGCCATTAACAGCCTAAGGGGGAATCACTGATACATACTTATAAGTGTGATAAATATAATGAATAGTAACCAAATTAAAAAGCAATATACAGCATATAAGAGGTTTTAAATAAATAAAAAGTGTAATATGTGTGTCAGGAAATGAAAGAGGTATTATTATTTTGATACATTTTCAGGCATTTTTCTTACCTAATCTTTTTGTTAAAATAAGACATTTTGATTTAAAACCTCTAAGGTATCAAATTACAATAGGATTTTTGTACAATTTACTTTTATTTATCAACTAAACTTGCAGATTATAGTTTAATCAAGCATGGCCACATTTGATCAATTTCTTTTATATGCTGAAAGGATTGTTCTAAAGTTCTATTTTTTTGCTGAACAAGTTATTACTTGTTGCCAGTTTTACTTTATTTAACACAGCTGTACAGCTTGTTCAGCACATTTCTAAATGTTGAAAATAGTGTTACTGTAATCAGTTTACAGAGAGAAGTTTCTTTTTAAATGTGAACATTTTATATTTAAGTTTCTAGAGAATACACTGAAAAACATTTATTATCATGATGTGGTCTTAATAGTCTTAAAATGTCTTTCTCTACTGATGTATAACTTTTTGTTACTTTATTAGATGGAGATTGATTTATAATTTATATTTATATTTGAGTTTTGCCACTGGCCCAAAATAATTGGATTAGTGGAAATGGTGATAGCTGTATTTTTGTTGCTATATAAACTCATAGACTACAGTGAGGAAAATAAGTATTTGAACACCCTGCTATTTTGCAAGTTCTCCCACTTAGAAATCATGGAGGGGTCTGAAATTGTTATCGTAGGTGCATGTCCACTGTGAGAGACAAAATCTAAAAAAAAAAAAAATCCAGAAATCACAATATGATATAAACTATTTATTTGTATGATACAGCTGCAAATAAGTATTTAAACACCTGAGAAAGTCAATGTTGATATTTATTACATTTTTGTAATAACAGTACACAAACCAGCATTTATTAGGCAATTTTTATTACAGCAAAATATTCCATAATGTTGTTGTCTATTATGCTCTTTGGTAATTTGCTTTTGCTTAATTGTTATTTTTTAGTTCTATCCAAAAATCTGCCTCTAACTATAATAAGAACCATTTATTAATGTGGCTCAGTTTATATTACATGAAAAATTTCTGCTTGGCTCTCTAAGTGACATGGATGGGCCTCCCTGTCAGAATGTCTGATAAATCATGCAATATATTTATTAAATATGTATTAGGAATATGTAGGCCTCACTTTTTTCAGACGAGAGCTTTTCTCACAGAAAGTTTACTCAGGCATGCATTTCAGTACATGTTGCTGTCACAAGCTTCTTTTCAGCTTTTTGCACAAGCACAGAAAAAGGCTGGTAAAAGTGGTCATCTTTGGCAGCTTTTTACCAGCACAATTCATATACCAAGAGAATCCTGAATCTGTAATGCTGCTAATAGGATCTTGCCTAGAATAGAGCGTGTCTCATAAATTTGAAGTGTGTGGGAAGCATGAATGCCTGTGTTTTCCATAATAACAACCTAGGCACTTGATGCCATGTAGGTATAGTGACACACGATTTAAAGAAAATTTGTTTTCTTGCATTTGTTTATCATTCAAAATTTGTCTTGCCTTCTCGATCGCTAATCAGTCCTTCACAATTAGTGACATTCTTTATGTTTACCATGTTCCCTTCTTTTATTTACATCTGTATTTTACCTGGCTAAAATATTCTTTGCTGCATCAAAGATCATGATCAATAAACAGTGTAATAAACTTAGAATTAGGTTAAGCATAATTAGACTAAACAAATCCCTAGTTACTGATATAAAAAGTCAGTTGTGGAGTTGCAGAGCTTTCAAGATAAATAAGTAAAGGTCTGGCAGACCTAGCTAGAGTTTCTGTAATGTACTTCTTGTTTGAATTGGCATCTTTATCATGGAGAGGGTAGGACTGATTGTTAAGTACTGCAATCAGAACCTTGGTGTTAATCAGGGCCTTTCTTTACCACACCAAGCATTCTCCACACCTCTGAGTAAGAGCATGTTAAGAAAGAACTATTTTTTTTCTAGAAACAGATACATAGTTAAAAAAAAAAATTCTGCTAAAAAAATTAAATAAATAGAGAGCAAGAGGTAGAGACAACTCTATAGACAGATACATTATAAAGATCCAATATAGATTTATTTTTTTCTTTTTCATTTTTCATTGAGAACCACTTTTCAACTAAGCATCTTCTTAATTATGTTTTTAGATTTACTTTGATGAATATTAGGAATGAACTATGAAAGGTATATGATTGAGCATGCCACTTCTTTCTCAGTTTGAGGTGGAATTTTTTGTTGAATCTGTTTTTTCAGTTATGGTTGCACAGATATGTCTCTGTTGACATCTTTTAGTAATAGCTTTTTCGTTTTCCATTTCCGTGTATCAGGCAATCAAATCTTTTTGATGATGACTCTGTTTATCTATCCCTTAATTCTCATCAGCATTCATCATCCTTTTTCACAGTCCTTTTGACAGTTCCATTAAATCATGCTGTAATGTTAACACATACTGACAGTAAATCTTCCTGGTTTCATTACTCCCCTTTCCAATTATTCACTCCTTCATTTGAATAATAAGGAAGTAAATATTTTAAATTGTCTCAAGACAATGACCACCATCGTAATGTTCACTTACCCTTCCACCTTCCTGCTGGGTCTCATAACCACTAGACCTCAGCCTACACACTAATAGTATTACTTTTATTTTGCAATAGAAAAGAGACACGATATTTTAGAGTTGAGCGATTCATATGAGCAATTTCAAGTTAATCCTCCTTTCATTACTCAAATTTAATCATACCTATTTATTTAAATCCTAATCTAAATTTATTCTAATCTTACTCATACCTTCTTTGGGTTTATGTATGAGGAGTATGTTTAATCTTCGAGCATGTTGTTATTTAGTATTGTTGGCAGCCTCATTGCTTTAACAGTCTATTTTTAGCCACTCTCCAGGAGAACTACTTGTTTTAATCAGTCAGAGAGCAGATGTCCTTGCAACATTCAAAAGCAGTAAAAATTAAGTCCAATTCTTTATATTTAAGTCTTGACAAATTTTATGAACTTTTTAAAGATGCATTGGCTGGGCCTGTTTGATCACTCGTGATTATTTGGTCACTCGCTGTGACACTCCAGTGGATATGTTGTTTTGCAAAAGATGTTCACATTCTGCGACAGCTTGATTTTACATGTTTCGCTACACCCCTCTGACTTTAATGCTGGATTGTAAGAGCTAAATCGCTATTGGCAGTCCTTGGGAGAGCCAGTGGCCAGCAGTGCACATGACATTTGTTCTCTTCCTGGGAGGAGAGAGCCTTTTCGGTAGGAATTTCTCAGCAGCGTGGCTGTCATGATGGGGCTCATCATCTGCAATGAACTGCTAGCAAATGCTTGTTGAATAATACATGGGGCTGAGAATTTAGAGAGAACACTACTGATAGTCACGTTGATTTTAGAGAACGTACAATTATCATTTTAGATAGCAATTACTACTGTTGTATTTTATTGCATGCATTTTTTTCTTTTTCCTACTCTGTCTGTGAAGGTAATATTATATACAAATTCTCATTATGTGTGACTGCACTTTGAAGTTGATACTGCAATAAATTATAAAAAGTGCCAGTCTAAGAATGAACATTTTATTAAGATTGTATTTTCAGGGGCTGCTTGATTATAAGAAATTCATACTTGAAATTGGCAACACTATGAACAATATGGGTAAAAATAATAATAATAATACAGTTATAATATTAATACAGTTTACTAGAACTATGAAGATAGTAATGTATCTCTGAATCATCAAATACCCAAGACAAAATAGGTCATGTAGAGGGAGGAAAAAAATTGCCCTTGATGGCCAGGTCACTTAAGAATAAAATAATTTTATAATGAAGCAATGCTACAATGTGAATATAAAACTAAAGCTGTCTGTAAGAAGTCTATTAAATTACCCATATGCAAAGAGCTGGCCGAGATCAAGAAAATAATGAGGTAGCTACAACTCGAGATTTAACAGGCTGGAGGTCTTATTTTTTGTGCAGGATTCAAGAAATTATCTGTTATGTTATGGAGGAATGCACAGTGCAATATCCCTGCAATAATTGTGCTGTTTGCATGTGACTGATTAATGTGCAGGGTAGAAAGAACCAAGATTTACATTTAAGTTTCCTGTTATAGACTTACCACTTTTTTGAATTCACAGTTTGTTCCCTTTAATAACCATGTATTCCCATGAATTTCCAAATTTTCCTGTAAATTCCCATACAAATTTTCTTGAACATGGAATTTTGCAACCTTAATCACAATATTCTTGTTTGGAACGCAAGTAATTGTTGTGCTGCATGATCGAAATTGATAAACAGCTTTTTACTACAAAGAAAATTTAAGTTTCAATATCTAAAATAATGGAACATGTACATCATGTACAGTTTGGTTTAATGGCTAAACTTTTTGGTAAACTTCAAAATATCAATATGAAAACCCATCCATTCAAGTTGCACAAGCCAGGCCCGGGCCTGGGGCCTGGGGAAGGGTTGTGTTAGAAAGGGCATCCAGCATAAAGCATGTGCCAATTCAAGTATGCGGATCATGAATCAGAAATTCATACTGGATAGGTCGAGGCTTGGGTTACACATGACTGCCACAGGTATTGTTAGCCAACAAGGTACCGGTGGAAATTGGGCTACTGTTGGCCAAAGGTCTACAGAGACAGCAGGAAAAGGAGAAGTAACTAGACCTGCAGTAACTACAGGGGAATAAAGTTAATCAGTCACAGAATGAAGTTATGGGAAAGAGTAGTGGAAGCCAGGCTGAGAGAAAACGTGACCATCTGTGAGAAATAGTATGGTTTAATGCTGAGGAAAAGCACTATATACCACATTCTATTTGCTTTGGGAATGTTGATGGAGAAGTAAAGAGAAGGTCAGAAGGAGTTGCATTGTGTGTTTGTGGATTAAGAGAAAGTGTACGACAGGGTGCCAAGAGAGGAGTTGTGGTATTGTATGAGTAAGTCAGGTGTGTCAGAGACGTATGTAAGGGTGTTGAGGATATGTATGAGGACAGTGTGACAGCAGTGAAGTGTGCAGTAGGAATGACAGACTGGTTCAAGGTGGAGGTTGGACTGCATCAAGGATCGGCTCTGAGCTCTTTCATGTTTCCAGTGGTGATGGACAGATTGATGGACGAGGTCAGACAGGAGTTTTTAGGACTGGGGTGAGACCTGCTATTTTTATGGTTTAGAGACAGTGGCATTGAGTAAAAGACAGGAGGTGTAGCAGAGCTGAAGATGTTAAGGTTTTTGTTGGGAGTGACGAGGATGGACAGGATTAGAAATGAGTTTATTAGATGGACAGCACATGTAGGATGTTTTGGAGACAAGGTGAGGGAGGCACGATTAGGATAGTTTGGACATGTGCATAAGAGGAACATGGGGTACATCAGTAGGAGAATGCTGAGGATGGAGCCACCAGGAAGGAGGAAAAGAGGAAGACCAAGGAGGAGGTTTATGGATGTGCTGAGGGAGGACATGCAGGTAGTTGGTTTGAAAGAGGCAGATGTAGAGGACAGGGGGGGTATGGAAACGAATGATCTGCTGTGGATCACCCCTAATGGGAGCAGCCGAAAGAAGAAGAAGAAAAAAAATAAAAAGATGAATACGAAAATATATTAGAGGCAAAACTAAAACCTTAAATGTTACATACATTTATTCATGCTGTCCTTTTTTACTCATATATATAAAAAAATTCAACTTCACCGAAAACATTTTTTTTTTATAATAAATAAACATTTGTTTTACTAACGCACCAAGTCTCAAATCAAGCACCAAAATCCGCCATGATGCACACAAATCGGCAATTAAAACCACCCATGTCCGTTTGGTGTCCTGATGATTTACATAATTTAAAACAGCATAACTGCTTTAAAACATTTACAAGTATATTTTGACTTCATGCTCTATGTTTAGTATGGTTTTCCTAATAATATACATACATTTGCATAAAACATCCATATTTTGCCATGCACATGTTGATTAGAGTATTGAAAACTTGAAAAGCATATATTTAAGGTACATTTAGAACAGATAAAAATGTGCTATTAAGTTGCGATTCAACATTGGGTCAGAGCCTCTCTAAAACAGTGGTCAGTATCTATCCAATGTGGTTCAAGGAAGAAAGAGTGGTGAACTGGTGACAGGGTCATGGTCGGCCAAGGCTCATTGATGCAGGTGGAAGGCGAAGGTTGGCCTTATGGTCTGATCCAACAGACGAGCTCAAAATGATAAACAATGCTGTTAATGTTTGACAGGTCAGGACTGTTTTGGCAGCAATGAGGGACCAACAGAATATTAGGCAGGTGGTCATAATGTTGTGCCTGATCGTTTGAAAATTAAATACATGTAGATATATATTCTTCAGAAACTGTAGGTGCACCCAGTTCCATGCATATTTCATAGCAGCATTGACCTGTTTCTCAAACTATGACATGGTTTCATTAAACAAGTACTGCATATGTTGCCTTGAGTCCAGAATGCCTTCTGAAGGTTGATGCTGTGTTGTACTGTGCCTCTTTTGATAGGTGTGCCCAGTCTAGCGTAACGCTCCTGTTTTGCTCTCAGCATGTACATACTTTCTCTTGCCTCTTCAGAGCATGTCACCCCATTGACCCCAAATTTCAGGCTGACCCAAGAGGATTTAGGACAGCGCACTTTTATGGCAGGTTACGTCTCATTTATCTCCCATTTCTCTTCATAATTTCTAAACATGTTCTCATGGATGATTAATAATTTTAATGGTACTACAACAGTGATTTCTTTACGTTTTTGAACCTTTTTGGACCTCTCTAGTTAGATACAATGATATATAACGAAACCCTAACTTAAACTATCTCTCTTTTACTTTTTAACCTTTTCCAGACTGATAGATCTCAATTACTTTCTTTCTAGTTTGTTTCTGAATTTCTTTGGATCTCAGCATGATGTCTAGCTTTTGAGGATCTTTTGGTCTACTTCACTTTGTCAGGCAGGTCTTTTTTAAAAGATTTTTTATTGCGAACAGGTGTGGCAGTAATCAGGCCTGAGTGTGGCTAGAGAAATTGAACTCAGGTGTGATAAAGCATAGTTTTAACAGGGGGGCAAACACTTTTTCACACAGGGCCATGTAGTTTTGGATTTTGTTTTCCATCACTAATAAAAATCTTCATTTAAAAACTGCATGCTGTGTTCACTTGTGTTATCTTGTACTAATATTTAAATTAGTTTGATGATTTGAAACATTAAAGTGTAGAGCTCCTGGAGGTAGTGACGTGGGTCATGTCCAAGCTAGAAATAGCTTGGCCGGACGAGAAGCGGCACACTCCCAGTAAGCTGGATGAGTGTTTCCTGCGCCCAGCATCACAGCCTCCATGCCGGGACCTACCATTTTTCCCCGACCTGCACACTGAGCTGTCCAGGTCCTGGGAGGTCCTGGGAGACACCATACATAACCCGTACCTTCTCCCCACGAACTTTGCTGTATGTGAATGTAGTAGGGTTAAAGAAGTGCGGCTATTGGACGATGCCCAGGGTTGAAGAGACGTTTGCCGGCTATCTCTCCCCAGGTGCAACATCGTTTAAGGCCTACTTAACTCTCCCCAGGTGCAACATCGCTTAAGTATTGCCTACTAAAACGTTGAGAGACACTTTGGCGTTAGTAGGCAAGGGTACGGAGCAGTAGGTCAGGCCGCGGGTTGCCTCCACACAATGAGTGTGTAGCAAGCATACCAGGCAAAAGATAAACGAGGATTTAATCTCTGAGGCTGATGATTTAAGGAGTTACATCACGCTGCCAACCTAACCCTTAGGGCCACCAATTAAACGTTGTGGGCCTTAGGTCGGTCCATGTCAGCTCTAGCAGCCACAGAAAAGCAATCTGTGGCTCACCTCGACATCAGAGTCACTCCCGGCTCCTCTGTCCTGTGTTCTGGTTGTGCTCAGACACACTAGGCAGGGACTAGTCAGTATACCATTATTGGACACTTGTTTCCAAAAAGTTTGTTGACGCAGCTCAAGTTCCCGAAGGGGAACGTCTCTAGGTTATGTATGTAACCCTAGTTCCCTGAGGGAATGAGACGCTGCGTTGAAATGCCGCACTCCCTGCATCCTTGCGGCACTTACCTTCTCTTTTTCAGAACCTAGTGTCGCTACACTGCTCTCGCATTTTGTAGCATCATCCCGGTCCGTGCCGTTGCCCCGGCGGTGACGTCATGTCTTGCCTTTTACACGTGATTCAGAGCGCGGAGGCATTCCCAAAGCGTTGTGACGCAGCGTCTCGTTCCCTCAGGGAACTAGGGTTACATACGTAACCTAGAGACGTTCTTTCTTAAAGGGACAGGACTAATTTGGGTCTGTGGGAGTCAGAATCCTTGCTGGTTGGTAGGGGATCAAATACTAATTTAACTTGATCAAATACAAGTTAATTTATACAAAATATTAATTTATTATTTCTTTCTGGATTTTTTTATATTCTTTCTCTCTCTGTAAAATCAACATACATAAAAAGTATATAGTGTTAATTTCTTTGTAAAGGGTACATTTACAGCAGGGGACGAAATAATTATTTCCCCCACTGTAGCTTCAAAGTGTGAGATGAACATTCCATTCATATGTTGGGAAGCTTTTGGACTGGAACCTTTGTGGCATTTTTCATTGCAGGTAAAGAAAAATGTGGTATTTATATTCTTTTCCTAAGGGTAAGGAATAACTAAAGTTTCAGCATACAAGGGTTCTTGAAATGCCCTCAAAGCTTGACTGTGTACCCACTGTTCCCTCTAACCTGTGTTAAAAACAAATCTTAATACTGTATATTTGGACAATATTATTTTTATGAAAGGTAGCACCATGATTGATTCAACTGTCAGGAAGAAAAGGAAATAGGAAGGAAGGTTAATGTTTTAGTATAGTAATGCTGAGCTAGCATATCTTTAGCATCAGTGTATTTCTCATTATATCAGTGCTGATATAATGAACAATTATCAATCAACTTTCATCAGTTCATACTTCCACAAAGTCTAATAACCGTGTTATTTCGAATGAGGATACAATTCATTCAGTGGCTTTCTAAAATCGTTGAACCTGAGTAATCATATGCAAGTTTTATCTTCAGCCTTCAGTTAAAGCAGATATCAGTCACTTGGTTTTAAATAACAAACAAGTGAAAAAGAACAAGTGAAGCACAAATTAACTTTGAAGATATTGATCTAACTTCACATAACTACAATCTACATCCAGCTAAACAGTGCTACATTTGGCATGCTATAACTCAAGCATATACTGTAGTTTACCTACGGAAACCAGTGGCATTGAAATCATGTACTTTTCTTCACAGGTGTTTATACTGTAGATGATAAAAATAAATCTTATGTCATCTTATGTATTTCTGCAAATGATCTACAATAAACGTGTCATCTGATATGTAATAAAGATAAATATCCTCAAACTATGCCACAATTGTACAATGAGTGAGGAATTCTCAAACTAATGATCCCAAATTAGCATAATGTTTACAAGTTACAGGCTCTTTGCAAATCAATAGTCCACTAGTGGTTCCTTCTTTTCAGGGCATTTGAAATGTGCTCTGCTCAGTGCTTGTGCAAAGGCACTGATTGATTTCACTCTTTTATTAGCTTCAAAATGGCAAGGTTTTCTCTCATCTCTGTTTTTTATTTTGGTATATCAGATGACTCAGGTCTCAAAACACACACATACCCACACACACACAAATTATTGTTTTTAAAGTTATTTTATATGGATATTTTAAGGTTTTTTTTTTTGTTGTTTTGTTTTTTTAATTTATTTATTGGTTTAACACCATTATGATGATGGTGGATAATGGTGTTGATTGTGTTGGTTGATGGTGTTAATCTGTAAACAGTTTGTTTGCAGAAAAATATAACTTGGGGAAAAAAAATTATTCCAACAATTCATGTATATTTATTGTTACAACAAATTGCTTTTGTTGTAAAATATTAACATATAATAAACATTTGCCATTTTTTGCTTTGCATGACAAATCATCTTTAACTATAAAGTACATTACACTAATACTTATTATATAAATATATATGTAACAAAAACTATAACTTCACTTAATATAATTTGACTGATTTTGTATTTTTTGCTTTTTTTAAATTATGCTAAATTGTGCAATTGTGGGCTTTAATAGTACGGTTTGTAGTGTAATTGCTCAGAAAGCAATTAAAAACATTGACAGTATATTTTCTATTGATTTATTGTTTTGTTTGTTGCGGGATAATTTAGGATTTGCTGATTCTTATGTTGTTTGCATGTGTATCTGTGTTTGTAGAGCTCTCTAGCCATCCAGATAGACAGTTCACATTCCGACCCCTGCCTCCACCACCTCTGCCACCCCATGCCTGCACCTGCACTCGGCCAGCACCCTTTGTTCACTCCACAATGCAAAGGACCACTATACCTGTCCATGACCACACCCATAACAACCAAGAATCCGAACTAAGCAGCAGACAACCAGACAACAACTGGGTGCTCAAAAGAAACATCCCACTGGAGGCCAGGTTAGTACTAAGAGCAGTTATTTTATTTATTTTGATCAGGATTGTAGGGGATCTAAAGCATTTCTCAGACGCTATGATGCACATGTATTCGTACACTGTCCTGCTGAAATGTCAGTTCTGTTTGTTCGTACTGTGTATTGGACATATATATATACAACTAATAGTTTTTTTCATTGAAAAAGAGTGATAGGCTTACACCTTTAGAATGATGTATAGTTAGTCATGGTTACTCTTGTCCCTTTTTATTTAATCTATTGCTAAACATTAACACCTATGATTAATGGGATATCGGTCGTGCTGGCGGGTTTTAGAGGTTAAAGTTTTAAGAGAGCACTATGAACTGTTTAAACAATAAATATGGATACATATTTAAAATGTATAAATTATATAAATGTATCCATATATACTGTCTAAATCAGGGGTCACCAACATGGTGCCTGCGTCACCAGGTAGCCCACAAGGACCACGTGAGTAGCTTGCGGGCCTTTTCTAAAAATAGCTGTTTCCTACTTTGTTGATAATTATTATGAGAAATCATTAACATGATCAGTGTCTTCACATAGATGAATATCATAAATAATTAATAATAACATATAATAAAAGGGAAATTGAGCAAATTTGTTATTTCAGATTAAACTGAAAACTGTGTGTATCAAACTGGTAGCCCTTCACATTAATCAGTACCCAAGAAGTAGCTCTCAGTTTCAAAAAGGTTGGTGACCCCTGGTCTAAACAGTTCATAGTGCATCTCCTTAAACTCATAGTCTGTGCCCTGAACACTAAACAGGTCTGCAAAGTAAAACAGCAGCAGTTGATGACACAAAAATTGTGATTCATAAAGAGAAAATAAAACAAGTCAGGGACCTCATCATCAGTTTCCAAAGGGCAGGGGGAAAGATATTACAAGCCACTGTTTGAAGAAGGCTTCAGAGAGAACATAAATATTGCTGCCATACCACGAAATATCTCTGTAAACCTCTTGTCAGCTGCAAGAATCAGAAGATTGTTATTTGTGAAGTACAGAGATGAGCAACCATAGTTCTGGATCTTATCTCTGTCCTACCTTTTTAAAACTAAAAGAGAGGCTCTGGAAATGATGCAAAACATACAAGCTCATTTGTCAAGGTAATTCATGGCTGCTTCTGGAACAGGTTTGCAAATGTTTACTGATGTCGGTAGAAAGAGAATGAATTCAGAAGTCTACAGAAAACAACAATTGTAATTGGAACTTCATCATGCAGTGACAATATACTGTCAACACAACAAATGTGTTGGGAATAGGGGCATTAACTATATTTCCCATGTCACGTGTTTGTTTATGCACTTGAATCAAATTCAAGATAATTAGCCTAGCACTTAGAACTTGTATGAAAAGCCCACCTCTTACCTCACTCTTTGTGTTTAGTATGTCTTCCATGGTTGTCTTGTTCAAGATCATGTTTTGCTTTCCTTGTTGTTTTATTTGTATATAGTTTGTGTGTGCACTTTAAATAAACGTTCTTGCGCTTGCACTCACTTATTACATGGCAAAAGGCATTTTAAACTGATAATTTATCAGACATTGACCCATTTCAGCTTCCTGAAAGGAGCTGAGCTGAGATACCGGCCTGGAAAAAAAATGCAACAGTTTAGTAAACAAACAAAAAGCTGAAGCTAAAACTGTTTCTATACTTTTGCTCACCTAAGACTTACCTACAAACTGCAGAAAATACAAATATAAATAGAAGACCTTTTGCAACATAAAATGGAACAAAAGAATCTTGAATGAACAAGAAGAACATGAAGAGCAGGGTTAATAATTATAAGGGGGCACGAGTTGTTAATGAGTCCTGAAAAGATGACAATTGAGAAGCTAAGAGCATCAAAATGGGGGTGGGATAACTAAGCTCAAAATATGGGTGGCCTATGCACACACGGACACAAGCACACAGGGTCCCTGACAGCTAATTCATGTACATTTTGCCATATAAGCAGAAATAATAATTATATCCCATGCCAATGGTGATCATATACAGTGTCCTCCACAATTATTGGCACCCCTGTTTAAGATGTGGTCGTGGACTTCAAAAAATTCTCCTTTTTTTTTAAACAACATAGAACCCAAATGCAAAAAAAGAGAAAAATCCAACCTTTTATTTAAGTACATTACTTTGGTGGTAAAAAAATCACACATTTAAAAAAAAAAAAAACTTGAAATCATGTGTGCCACAATTATTGGCACCCCTGATGTTAATACTTTGTACAACCTCCTTTTGCCAACAAGACAGCACTTAATCTCCTCCTATAACATTTCACAAGATTGGAGAACACAGAGAGAGGGATTTTTGACCATTCTTCTTTGCACAATCTTTCTAGATCATCCAGTGTCCTGGGTCCTCTCTTATGCACTCTTCTCTTTAGCTCGCCCCACAGGTTTTCGATTGGGTTGAGGTCTGGGGACTGAGATGGCCATGGGAGGACCTTGAGTTTGTGACTGCTGAACCATTTTTGTGTAGATTTTGCCACATGTTTTGGATCATTATCCTGCTGAAAGACCCAATGACGACCCATCTTCAGCTTTCTGGCAGAGGCCATCAGGTTTTTATTTAAAATATCCTGGTACTTCAAAGCGTTCATAATGCCATGCACCCTAACAAGGTTCCCAGGGCCTTTGGAAGAGAAACAGGCCCACAGCATCACAGATCCTCCACCATACTTCACGGTGGGCATGAGGTGCTTTTCGGCATACTCATCTTTTGTTTTACGCCAGACCCACTTAGAGTGTTTGTTGCCAAAAAGCTCAATATTAGTCTCATCTGACCAAAGCACACGATCCCAGTTGAAGTCCCAGTACCGCTTAGCAAACTCCAGACGTTTACGTTTGTGAGTGTTAGTGAGAAAAGGCTTTTTCCTTGCATGCCTCCCAAACAGCTTGTTGGCATGTAGAGAGCGTCTGATGGTGGTTTTGGAGACTCTGTGACCCCAAGATGCCACTCTTTGATGCAATTCTGTGACGGTAAGCTTGGGAAATTTTTTTACTTCTCTTACCATCCTCCTCACTGTGCGTTGTGGCAAGATAAACTTGGGACCTCTTCCAGCCTTGTTTGTCACTGTTCCAGTTGTTTTAAACTTCTTAATGATTCCTCTGACTGTAGATACCGGCAAGTTAAGGCGAGTGGCTATTTTCTTGTAGCCATTGCCTGACTTATGAAGGTCGACACACATCTGCCTTACTTGAATGGTGTGTTCTCTTGTCTTTGCCATGTTGACAAATGGGTAAGAGAATTAGGCCTCTGTGTCACGTCATATTTATACCCCAGGGAAACAGGAAATCATGAATTACTAATTAAAAGTCCCTAGATACCCTGACCAACCTTAGCAGAAAAATATATTAAAAAAAAAAAACAATTCAAATTTTCAGAGGAATTGTTAGGGGTGCCAATAATTGTGGGACACATGATTTCAAGGTTTTTTTTTTTTTCTAAATGTATGATTTTTTTTACCACCAAAGTAATGTACTTAAATGAAAGGTTGGATTTTTCTCTTTTTTTGCATTTGGGTTCTATGTTGTTTTAAAAAAAGGAGAGTTTTTAGAAGTCCACGACCACATCTTAAACAGGGGTGCCAATAATTGTGGAGGGCACTGTATAATGATACTTGGTATATCTATGGCAAAGTAGGGAATAAAACTTTCAATTATTATTTTTTTTGTTGTAAATGAGTAAACAATCTTTTTGTTATTAAAACATTATTTAATACATTTATTTATATTGCCATTATAGTCAGAGCAAGTGAGATTGTTGTTTGTTGAGGGAATTTATTGGATGACTTGCAAAACAGTTTTAGGGTATGTTGGATATTATGCTCCATTATAAATAGTTAATAAATAGTAAATAGATGCAGTATCAGGCTACACATACCTCATGTTTCCCATCTGGATGACCTCATGTCTGCCACCTGGAACATTTGAGGTCTTGACTTTTTTGTCATATGTTTACACTTAAATTCCCATGCAAAAATTCCCATGTGACAAAAAAATGTGCCATAACTGTATTTGCCAAATTGCAACATACACAGTCAAGTGATGGCTGCACAGAGACCTTTGCAGTGTTTGATTTTCTGTATCTTTTCATGAATTTTCAAGAAGATGCAGCAAATATATATATGTTTTAATAAAAAATATTAAAAGCTGAATTCTTACTTTGATGAATTCAAATGAGATTGGCACCCAGACACCCATGAAGAAATGTTTTAAATAAGATATGAATCTGCCTGTAATTAGATCATCTGCTATAGAGGAAAGGGGAGAAGAGAACAGACCTAGGAACAGTTTGTTCAAAATGTACAATAAAATCTAACAAATCAAATTAATTATGTGACTTTTCCAGACAAACCCTTTTCCTCAGTGAGCAGTTTGGTATTCTTGATACAGGTTGGCAAACATGAATGCATATTAAATCTTTATTTCCTCCCCCTCAGGCAAGTCTCTTAATTAATATGTTCCCTCTCACCTTTTGCTTCACTGTGCAGCCTTGTTACTGAACATGAAATTTTTTGGTGTTGCCTGTGCTTTTAATACCAATGTAAATGTATTTTTGTAACATTATTCATCACATTCATTTTGTCATTTTTATTTTATTCAGGTAATGTAAAGACAAATATGATGTTTTTTAAGGGTGTGTGTGTGGGGGGGGGGTGATTAGCATTTTGGATGAACTGAATTATGAAGCTCAGCTGTGAGAGGTTTGGTGGCAAGATCAAGTGTGCTGTCTGTCTTAAGGTACCTCTTTTCCATCCCCTTCTCTCTCTCTCTCTCTCTCTCTCTCTCTCTCTCTCTCTCTTTCATTCTTTTTGCTGCACCATCTATTTCTTTACTCCTCCACATATGGCAGTGGTGAAAAAGTAACAGCAAACAATTGTACAGTATTTCTCATTAATGGGTTGCTTGTTTAAAATAAATTATTCTAGATAGTTTTCTATCATCAATGTACCAATTGGACTGATTAATTAGCCCTCTCATCCCATTAGAGATGCATTTTTCTGACACTCTGACATTGAACTACTGTGTTACAACAATCAATCATAGTAATTATCTTTTCTCTTTTGTTTAAATCTAAGGTATTGCTTACTGATTTTATGCAGTGATAAAATTTTCATTCACTTAATGGTTTACATTTTTTATTTATTTATTAAATACAGTTCAAGCAGCTAATAGAGATGGAACACATTTGTTTTCAAAATTTTACTTTATAAGACATAGAAAATTACTAATTATTTATGAATTATTATGTAATATATTACTATAAGATACTGGGTATTCAAACTTAAGCATTCAAACTTAAAATCTCAAATCACTTAACATAATCTGTTTTCTTTCAGACTTGCAGCTTTTGCTCCATCATATAACAGGCAGAATAATGTAACCCAACCATAATAAGGAGAGAATCATTAGCATAATTTTCTGCTGGTTCTCACTATCTGTCCATGGCTGATGCTCAACCACATCCCAACACCACATATATGTCTACATCCTCTAGAGTGTTCTTGAAATTGCCAGTTGTTGTGAAGATTTATTTTTTCTTCTTCACCAAATAAAAAAGTCAATGTATGACCTTTCCAGTGCATTCTTTCTTTTTAAGAAGATACCAAATTGTTGTGGTGTGTGGCCAAACCTGCAGTCATTGAGTCAATTGTTTACTTACTTTGTAGTTTGCAAAATGGACCAACTGTGTAAGAAATTACTCATTTTTGTACTGGTATTCACATGTACTTGAGGTGGACATTTTGAGACCTGACAACCCCTTTATTAATCTTCAATAAGCTGAAGCTCTATCATAGTAAAAAAACTTAAAAAACCCAAAACAATTTATGCTTGTAACACAGAGTTCCTGAATACCAGAATACAGCTTAATTTGGCAGTTTTATTCCATTTTCAATTGTCTGAGTCCTGAGAGAGTTTCCAAAATAAACTGGTGTTTGGAGCTATCCATTATTCCCTCTATCTTAAGAAGATACCAGCAGAAATACAATCCAGCAGAAATAAAACTGTCCTATAGCACGATACTACCACCACCATGCTTCAGCTTGGGTGTGTTGTTTTTGCCATTTTTTAAAAAACTTAACTTTTTTTTAAATTAATGCGCATAAAATGTTTAACCTAGTGTCAAATTTGGAGGTTTAGCTGAGCTTTTTTTTAATAAAATGGACTTCTCTCTAGCCATTCTACCCAATAGCACAGGCATGTGAAGAATACCATAGATTATTATTACATAAAGTGACCAGTACTTTTCAGATATTCCTTAGTTTTCTTTGATCAAATTAGGAACAATGACTGGTTCCAATATCATGGTGACTTCAGACTTTCGCTAATTGATAATGATGGTCTTCATAGTATTCCATTGTTGATTTAATATTTTAGAATTTCTTTTGTATACCTCTTTCAAATATAATTCAACAGTGATATCCTTTATTACAATTACTTTTAAACATGTTTGAATGTAAATGTATAATTATTTTTATTCCCACTTATACACATATGCGACCATTTTTATTTTTTAATGACCAGGTCATTTTAAGCAATTTTTTTTCCCCTCTAAAGCTTTATTACTTGTTTATTTATTTTATTTTTTCCCCCAATTTTTGTCATTGTTGATAGCTGAACCATTGACAGGTCAACAAATATGTCAAATAAGTAAAAATAGGCTACCTTGGCTGCAACATCCAAATCAATATTTATTATACTATGTTTTGTTAAATACTTATTTGCTAAATAAAGTTATACACATAATTATTTACTGACTGAATTTTATTAGCTATAATCACCAGCTACAAGATTAGCCCAGTGTAAGGAATGTACCTTTTACAATGCTTTCTTGTTGATTGTCTTGAAAATACCATAGCAAAATAAATTATCTTTGCTAAACTAGTCTTTTCCATAGGATGGCACATTAAAAAGAATAATTTTTTTTCAGGCATTTCCTGTTCAAGCATGGGCCAGACTCAGCCAATCAGAACTACCCACACACCTCCAACACAATATACTCTCCACCTCCACGTCCTCTGCCCTGCAGCACCTTTTCCCGGCCCACATTCATTTTCAACAAGTCGTACAAGTGCTGCAACTGGAAGTGTACTGCCCTCAGTGCCACAGCCATCACCCTTATGCTGGCCCTCCTTCTGGTTTACGTCATGGGTGAGCCATTCTTTTGATATTTTTAATACTTGTTTCACAACTTAGCTTTTAATCTATTTTTTCATTACGGCGCTTCCTTTTTAATATGTAATGGAAAACTTAATAGAACAAAATGAAACAGATTATATTAATTTGTTTATTTATATGAGCAAATAGATTTTGGACAGGGCAAACCTGCATTTGTTTTGTCTTTTTGGTGAAAATATGAGAAAATTGTTGCAATTAATTTTATTTGTCTGTGAATTGTTTGTCAGAAAAAAAAATCCTGGTACATTCGCTGCACATTCAGCACAGATTCATTATCTGTTTGTTTTTCATTATCATATTGCGCTGTGCTTATTGTGCTGTGCACATTCTGCCAATGCTCGGACGCAGACTTGGCTCTTAGAGCCACTCAAGAGCCTGCTAGGGCAATTGGCCGGTCCATGGCCGCCCTTGTCTTGACAGAGAGGCACCTGTGGCTCACCCTTTCAGAAATGTCCGACAGGGATAGGGCCGTGCTGCTGGACACCCCACTCACTCCTTCAAGAGTGTAAGAAACAGGCAGTGGCATTCCAGCGGTACCTCCCACGCCGTTCTCATGGGGATGCTGGGCAGGGGCAGCCCCAATCTCAACCTACCCTCCCCATTGGGAGGTACAAAAATGGAGATTTGCGTCTCGCACTCCTCCTGTCAGGGATCCTGCATGGCGCTCTGCACCAAAGCCCCGTGAAGTGACAGATCTGAGGACTGTCATCTTCAATAAGAGGGCTATGGCGAAAAAGTCCTGACATAGGACATTCTGGGGATCCGGCCATAAAGGGGTGGATTGCACCGAAGTATCTGGTCCCCACCCTGCCCTGGCTCCCTCAGGAACCTGGTCCGTTAACCCTGCCGCTGAATGTGCTTCACTGCATGGCCAGCTCCAGCGAGCATCTTCCTCGGCCTTTACCTGGTTCCATAGTGGTCCAGAAGAACTCGCCACCTCCTTCGAGGCTCCTAGAGTTGCTTCAGGGCACTGCCCCAGCTTAAGGCACACCAGAGGTCAGTCTCGAGAGACAGATACCCCTAAGAGACATCCTGGCAGCCTGGAAAGCTCTGCCAGACGTTTCTCAGTGGCTCCTGCCCACTGTAGAGCGAGGCTATTCGATTCAGTTTGAGTCTCGTCCGCCCCGTTTCGACCAGGTTCTTCCCACTTTGGTGGGAACTGAGCAGGCTCTGGTCATGGGACGAGAAGTAAACACTCTCCTGAGAAAGGAGGCCATGGAGGTGGTGCCTCCATCAGAATTAGAGTCCAGGTTCTACAGCCGGTTACTCTATAGTTACAAAAGAGGTTGGTGGGTTGCATCCTATTTTGGATCTACGTCAGCTGAACCGCTCACTCATGAGACTCAGGTTCAGGATGCTCACCCTCAAGCAGGCCGTGTATTAAATCAGATCCAAAGACTTGTTTGTCACAGTAGATCTAAAGGTTGTTTACTTTCATGTATCCATCATTCCTTCTTACAGGAAGTTTATGAGGTTCGCTTTCGGGGCCGAAGCTTACCAGTATCGGGTTCTACCATTTGGCCATACCCTCTCATCCCACATCCTCAACTATATCAATGATTGGTTAGCAGTCCGGCATCGAGATGTCGTTCTCGCTCACATGAAGGTTTTGGGGTTTTGGATGAACCGATCAAGCAGTTCCAGAATCTGCTAGGGCTCATGGCAGCTGCGTCCAGTGTTATCCAGCTTTGCCTTCTGTACAGCGGTGGCTCAGGACCCATAGGTTCTCACGGAAGGGCATGTTGGAAACCCCATGTTGGGAATGGCCCTATCTACATCAATTGCCTAGAGATGCTGGCCGTGCTTCTAGCATTGTACCATTTTCTCCCGAATCTCAGAGATCACCACGTGCTATCTGAACGGACAACACCTTGGCGCCCCCTGTACAGGCTGTCACACCAGATCCTCCTGTGGACCTCGGGGAAACTCCTCTCAGTGAGAGCAGCTTACATCCCGGGTCATTTGAATAAAGCAGCAGACACTCTGTCAAGTCAGGAGTTGAGACCCAGGGAATGGTGGCTCCACCTTCATGTGGTGGAGCAAATTTTGGATAAATTTGGCAAAGCCCAGGTGGATCTGTTCATGTTTAAAGAGATGGCGCACTGTCCCCTCTGGTTTCCCTTTACTCCTCCAGCCAGATGGCATGGCTCAGGCGTGGCCCGTCTGTACACCCCCCACTTCCCCTGTCTCGCTGCTTTCAGGAGTTCTAAAGAGAGTTTGCCGGGAGTCCATCTCTTTCAGATAACTCTTAGGTGGCTGTGGCCCTTGGGGCGCACAGCCCCGAGGTTCTGGCCTCTCCAACGAGGTGGTAGAGACCATTCTCCACTCCAGAGCTCCCTCCATAAGGAGGTCGTATGCCGCCAGATGGCGCCTGTTCTGCTCGTGGTGTGAGCACCACCAGCTGGATTCAGTCCACTGCCCGGCTGGTTCAGTGCTGAAATTCCTCTAAGGACAGTTCAGCAAAGGGTTTGCTCTGTCCATCCCAAAAGTCTCCCTGTTCCATGCGGGGTCAGAGCTCACTAAAGCTTGGTCCTCTGGAGTTTCGCTTCAAGACATTGCTGCGGGCTGGTCCACCCCGCTGACCTTTGTCAGGTTTTACAACCTGGACCTCAATGCCACTTCTGGCCCCTCTGTCTTTTGACCTAGCTGTGCCCATACACAATAGTCAAGGACTGGTCAGTCTGGCGTGATTGGACACTCGTTCCCAAAGCGTTCCAATGCAGCTTGAGTTCTTAAAAGGGAACCTCTCTAGGTTACGTATGTAACCCTAGTTCCTTTTGGGAACGAGACGCTGCATCTCTAGGCCACACTGCTGGGTCACTGCACTCCATCTGCGTTTTATACTTCCTGGTCGTGACTTCACCTCACCGTTGACAGCCCATGTCCAATTTTGACTGATTACACACATTATTTCAAAGCATGGACAACGCGGTCGCATTCCCAAAGCGTTCCGACGCAGCGTCTCCTTCCCTCAGGGAACTAGGGTTACATACGTAACCTAGAAACGTTTGTTAGTAACTTTTCTAAATGTGTGATTATCAAAGTAATTTTAATAACTTTGATAATGTTTTAATAACGCAAAGGTTGTGCTCGCTATATGTGTTTCCAGTCCCCTTCTTGCCTTCTGTGTTTCCACGTTGTGTGTATGCAGGGCTTAGTTTAATTACAGGTGCACAAGTTTATTTTTTATAAATTACAACCTTTGCATTAAAAGTCCCCTGGACAGGTAAACACAGAAGACGTTGCAGAATGAAAAATGAAGGAGCAGAAAGAAAGCAGTGAGGGCCGAGTAGAGGTTTTAGGATAAAGAACAAAACAAAAATGTAGTTTCTAAAGTTTGGGATAATTTCAATCTAGAAACACCAGCTTTAAAAAAGCTAAAAAAAAACAAACAAAAAAAAGAAAGTAATTTGAAATTGATTTATATTTTATATTTATATTTTTATTTACAGTATTTCACAAAAGTGAGTACACCATTTTAGTATATCTTCCCAGGAGACATTACTATACGAATGAAATTTGGATATATTTGTGAGAAACTGACTTGCAGTGTGCAGCACATGGTCTGAGCACTGACAAGCGGACCTTCTGCTTCTGCAACCTCTAAAGCAATGCTGGCAGCACTCCTGCATCTTTTTTTTAAGCCAGCTTCTGCACCTGACTGCACCTGGCCAAGGGAATCCTGTGTTAGAAAACCTCTGTATGACCCTGGCCACTGTAATGTAACTCAGTTTCAGTGTGTTACCGATCTTCTTACAGCCTAGACCATCTTTGTGGAGAGCAACGAGTTTTTTGCCACGAGCTACTATGTTCAATATCCAATGATGTGACGATTCATCCATCCATGATCCATAATGATCAGTACAAGAGGTTTGTTCTCAAAGCACCAAATTTTTACTTCTCTAATACAAAATACAAAGATTTGTATGGTCCTGTCATCTAGACAAAAACATGAACATGATGAATAGGACATTTGCATGGTTACATGACATACAGCTGTTATCACTAAGAGTATACTCACTTTTTTGCTAGCTATTTTCACTGGCTGTAGTTTGAATGGCTGTATGTTTTTGTTTTTTTGTTTTTTTTTTGACAGTAAATCTGTTCTGCTTTAAAAGCTGCACATTGACTACTCTAAAGTATATCCAAGTTTCATTTATTTAGTATTGTCCCTTGAGATGATATACTAAAGCGGTTGCTGAAATGTGAGGGGAGTACTCACTTGTGTGAAATACTGTATATATTTGTATTTGCATTTTGATGTAATATGGCAATTCACAGATTGCAATGTCAGAAATTAAAAATAAAAATTTTCTATGAAGGAAACAAATTACTTGTTTATTTTAGGACACTGGTTTTATTTTCTCTTGTATCTTTACTATTGCTCTATAATTAAGAAAAATTACTTCTTATCTGATCACTGATTATTTAAACAGTGTGTGTAAAATTAAGGTACAGTGTCTACATTATCTAAATCCATAATCATTATTGTATGCTATGTTTACTGCTCAGTACAAACTGAAATTGCACAAAACACTGTGGAGCCAATTTGATCATAAAGTAAGGTTTTATTTTGATTTTACATATTCCTTTCTGCTATCTTTTTTTCTCAAACACACAATGCTAAATATAACATTTGAATATCTTTCGTGAAATTTTGCTCTTAAGACTCATAAATTATTTCCAACAGACCTTAGAGTAAATCACAAAATGACAAATGGTAGGCCTCTAACATGTGTTCAGTGTTCAGCTGTAAACATGGGCTTTGGCATTTTAAAGGTAAATAATGAATGCTACGTCTATAAACATTAATGTGCATATTACTCACAGAGATTGGGGATAAATCATTTTATGGTGAACAGTACTCATCTGACTTTTATTTCATAGAACAGTCTTGTGAAGTGCACTGCGTTTTCGACATAGTGTTTTTGACAGATGAGAACATTTTCATGGATTCTTTTTAAAGCCTATTCTGGTAGTGCCAGTCATAGGGTTCTATTTTTAAGGCTTGTGCCACTGGAATCATATTTTTTGACAGTCAGAGCCAAGCAAAAATGTTCAGTGTCACGGCTCACTGTTGAATTATCATCCAGATGGACATCTGAATGAGTTAGTTAGCATGGGATCCTCCTATATATTATTAATAAGTTGAAGAAGGAACACAAATAGGAAACAATACTAAGTTTCTGGTTTGTGATAACACTTTAGTTTAATGCTTACAGCCATGCTTTGACCAGACTGCAGATTTTTCTTGGATGTGAGTTTTATTCACAAAAATATAGACTGCAAAGTTGTATTGCATGTTACTAGGCTGATGGGTAATCTCTCTCACTCTCTCTTTCTTACAGACATACATACACACACACAGCCATCAATTCCAAAGTGGAGGATATAAGAAATACATGACTGAAATATTTGCAAAAGAATGTAAAGATATACAATTGGATCTGGTGTTATTTAACTTAATTTCTATTGAAGCTTAAATACAGCAGAGCTCAATTGATTATGCCAATGGAAGGTATAGGATACGATGGGAGCTTTGGCACTTGTGAAAGCTGCACTGCTACTGTGAAAATGGCAACTGAATGCCACAATTAAGTCACATTCATCTAATGCCCTCAGAATCACTCGAAATGATTGGATGACACAAATGACTAAACTACAGCGAAGAGGTTTGCAGCTCAGTGCCACCATCTTTGCTTTTACTCATTAGTCATTCCTTTTGTCTCAATCATTTAGAGAATAATTTTTTCTCCTAGATTCAATATTTTGTGAAATAAAGGCTGGTCAGAAAAAACTTGCGAGGCACGATGTAAATAGCATTTAGGACCTGAGCTAGTGCAACATTAAATTTAGTGTATCATGTGAGGTAATTAGGAGTGCAAGCCTCATAATTTACAGTAATAGTCGTAACTAAATGTATTAATCATTTTGTAAAAAAATATATATCCTCAGAATTATTTTAAAAAATCATGCTTTTAAGTATATATTAGGTTTTACTTTTAATTCCCATCAGTATAGTCCAAATCATGTATGATTATAAACTCTCTAATTATAAAATTACTGCACAACTCCACTGCCTTCACAATGCACAATGCACACTCTCTCTCTCTCTCTCTCTCTCTCTCTCTCTGTATGTATATATATATATATATATATATATATATATATATATATATATATATATATATATATATACATACAGAGAGAGAGAGAGAGAGAGAGAGAGAGAGAGAGAGAGAGAGAGAGATGTGTGCATGTGTGTAAAGGCAGTGGAGTTGTGCAGTTGTAGGAAGAAGAGGCAGTGAATGGATGATTTTACTGTGCTAAGTAATGGAGAGTGTGTAGGAAAATAGTGCAGGCAGGGTGGAGTGGGTGTAGAAGAGTGGTAGAAGTGATTTGTAATAGAAGTGCATCCGCGAGAGTGAAAGGGAAAGTTTATAGGACTGTGGTGAGACCTGCTATGTTGTATAGTTTAGAGACAGTGGCATTGACAAAAAGGCGGCGCTGGAGGTAGCAGAGCTGAAGATGTTGAGATTTTAGGAGTAATGAGGATAGACAGGATTAGAAATGAGTTATTAGATGGACTGTGCATGTAAGACATTTTGGAGACAAAGTAAAAGAGGCCCGATTGAGATGGTTTGGATATATGCAGAGAAGGGACATGGGGTATATCGGTAGGAGAATCCTGAGGATGGCGTTGCCAGCAATGAGGAAAAGAGGCCAAGGAGAAGGTTTATGGATGTAGTATTAGAAAACATGTAGGTACAGTAGTTAGTTTAAAAGAGGCAGATATAGAGAACAGTGTAGTATGGAGACGGATGATCCACTGTGGTGACCCCTAATGGGAGCAGCCGAGAGAAGAATATATATATATATATATATATATATATACAGTGCCCTCCACAATTATTGGCACCCCTGTTTAAGATGTGGTCGTGGACTTCAAAAAATTCTCCTTTTTTTTTTAACAACATAGAACCCAAATGCAAAAAAAGAGAAAAATCCAACCTTTTATTTAAGTACATTACTTTGGTGGTAAAAAAATCACACATTTAGAAAAAAAAAAAACCCTTGAAATCATGTGTCCCACAATTATTGGCACCCCTGATGTTAATACTTTGTACAACCTCCTTTTGCCAACAAGACAGCACTTAATCTCCTCCTATAACATTTCACAAGATTGGAGAACACAGAGAGAGGGATTTTTGACCATTCTTCTTTGCACAATCTTTCTAGATCATCCAGTGTCCTGGGTCCTCTCTTATGCACTCTTCTCTTTAGCTCGCCCCACAGGTTTTCGATTGGGTTGAGGTCTGGGGACTGAGATGGCCATGGGAGGACCTTGAGTTTGTGACTGCTGAACCACTTTTGTGTAGATTTTGCCACATGTTTTGGATCATTATCCTGCTGAAAGACCCAATGACGACCCATCTTCAGCTTTCTGGCAGAGGCCATCAGGTTTTTATTTAAAATATCCTGGTACTTTAAAGCGTTCATAATGCCATGCACCCTAACAAGGTTCCCAGGGCCTTTGGAAGAGAAACAGGCCCACAGCATCACAGATCCTCCACCATACTTCACGGTGGGCATGAGGTGCTTTTCGGCATACTCATCTTTTGTTTTACGCCAGACCCACTTAGAGTGTTTGTTGCCAAAAAGCTCAATCTTAGTCTCATCTGACCAAAGCACACGATCCCAGTTGAAGTCCCAGTACCGCTTAGCAAACTCCAGACGTTTACGTTTGTGAGTGTTAGTGAGAAAAGGCTTTTTCCTTGCATGCCTCCCAAACAGCTTGTTGGCATGTAGAGAGCGTCTGATGGTTGTTTTGGAGACTCTGTGACCCCAAGATGCCACTCTTTGATGCAATTCTGTGACGGTGAGCTGGGAAATTTTTTACTTCTCTTACCATCCTCCTCACTGTGCGTTGTGGCAAGATAAACTTGGGACCTCTTCCAGCCTTGTTTGTCACTGTTCCAGTTGTTTTAAACTTCTTAATGATTCCTCTGACTGTAGATACCGGCAAGTTAAGGCGAGTGGCTATTTTCTTGTAGCCATTGCCTGACTTATGAAGGTCGACACACATCTGCCTTACTTGAATGGTGTGTTCTCTTGTCTTTGCCATGTTGACAAATGGGTAAGAGAATTAGGCCTCTGTGTCACGTCATATTTATACCCCAGGGAAACAGGAAATCATGAATTATTATTTAAAAGTCCCTAGATACCCTGACCAACCTTAGCAACTACAGAAAAATATATATAAAAAAAAAAAAAATTAATTTTTCAGAGGAATTGTTAGGGGTGCCAATAATTGTGGCACACATGATTTCAAGTTTTTTTTTTTTTCTAAATGTATGATTTTTTTTTACCACCAAAGTTATGTACTTAAATGAAAGGTTGGATTTTTCTCTTTTTTTGCATTTGGGTTCTATGTTGTTTTAAAAAAAAGGAGAATTTTTAGAAGTCCACGACCACATCTTAAACAGGGGTGCCAATAATTGTGGAGGGCACTGTATATATATATATATATATATATATATATATATATATATATATATATATATATATATATATATATCAGAATCAGGTTTATTGGCCAAGTGTGTTGACACACACAAGAAAATTGGTTCCAGCTGTTAGTGACTCTCAAAGTACAGACATAAATAAAACTATACATTTAGCTTGGACTATACAAGACAAAAACAGACAATGTGAGAAAATATAGACAGTATGAGTATTAAATACAGATTATATGACAGATCAGTAATGTACATAAAGTTTTAGAGTGCATGATAGTGCAAATAACAGTATTGTGCATCAGGTAAGATATAGTTAGAACTTTAGAACTTTGTACAATATACTGTATAGCAGCCAAAGTGTGTGTAACATATACGGATAATGTGGCTGATTGCCAAGGAAAAGAAGCTGCTAATGTGTCTGGCAGTTTTTGGTCTGTAGCGCCTGGCAGAAGGGAGGAGCTGAAAGATGTTGTGTCCAGGGTGCGAAGGGTCAGTAGTGATTTTTTTCTGCCCAGTTTCTGGTTCTTGAATGGTACAAGTCCTGGTGAGTGGGCAGGGGAGCACCATATTGCATATTTTGCATATATATATATATATATATATATATATATATATATATATATATATATATATATACACACCGTAATTTCCGGACTATTAAGCGCACCCTAATATAAGCCGCACGCACTGAATTTTACAAAGATTTTTATTTTGAACATAAATAAGCCGCACCTGTCTATAAGCCTACAGTCCGAGTGAGCGGCAGGTCAAACGTCAGAGGAACCTCATCCATATTTATGATGTGGTGCGGCCCAATTCAGTGGGAGCGCATCTGATTTAATATAAAGAGTTGGTTCATTGGTTCACATGAACCCGTTCGCCAATTTCATTGGTCTAATTGGTCTTATGGGGCTTAGTTTTTTAGCTTAAGCTTGTGAAACCGGAAAAAACCCAGGAAAAATCCATAAATTAGCCGCTTAGTTGTTTAAGCCGTGGGGTTTAAAGAGTGGGAAAAAAGTAGCGGCTCATAGTCCGGAAAATACGGTGTGTGTGTATATATATATATATATATATATATATATATATATAATATAGATATAGATATAGATATATAGATATAGATATATAGATATAGATATAGATATATATACACATATAGATATATAGATATATAGATATATAATATATATGCAAAAGTTGTTGACATTTGGGAAGAAATGCTGTAAAGTAAGAATGCTTTTATAGGAATCTAATTTAAATGTTAATTTTTTTTCAATTTACAAAATGCAAAATAAGCAAACAGAAAAAATATATATAATTAATATATAATATCATTTGGTGTGAGTACCCTTTGGCATCAAACCAGCACCGATACTTACAATTGTGCACTTTGTACACTTATTAAGTAAAAAGTCAGGGATTTAGATTTTTAAGGTCTGGCGGATAAATACAACAAAATAAAATGATACTACCAGCATTAAAACTGTTATTTTCTAAATATAATAATAAACATGAATCCACTGTGTTTTTTTTGTTCATTTTGCTAGCTTGGGGAGTTTTATTTAGCGGTAATGTATTATATGTTACCGGCCAGAGCAGCCCCTTTAAGAAGGTAGCGGATGTAGGTAAGACATTTGACCGAGGCAAGTATCTTGACATGCATCATCAAGAGTGAGTCATAGACAGATGTGGCGGAGAGAATCCGGTAATTTTCCAAAATAAAACGTCGTTCAGAATCAGATAATAAATAAAACGGAAATAATGTAAGTTATGTATTCTTTCTGTGCGGCCCGGTACCAATTGACCCACGGACCGGTGCCGTCTACGGCCCATGGGTTGGGGACTACTGATATAGACCATAAATTTTTATAAGCAGGCTGAAACAGTCATTAACGGAGACAGAAACAGCAGTGTAGGAGGCTTAAACCTGGGTGAGGAACAGCCAAACTTTGTTAAGGTGGGTTGTGGACAATTTCATGTCACAGGTCATACACTATGACTGAAGACTGAGCATAGCAACACACAAAGTAGTTATACTGCATCAGCAAGGTCTTGTACAGGCAATGATTTCAAAGCAGGCTGGGTTTTCAAGATGTGCTGTTCAAGCTATTTTGAAAAAAGCACAAAAAAACAGGACCATAGATGCAGTGATCGTCAAGGAAACTTAATGTAGCTGATAAAAGACACATAATGCTTGCTTCCCTTTGACATTGGAAAATGTCCAGCAGTGGAAACCAGTGGGACCCAGGTACACCCATCTACTGTATGGAGATGTCAGATTCTTTAATGAGGTCTATCATTAAAAAACATGCCTTTGACATTGAAACAAGACTAATTAATTATCTATGCATGAAAAATTAAGACCTGGGAAGCAGCAAAATAGCAGCAGGTGCTCTGGACGGTCAATTCAGAATTTAAATATTTGGCAGATACCAGTGGAGAGCGGTACAATCATGAGTGAAGCATGGTGGCAGTTTCTTGCTAGTTTTGGGCTGCATTTCTGCAAATGGAGTTGAAAATGTTTTAGGATCAATGGTCTTCTTAATTTTGAGAAATACAGGTGGATTCTTATCAATCATACATCAACAGAGAGGCATTTGACTAGCCCCAAATGTATTTTACAGCAGTACTATGAACACAGATATATACTTCCCTTAATTATTCTTTATTGAAATAAACCATTGTTTGCACTAATTGCTACAGATTACTCTTTTAGTAACCTACGTTTTCCAAAGATGATTATGTTAAAAAAACAATCTGTTGCATTAAAACAAATAAAATTGTAATGTTAAAATAAATCAAGTTTTGTATTTGTTTGTATATTTATTTGTTTGCATTATTGCCCAACCATAACTCAAAATCCACTTCTATCCATTAGTTGTACAACAAAAACCTCAGTGTCTTACAATAAAAAATATCAGATCAGTCTTGTCATGAGTGCCAAGAATGTCTGTAAAAGCTTTGAGAGAAAGTTGATTTAGGAAAAAATCTGGGCAAGTTTATAACAGGATCAGCAAAATGTTGTACCTTTTTCAGAGCACTGTGAAATGCATTAGAGTAAAGTGCAAAAAATATAGCATAACCCAGACACCATCAATTTTAGGCTGTCTTTCCAAAGCACACAGGTAAGAAGGGAGTTACATCGCTCACTGGCTAAATAGTAGAATCTGTGTAGACCTCAACAATATCACCAGCCTTTTACATGTCTGGCCTCTAGCCACAGATCATGACAAAAGCGAGCCATTTATGAGAAAGGCTAACATAAAGACATACCTGCAGCATGTTAATGGCATGTGATCAAATCTGTGAGCATTTTAAAAAAGGGAGCATTTTGTCTTAAGGTAAAGCATTGTATTTGGTTCTCATTAATTACTGTCCACTACTGACAATGTTCGGTTTACAGACCAAGAAATGTCTTGAGGAATTAGAGTTGTAAATTTATTGCTGGCTGTGAAACTTGTGCCTATTAAAAAAAGAAGCCAGTGCCAGCCCCAGGAATTTTCTCTGTTTGAGGTGGCTGGGCTATCCTATTATAATTCATTGAGGTGTCATTGATCGGCCCATTCTGTCTGCATTCTTTGTCTAAGAATGCTGTGTTCCTCCACAGATGCACAGGCTGCCCTTTCAACACACTGAATGGAGAAATGGCAGGCATAGAGTGCACCATGCTATGAATTATTCCTTGCACACCAGAGCCTAAATGTCACTCATCTGTGGCATATTTACTAACCCCAGATCCGTAGGTCACTACAAACCAACTCTAGTTCTGCTGGCCTTTAAGTCTCTTTTTGTGGGTTCTAAATATTGTTTGAATATTGGAAAGGATAGTGGCAGCTTTTTATAGGACTACCCTTAAGCTTAGTCTTAAGCTTTCTGTCTAGTTCTTTAAAATTAAATGGTGGGGATGACAGTGTTTTATTTCTATTTAGTATTTGTTTTGAGCATTTGAATATTGTACTATATAAAGGGGATTTTCTCGCATCAATTGCAGTGTATAATTCCTGTACTTCTGGTAATTATGATTAAGAATTTAGAATGATTCTTATTCTGTTTTAAATAGAACAGAGATTTGTGCCTTTACTATAGTGAAAGAAGTTCAGAAAATAATTTAAAAATCTTACTGCAACTGAAGACTATGAAGACAGGAAATCACATTGCCAAAGGATCTATTTGGTTCTTCTTCTATTTCTTTCGGCTGCTCCCATTAGGTGTCGCCACAACAGATCATCTGTCTCCATACCCCCTGTCCTCTACATCTGCCTCTTTCAAACCACCTAGCTGCATGTCTTCCCTCACCACATCCATAAACCTCCTCATTGGCCTTCCTCATTTCCTCCTTCCTGGTGGCTCCATCTTCAGCATTCTCCTACCGAAATAACCCATGTCCCTCCTCTGCACATGTCCAAACCATCTCAATAGCGCCTCCCTCACCTTGTCTCCAAAACATCCTGCATGCACTGTCCCTCTAATAAACTCATTTCTAATCCTGGATCCATTTGGTTCCATTTGGTTAAACTTGTTTATTGTGTTTATTATTTTGAGCAATTATCTGAGCATTTGTTAATCTAACAATTTAACTGTTACAACATATGGATTCTTCTCTTAAACCCTCATGGTGAGTCATTGTTATAAACAATTATTTTGTCATGTTTCACATGCTGTCACATGTTGTCCATACAAGATTGCACCTCTCCACCACCCACACTTTGCTATCTCTCTCTTTAGTCTCTCTTGTTCTTTATCTATTTTCTGTCATCTCTCTCTCTCTTTCTCTCTCTCTTTCTCTCTCTCTCTCTCTCTCTCTCTCTCTCTCTCTCTCTCTTTTTCAGTTTCTCTAACATACAAAAAAAGTCATTATAAAAATCATATAAAAGCGATTATCTTAATAAGATTTTTTAAAGGTTTTAACAACTAACGCTTTTGCTCAAATACAGAATAAGCAGTATATCTTGTTTTGTATGCCAGGAGAACGGTGGCCGAGAAGTGCAAAACACATTAACAAATCAGAAAACAGAAATAACAAACCAGAAAACAAAATAAAAAATCCGCAAACACATTAACAAGTCTGAAAACGGGACTCTGGAGCGGATTGCCTCCCTCGGCGGGACTCTGGAGCCGGAGTGGCGCCCTCGGCGGGACTCTGGACAGGCTTGGGGGAATGCTTGGCAGGGCAGACAGGCATAGAGGTGATCTTGGCAAGTCAGAAGAGCTGGGCGACTTCCCCATTCAGGCAGGAAGGCTGAGGTTGGGCAGTTCTTGGGTGTTCTTAAATACAGGAGGTGCGGGAAAAACGACATGATGGCCGCCGACCCGGAAGTGCGTGCCGTGTGCCCAGAAGAACCTGACATATACAGGATGTATGAAATCTTATAACTTTGTTTCTTGTACATGTGTTGAGTTCTCCGTCCACTTTAAACAATATATATACTTTATATACTGTTTAGTTTAAACTATATATAGCCCAAAGACACATTCGGTTTTCTGTTTGTCTCTTTCTTTATCGCTTGTCTGTCTCTTGTTGTCCATACTGTTTGTGTGGGTGGGTGGCCTTGGGTAGGTTTATAATCTGACATGGGGATTAATACCTGTCAAATAATTGAGTGGATAAGGGAGGGATCTTAGTATAGAGAAAAAAAACAATATGACCCTACAGACCTATGAAGAGAAAAGAAAACAGAAATGTCAGAGGCTTTAGGAAATGCTTAACACTGTTGTCTTCCTCCAACTCGTTTTTGGGAGTCCAATTATAAACAAAATATTACTTATATGATAATGTCTCTTTGACTGCATTTGAGCTGTTGCTGTTGTTCAGACATAACTAATTGTTAAAAGCAGTCATGAAATAGAGTTAATAAGTAACAATAGTTTGGGGGAAATGCCATGCCTGGAACTCTTGCTCCTTCCTACCGGCGACTCATAAGTTTCCATTTTCTGGCATGAATTTCTAACCTTAAGCTTACAAATCCAGGTTCTGCAAGCGTAGAGCTAAACATTTATTTCACGAACTGCCATTTAGTGTTACCATGATGGGCACTTGAAAATTCCTACACATGGGAGAGAAATCATAGGGGAGGGTTAATTAATGCATACATATAGAATCAAATTGTGGTTTTAAATATCCAGCAGTGTCCAAAGTTTTATTTTCCCTTTGTTTCTCCAGTAACAAAAGATACTTGCCTATTGTCAATATTTTCCCACTATGAGAAATAGTTGTTTTTCAACTACAGGGCGTTGTGTACATGGTAAAACGTGAATACAGTATGTAAGATTGAGAAATGACACTGGAACTTGAATGGTTATCAATAAGCCTGTCATTTTCTATGCAATTGTTCCTGAGATGTTTCAGCCCCTTTCTTGGCATATCTGGCCCTCGCATAATCTGGTCTCAACAACACTAACCCACCTCCTGCAGAATCCTTCAAATGCAATTTCATGTGCAGCAAAATCTAATCTTCTCTCACACATCGTGTCTGCAATCATTTTGAGTTTAATCCAGATAACTGTTATGGTGACAATTCTGCTGACAAACACTCACAGAGGAATGTATAACCTGCTTTATTATTATTGTTATAATTATAACAATAATAATAATAATAATAATTATTATTATTATTATTATAATAATAATAATTATTATTATTATTATAAAAATGGAAATCCTTACTCGGATAATAATTTATGTTAAATTTCTTAGTGTTTGGCACAGTATTTATGATTAAGATTTATTTATTATTCATTTACATTCAGTGTTATAAAAAACATACAGTTATACAAACAGAAAATGCAAAAAAAAATCGTTTTTCTTTATTATCAATGTGATGTGTGTCCTAAAGACTTGATTTTAATGGCCAATTTATGAATCTGGGTCGCATATAGCAAAGGGGATTGGACTTAACAAGTGTGGGGGAGAGTCTGTACTTATCTCTTCAATGAGACACAATCTAGCAATCTTTACTTAATTTCTCTTTTAGTGAGCACTACTGGTGGCTTAACAGATTCACCTTAGTGGTCCAGTAAAGATAAAAAGCACTGAGGAGTGCAGATGCAAGATGATGGTGACACTGAAGTAGCATTTGGCCATGGTTTTTGCTCATTATTGTTAGTTGAAGCAGTTAAAGTGAATGGTAAATACAGCAAACAGGAAAAAAAAAAGCATAACGTTTTTTTTTCTCTCAAATGACACGTTGTATACTTGTGGCCGATCAAATTAAAACAAGTGAGGCATCTGTTTTTGAATCTCCAGTACAAATCATGGCGTTTATTATCTTAAATATCTGTTGATGAAGTATAGAGAAGGTCAGAAGGAGTTGCATTGTGTGTTTGTGGATTTAGAGAAACCATACAAGTCAAGTCAAGAAGCTTTTATTGTCATTTTAACCATATAAAGCTGACGCAGTACACAGTGAAATGAAACAATTTTCCTCCAGAACCCTGATGCTACAATAAACAACATAAGACAACAATCACAGAAACAGAAAAACACAGGGCCAAGGACTAGTAAGTGTCCTCGCCACATAAAGTGCATGTGTGCAACCTGGTGCAAACAGTGCAAAGACAACACAAGACAGTGCAAGACAACCCAGGACAGTGCAAGACAATACACACAAACACAAAATAGCTCTGCCAGTAAACCTGTCGTAACGAGATAAAGCGAACAGTAGCAAAAATGTAAACAGAATATTGTGCAAAAGAGCAAATAGCAGCAATCCAGGAAGATGTGCAAAACAGCATGTAAACAATTTATGGTAATAAAGTGATGTGGTGCTGAATCACGGGTGTGCAAAGTGAGTACGAGTGTGTGTTAAGTCCGGGTTGTACAGATCAGTCACACAGTTGTGTGTGTGTGTGTGTGTGTGTGTGTGTGTGTGTGTGAGAGTTTAGTTCAGTTCAGTTCTTTGTTGAGAAGCATGATGGCTTGAGGGAACTGTTACACAGTCTGGATGTGATGTCATCTTGAGGCACGTGGGAACAAGGGCGCTGCTCAGGGAGATGTTGAATGTGTTGTGCACATTCCCTGAGCACCCTGCGAGGAATGTTGTCTGGTCCAACAGACTTCCGTGGGTTAACTCTGCATAAAGTTTTCCTCACTTCAGCTGTGGTTAGAAGAGCACCTGGTCACCGGGAGGAGGTATGGTTTTCCTCGCCACCATGTTGTTCTGCACCTTGAACCGGGCGTAGAAGTCGTTCAGCGCATCTGGGAGGGAGGCATCACGGTCACAAGCAGGTGATGTTGTCTTGTAGTTTGTGATCGCCTGGATGCCCTGCCCCATGCGCCGGGTGTCTCCACTGTCCTGGAAGTGGCCGTGAATTCTCTTTGCGTGTGCGCGATTTACCTCTCTGATGGCACGGGACAGTTTGGCCCTTGCTGTTTTTAAGGCCACCTTGTCCCCTGCTCTGAAGGCGGAGTCTCTTTTTTTTAGCAGCGCACTCACCTTGGCGGTCATCCACGGCTTCTGTTTGGAGCGTGTTGTTATGGTCTTGGAGATTGTCACGTCATCAATGCACTTGCTGATGTAGCTGGTCACTGTTGACGTGTACTCTTCCAAGTTGATGAAATCGCCGTTGGCTGCAGCTTCCTTGAACATGTCCCAGTCAGTGCATTCAAAGCAGTCCTGGAGAGCAGACATGGATCCTGCTGGCCAGGTTCTCACCTGCTTTCGAGCTGGTCTTGAACGCCTGCTGAGTGGTCTGTATGCTGGGATCAGCATAACAGAGATGTGGTCTGAGTACCCAGGGTGGGGGCGGGGCTTCGCCCGGTATGCGCCCGGATGTTTGTGTAAACAACATCCAGCGTGTTTTCTCCTCTGGTTGCAAAGTCCACATTCTGATTAAATTTAGGGAGCACAGTCCTGAGATTAGCATGGTTGAAATCTCCCTGGCGACAATAAACAATCCGTCAGGGTGTGTGTTTTGTAGTTCGCTAATGATCCCGTTGAGTACGCTGAGCGCTTCCTTAGCATTAGTGCTAGGTGGTATGTACACTCCGAGCACAATAGCAGTGGTGAATTCCCGGGTAAATAAAAAGGTTTACATCTCACAACCACAAACTCCAACAGCGATGAGCAGTAGGTGGAAACAAGCACAGAGTTCTTACACCATTCTGTGGCCGCTCCGCCATCCTGGATCCATCTTCGACAGGGTGCCGAGAGAGGAATTGTGGTATTGTATGAGGGCAGGTGTGGCAGAGAAGTATGTGAGGGTGGTGCAGGACATGTATGAGGACAGTGTGACAGCAGTTAAGTGTGCAGTAGGAACGACAGACTGGTTCAAGGTGGAGTTTGGACTGCATCAAGGATAAGCTCTAAACCCTTTCCTGTTTGCATTGGTGATGGACAGATTTACGGACAAAGTCAGACAGGAGTCCCGATGGACTATGATGTTAGCGGATGATATTCTTATTTGTGGTGAGAGTAGGCAACAGGTTGAGATGAGCCTGGAGATGTGAAGGTACGTGCTGGAGGGAAGTGGAATGAAAGTAAGTAGGAAAGAACGTGTGAATGAGAGGGAGGGCAGTGGAGTGGTGCGGTTGCAGGGAGAAGAGGTGGAGAAGGTGGAGGAGTTCAGGTTCCTGGGGTCAACAGTGCAAAGTAATGGAGAGTGTGTTAGAGAAGTGAAGAAAAGCATGCAGGCAGGGTGGAGTGGGTGGAGAAGAATGGTAGGAGTGATTTGTGATTGAAGGGTGTCTGCAAGAGTAAAAGGGAAAGTTTATAGGACTGTGGGTGAGACCTGCGATGTAGTATGGTTTAGAGACAGTGGCATTAACTAAAATTCAATTCAATTCATTTTTATTTGTATAGCGCTTTTAACAATGAACATTGTTTTAAAGCAGCTTTACACAGATAATGTGGTGAATTAAAAGTGAATATGTTCTTTATAAGTAAGTTTGTCCCTGATGAGCAAGCCGGTGGCGACTGTGGCAAGGAAAAACTCCCCGAGATGGCATAAGGAAAAAACCTTGAGAGGAACCGGACTCAAGAGGGAACCCATCCTCATCTGGGTTGCACCGAATGTCCAATTATAGCAGATATACGATGTTGCGGGGTACAGTGATGATGATCAGAAGCGAAAAGTAGTCCTGAGTCAGTGTAGCAGACTGTTGATATTAACTACAGTCCAATCCATCTTTAAAGCGCCCGTTCTTACTCCGGAATTTCATGGAACCACCCAAGGCGTTGATGAGAAACCGTCCCGAGTTGCACAGAGTGGCCTCCAGTCAAAGAGAACACTATCCAGAGGCAGGCCTGGATGAAGTGGGAAGATCCACGGAGGGGAGAGGGGCAGGAACAGTGGTCACTGGAGCCTCAGGAGCATGTTTAACTCGACCGAGAGAGAGAGAGAGAGAGAGAGAGAGAGAGAGAGAGAGAGAGAGAGAGAGAAGAGGGTGACAGGAAGAGAAGGATATGGATTATTTAAGGATATGTCCTTATTGTTGTATGAAAGTTAATATCACTGTGCAGTTTGGATTTCGGCAAGACTTGCTATGACAGCATAGCTAAAAGGGAGAACCAGAAGGTAACACCGACATGAGGGATCTCTGGGATAAGAGACGACCCACCACACCACCGTCAACAAACCAGAGTGAACGTGTAAATGTAAGGGGACGACAGCATACAAATATCCCAGTTCACCAAACACTCTATGTCCATGTTCCCTCCAGATCTGCACCTTTACCTAAGAAAAAATCTACTGATCAAAGGCTTGACTAAATAAATATGTTTTCAACCTCAAATTGAACACTGAGATTGTGTCTGAGTCCCGAACACTGATTGGAAGGCTGTTCCATAACTGTGGGGCTTTATAAGAGAAAGATCTGCCCCCTGCACTAGTCTTCATTATTTGAGGAACCAACAGATTGCCTGCACCTTATGATCTTAGAAGCCATGGAGGATCATATTGGTAAAGAAGTTCACTCAGATACTGTGGTGCAAGAACGTTAAGTGCTTTATACGTCAGTAGTAGTATTTTATAGTCAATGCGAGATTTGATTGGGAGCCAGTGTAGACTCATTAAAACCGGAGTGATGTGGTCATATTTTCTAGATCTAGTGAGGACTCTTGCTGCTGCATTCTGAACTAACTGAAGCTTATTTATGCAATTACTCGAACACCCAGACAGTAAAGCATTACAGTAGTCTAATCTAGAAGTAACAAAAAAGACAGGAGGTGGAGCTGGAGGTAGCAGAGCTGAAGATGTTCAAGTTTTTGTTGGGAGTGACGAGGATGGACAGACATAAAAAAGTCTATCTTAGATGTGTTAATGTGTGCAGAGGCCTACAGGCGTGTTTTGCCAGTCGAACTTGGCTGTAACCGTTTCCCTCTAACCAACCAATCAGAAGACGGAAAGATGATGACGCTATTCTGGGCCAGCTGGCTGGCCCTGTGAGGTGAATATGAAATCTGATAGGTTAAAGAAACAGAGCTATTTTTTAAGGAGACTATGGTAAAAAGGCAAACGGAACAGACTTAGCAGGCCCTAGGCAGATTAGATTAACTTGGCAGCACATAGAGGCTGAAATCTGATTGCACAAAAAATCTAACATCCACATACACGTACTGAAAGTAGTGCAGCCAAGAGCCAGCTTTGCTGGCCTTTACCGCCCGCCACTGGTGCTGTGTGTAAGCTATTTTGCAACAAAATTATGATAACAATTAAACCAGACAAAATTGTGATTTTTAAAATGTGTATTAGTTTGCATGTCAGCTTCTGACCAAACAAAATGTTTATATTTGTGTGTATGTTACAGTTTATATAAATTTTTGCAAATTTATAATTCATTTCCATAAATTCTAATAAATTCCTGTTAAGTTTCGAACATCAGCCACAGCTCGCATCCTTGGGGTAACTATGGACAATCCACTGTCCTTCTCCTCACATGTTGCTAATGTCGCTTGTTCTTGTCAATTTCTTCTCTACAACATCGGAAGGATTTGACCATTTCTGTCCACACAGGCTGTCCAGGTGCTTGTTCAGTCTCTTGTCATTTCAAGACTGGACTACTGCAACTCTCTGCTGGCAGGTCTACCTCAACGCTATTCGTCCACTGCAAATGATCCAAAACGCAGCTGCATGACTTCTGTTCCATCTGCCCAAGTTCTCCCACACCACCCAACTGCTGCGCTCAATTCACTGGCTTCCAGTAGCTGCATGTATCAGATTAAAAACACTGATGCTTGCCTACAAGGCCAAAAATAGACCTCATCACACCTCGAACTGCACCACGCTGTCTGAGATCCTCCAGCACTGTTCGACTGGTACCACCGTCTCTCAGAATGAAAGGTAAGTATACTTTAAGGCTCTTCACTGTTCTGGCACCGAATTGCTGGAATGAACTTCCCCTAGAGACCCTGGCTATCTTTAAGTGGCGGTTGAAGACCAAGCTCTTCCTGACCACCTAAATTAGCACTTTCCAAGTTTGCTTTGTATAAATCAAGAGTTATATTCTGATTTATTTTAAGTTTGTAATCTAGCATACAAATGTAGATTTATTAATTGCTAGAGACTCAAAGCACTTTTGTATGTTGCTCTGGACAAGGGTGTCTGCTAAATGCCACAAATGTAAATGTAAAATTTGTAATATTTTCAAAATTTCCCAGGTGAAGTTACTATGAAAAGATTCCAGAATGTTTCTGGAAACTTAACAGAATTTTTCCACCCTTGTTCAAACCTATTTGCTTGCCTTCTTGATGTGCTTTGGACCATCAATTTTCTTGTGCAAAAAAGAGTGCGAGTAGAGATTCAATAGCCCTATTAGTGCTGTACAAATTAAAAAATTAAACTTAATTCAGTAAAACTAAAAGACAGTCCATCATTACTTTAAGAAATAAATGCCAGTCAAGCTGGAAAAATCTCAAGAACTATAAATGTATCCCTAAACACAGTCATCAAAACTATCAAACATTATGTTGAAACAGGCTCTTATTACGACAATGCTAGAAGAGGGGACCAAGAGCTACTTCTGCTGCAAAAGATAGGTTTGTTAGAATTACCAGCCCCAGAATATGCTAATTTGCATAAATGCTTCTCTGAGTTCAAGTGCAAGACATATTTTATCCACTGTTCAGAGGAGACAGTGTGAGGCAGGCCTTTATGGACGAATTGCAGCGAAGAAACCATTAAAGAACAACAAGCTGGAGACTTGCTTTGGCCAAGAAAAACAAGGAATAGACTTTAGGTAATTGAAAAACTGTCTTTTAGTCTGATTAGTTCAAATTTGAGATTTTATTTATTTGAGATAATTAGCATGTTTTTTTTTTTTAGACATGCAAAGGGTAAATGGATGGTTCCTGAATGTGTTTTTCCCATCGTGAAGCATGGAGGAGAAGTTGTTATGGTGTGGGGGTGATTTGCTGGTGACACTGTTGATGATGTAGTCAAAATAATTTGGTTTTCCAGAGGTTGTTCATGACGCACCCGAAAATACTCAGTTCTCTGCTGGGGGCTCAGCTTTAGAATGTTGACCTTCTCGGTTGGGTTCCTGAACTGCCGGTCTGCAGTGGAGCAAGTCCAATGCTTCAGTGCATCTGCTGGGTCCATCTTGAGGGTCAGATTATACTGTCAGGAACTCTCAGGGGACATGGTGCATGGCCAGATTATTCTGTCAGAACGTGCAGGTGACTAGGTGAGTGAGGACCCAAATGCAGGATGCACACAGGGAGATAAGGAAAAAACAGGCTTTAATAGGGCACAGGCAAAAACGAAGTTCAAAAACTGTCCAGAGTCAAAAACACATGCAAACAGGGCGATGCAGGGAAGACAAAAACAAAATCCAAAACAGTCCAAGATTGAAAGAGCTGGCAAAGAAATCCATAAAGGGGAGAGCAGAAACAAAAAAACGAAGTTCACACCAGAAGCAGAGCAGAACAGGGGTCAGGATCAGGAATAGGAGCATGAACATGAATCCAGAGCAGATAGAGTGGCACGAATAATCCCAGTTTCTTCAGGAAGCATAATCTGACCCAAAGATAAAGTCTTGGGTGTTCTTAAATAAAGGGAGGTGCCGGAAAAAGGGTAAGATGTCCGCCATCTTGCTCTTCTTCATAATTATGTCCTGTTATTTAAGGACACTCGAGACTTTAGCTCCGCCACTCCGCCGCTCCGCTCCAGAGTCCCGTTGAGGGTGCCACTCCGCTCCAGAGTCCCGCCGAGGGCGCATATTTTACACATCTCAATTGTTTTGGAATATATATATATATATATATATATATATATATATATATATATATATATATATATATACAGTGAGGAAAATAAGTATTTGAACACCCTGCTATTTTGCAAGTTCTCCCACTTAGAAATCATGGAGGGGTCTGAAATTGTCATCGTAGGTGCATGTCCACTGTGAGAGACATAATCTAAAAAAAAAGAATCCAGAAATCACAATATATGATTTTTAAACTATTTATTTGTATGATACAGCTGCAAATAAGTATTTGAACACCTGTCTATCAGCTAGAATTCTGACCCTCAAAGACCTGTTAGTCTGCCTTTAACATGTCCACCTCCACTACATTTATTATCCTAAATTAGATGCACCTGTTTGAGGTCGTTAGCTGCATAAAGACACCTGTCCACCCCATACAATCAGTAAGAATCCAACTACTAACATGGCCAAGACCAAAGAGCTGTCCAAATACACTAGAGACAAAATTGTACACCTCCACAAGGCTGGAAAGGGCTACGGGGAAATTGCCAAGCAGCTTGGTGAAAAAAGGTCCACTGTTGGAGCAATCATTAGAAAATGTAAGAAGCTAAACATGACTGTCAATCTCCCTCAGACTGGGGCTCCATGCAAGATCTCACCTCGTGGGGTCTCAATGATCCTAAGGAAGGTGAGAAATCAGCCCAAAACTCCACGGGAGGAGCTGGTCAATGACCTGAAAAGAGCTGGGACCACCGTTTCCAAGGTTACTGGATGATCTAGAGGAGTCATGGGAGAAAGTCATGTGGTCAGATGAGACCAAAATAGAACTTTTGGGTCATAATTCCACTAAAAGTGTTTGGAGGAAGAAGAATGATGAGTACCACCCCAAGAACACCATCCCTACTGTGAAGCATGGGGGTGGTAGCATCATGCTTTGGGGGTGTTTTTCTGCACATGGGACAGGGCGACTGCACTGTATTAAGGAGAGGATGACCGGGGCCATGTATTGCGAGATTTTGGGAAACAACCTCCTTCCCTCAGTTAGAGCATTGAAGATGGGTCGAGGCTGGGTCTTCCAACGTTTCAATGACCCGAAGCACACAGCCAGGGTAACCAAGGAGTGGCTCTGTAAGAAGCATATCAAGGTTCTGGCATGGCCTAGCCAGTCTCCAGACCTAAACCTAATAGAGAATCTTTGGAGGGAGCTCAAACTCCGTGTTTCTCAGCGACAGGCCAGAAACCTGACTGATCTAGAGAAGATCTGTGTGGAGGAGTATCCAAAATCCCTCCTGCAGTGTGTGCAAACCTGGTGAAAAACTACAGGAAACGTTTGACCTCTGTAATTGCAAACAAAGGCTACTGTACCAAATATTAACATTGACTTTCTCAGGTGTTCAAATACTTATTTGCAGCTGTATCATACAAATAAATAGTTTAAAAATCATATATTGTGATTTCTGGATTTTTTTTTTTTAGATTATGTCTCTCACAGTGGACATGCACCTACAATGACAATTTTAGACCCCTCCATGATTTCTAAGTGGGAGAACTTGCAAAATAGCTGGGTGTTCAAATACTTATTTTCCTCACTGTATATATATATATATATATATATATATATATATATTCCAAAACAATTGAGATGTTGTGTAAAATGTGAATAAAATCGCAAAGCAATGGTGTGTGTGTGTGTGTATATGTGTGTATATGTGTGTATATATATATATATATATATATATATATATATATATATATATATATATATATATATATATATATACTGTATATATAATAAATATATATACGTATATTTTATTTATTGTTTATATATATATTATATATATATATATATATATATATATATATATATATATATATATTATAAATATATATTTTATATATTTATATTTATTATATTTTTATTTATATGTTCATTTCATGTAAAGTTAAATAATAGATAAAGTTGCTGTTGTAGAAAATATCAATAATTGTGCTTTTTCGTTTCAGAATAAATGTTGTGCTCCATTTGATAAGCCAGGCAAATCAACAAGCATTTATGGTTCATTAATAATAAGACTAAATTGTTATAAAGAAATGTTAAAAATAGTTAACATTTTATTTGAATGAAAATCAACAATCTGTTTATTTTTATTTGCTCTACAATTAGGCTCTAAAAAACATGTTGGTGCTGGTACTGTTTCCAAACAATTACATATACTTCAAAGCATTTTGTAAGTCCCTCTGGATAAGTGTTTCTTCAAATGCAATAAATAAAATAGCCCAAAAAGAAGTATATTTTGTGTTTTTTTGTGTGTATGTTTAATGTAGAGTTTATGTTGTTTCATGTGAAACTATACACCTCGGTTAATCACTGTCAGCAGTGGTGTTGCTAATGTTAAGCCAATAGACATAGATACAGTTTTAATCCAAGCAATTCTTCAGTAAATCTTAAGAATATAATTCTTTTGTGCTATAACAATGACAGTCATTTAACTGAAATCATTTTAACAGTGTATTTCAAGTTGGTGGCAATGAACTAGAAAGCAGTATTGTATTGCTTGTATCACTTGTATTTCTGAAGTTAAATGAATAAATTTGGTTTTTCGTTTGATCCTGATAATCTTTGTCCATGTAGGCTCGAAGTTCTACTGTTTCTTGCCTCCTTTTAAAAAATCATGCTTATAGGTTTATTGGATACTCAAAACTATCTAATGGGTGTTAATGAATGTGAATGTGTGTGTGCATCCCACCCAGTGGTGTTCCCACCTCATGCCCAGTGTTCTGGGATAGACTCCAGATCCTCTGTGGCCATGGCAAGGGTAAAGTTATTTCTAAAAAAGGAATGAATAATGACACACCCCACTGACCAACCCAACTATTCATTAAACAATTCACAAAATGTAAATTTCACTTGTAATATTAAAGCATGCATGATAAACATTTTCCTTTTGTATGGTTTTTGAAAAAAAGGGTTATTTCTACAAGATGACAACAAAAAGATTCTTTCTGTTCTAGAACTAACAAAATAAATTACTTTACTGCTAATGAAAGCCACATTAGTCCTTTTTCTATTCTATTTCAGATTTTTTAAGAAACATTATATATTGTCAATATTAGCCAGCATGTAGCTATCCACTGTACTAATGCTTATTTAATGTATATACATCATATACATTATTCTTTCTTTTTGCATCACATACATTGAATGTGGATTGACCTGACTGAACAGTGTAACCTGCTGAATGTTGCATATTAAATCTAGATAGTGACTGTCAGGCTGTTAGAACCTTCTTATAAAATAAAAAAACCCCTATATATTAATATTACACATACTATTCCACATGAGAATGAAGTATAGCCTATGGATTAACATGCATATATATATATATATATATATATTTTATATTTATTATATATATATATATATATATAACTTTTCCATATGCTTAACATTGATTACCAAAAATAATTTTCATTGTTGTTTATTTTCCAGTTTTCAATCCAGTGTAAATGCTTTTAAAACAGTTGATTTTGCTTCAAATATTTATCACATGACTTCTTTAATTGTTTCTTGGAAAAAGTGTAATATTAGATAAAATCTATTTAAAATTTGGGACACAATAAACTCTATGCAAGGGACACTAGGTTTGCTTGGAAAACTACTAATTTAGTACATGCCTGAGGTCAGATTGATGTGCTGCTTTTCCAACACTGTACCTTAATAAGCATATAAATGTGGAGTTGTTTTAAAAGCATAAAATGTAAATTTTTTCGTCTCTCTGTGCTTTGAATAGTGATTGCTCCAGCATGTTTCCTCAGTATCTTTTGTTTGAACTTGTTTTTTTTTTTTTGCATTGTTTGCTGTTGTCATCAGTGTCTTTTTTTCTTGCTTTCATTTAGCCGTGCACTTGTTTGGCTTGAAATGGCATCTGAAGCCATCGGAGGCAGATTTGTATGAGAACGGCATCAGCAAGGAAAACATTGGCATAAAGAACAGTGCCATCACCCCACTGGACACATACACCCGAGACAAGATCCAGCGAGGCCCCAAAGGAGGTCAGCGCACATATAATTCCCTCTCTACATCTACATGCCCTTCTGTTTTTGAGGTCACATCAGTCTGTTTGATGTATCATTTCATTTTGAGCAGATGTATCGAGGCGTGAGCAAAGATGGCCACTGCTCCCTGTGGTTTTGTTGTTGATATTTTATGATAACACTGCTATAGAGGGCTAAGAAGGCATTATATTATGATTGTGCTTGCCAAACACAGTCAAGATTTTGGGAATAAAGTGAATGCTTTCATCAAAGTTGAAAAATAGTTTGTTGAGATGCATGTCTTGTTACCTAATTCGATAATTCAATACCTGTGCTACTGGATTAACTAGGCTGCTCTCTGGAGTGAGGTAAATGAGGGATATTATAGTAAAGCCAAGCACTTTTAAATCAGAAGCTCACATACTAGATGATTGAATTTATTAGAAATGTTAATGTAATTGCTTAATCTCAATACCATCAGCAGCATACTAGTAGGGGAATGTGTATTAAGAATTCATGACAGAGATCTTATGATGATCTTATTGCGCACACTCTAATTGGGAGGGGTTAAGGGTTTGCAATATAATTGTAAAATGCAAATTCATAGTTAAACATGCCTTAAAGATGCACTGCCTGGATATACAGAGGGAAATAATATATTAGAAAACATTTTAGATATTTATCTCTTCATAATATAGAATATACCACATGGAAAACATGCATGTAGAAGGTGCTTTTTATTTCACATAACATTGTAAATGTAACTACAATGAATGAATGCATGTAAAGAAGGTTAAAATAGCACATTCCATTAGACTCCACAGGCTTTTGTAACAGTATGAAATGTGAAAGAAAGAATGTTCAGGGTCAGATATGACTTTTTAAACTCCAACCTACAGCAAACCTTGTGATTAACAGGCAACTGACAAAAGGCTACAGGATTAGCCGGATTTATAATACCATGGGCATTGTATTTCATATTCAGCTGTGTTTTAAATTTGACAGGTATGTGGAGTAGAAGCTGGAGAGAGGAAATGGTTGTTAATCTAGTCCACTGTAAGAAGTACTTAAGCATGAATGAGCCTTTCAGGACATCATACTGTCAGCAAGATTTTGCCTCATAAAAATCATGTTCGTCGCTTTTTCCTACTTATGTAAGGTGGCAGAACAGGAAGTTTAAGTAAAACTTAATAATTAATTCATAATAATAAAGTAAAACTTTTATTTAAAATTAACATTATTTGGTCTTTCCCTTAGTTAATAATCAATCAGTAAAGCCAAAAAATCAACCAATCAATCAAATCAATCAAGGTCATGTCGGCCTGTCTTTGGAACACTAGTTATGAAGTGGGAGTACACTCCCGCATGAATTCCCACCTCTCATTCTTTACACGGCACCACGCACACAAATCCACAAGCTTTTTCACACCTAGGGACAATTTAGTGCATCAGTACAGTCTACTAAGCCAGTAGTACTAGCGTGTTTTTGGGAGAAACCCAATTGAATCAGAGACCTTATAGCTGTGAAACAAAAATACTAAATGCTCTACTCTGCATGCCAGTCTTTATATGTATACATTTTAGCCATATATAGTGTAATTTATACATAGAGTAAATCATTAATTTTATAATGTAAAAAAATGCAAGGCCACAACAGGAAGCCCACTTTATTAAACTTTCTTTCGGCTTCTCCCGTTAGGGGTCGCCACAGCGGATCCTCCGCACGTTTGATTTGGCACATGTTTTACGCTGGATGCCCTTCCTAACGCAACCCTCCCCAATTTATCCGGTCTTGGGACCGGCACTGAGAGTGGCTGGGGATGGTTCCCTGACCGGGAATCGAACCCGGGTCACAGCGGTGAGAGCGCTGCATCTTAACCACTAGACCACCAGGGGACCAGGAAGCCCACTTTATTAAAACCAGCAGCAGTCACATAATCCTCACCTGAAACCGTATAATCATTAAACCTCTTCAGTCATTTAGACTGTGCCAGCGAGGCGCGAGTGGAGGGCGGAGCCGGACGGAACGAGCGGTAGGAAACACCTGCAGCTGATGAGAATAATCAGTGCGCTCTGTTTCAGTCCAGCGACACCAATAAAGTGGAGAGAGACGCAACAAGCAGAGAGACGAGGGGAAGGGTCGCCATTCGGGAAACCTTTCCTTCCGGACGTTTGCCGGCAGTCCCTCTCGGATCGGCACTTGCTTCCTTCGGCGTTCGCCCGTCTCACTCGCGGATCGGCCTCTTTCTTTCTTAGCGCCCGCCCGAGTATCCTCGCGGACCGGCACGCCTTTTCTCGCATTCGCCCGAGATCACTCGCCGGCCAACACGTCCTTCCACCGACACCCACTCGCGCTTAGTCCCCGTTCGGCGACCCTTCCTCTCGTCTCTCTGCTTGGTGAGTCTCTCTCCCCGAGGTTGGCGTCTTTCTCCTCTTTATTGGTGTCGCCGTACTGAAACAGAGCGCACTGATTTCTCTCATCAGCTGCAGGTGTTTCTTACTGCTCGTTCCGTCCGGCCCCGCCCTCCACTCGCGCCCCGCTGGCACATAGACATTTACACTATATTAAAAATAATGGTTTATCTTTGGTTTTATTCAGGGTGTTAGGTCATTCTCTGCACAACAGTGTTTAATCTTCTCATTTGTACAGGATGCTAGTTAAAAATAAGTAAACAAACAAACAAAACTTATCACACCCATCGGTGGTTTGTCCCCAGATGCTTGCCACAAAGTTTGAATAGGCAAGTTGTATAAAAGGTCTTAGTATGTGTTACCTTTTTATTAGTTTTTTTACTAGAAATATCAGGCCAAACATGAACCTCTTCCAGCGTGAAACCCCCTCTGCATAAAGCAAGGCCCATATGTTTTGCTTATCTTAATTATTGTTCTAGTAGTTATTTTGCCATACATCACAAAAACTAAACAATTGGCTTTTATATTCAAATTTTTTGAAAGGGACAATAATATGCTTGATCACTTATATAGACGTATTACTTGTTACCATGTACAGTATGTAGAACTGACCTTTGAAAAAAGAACCTATGGGTTAATTTAACATGATTTACTTTGTGATTGGTATATTTTATCTCTTTGCCTGTGTGGGAGAAATTTTCTCATCATGGATTAACAAAAATCTTAATTAAAGGTCTGTGTTCCACAACATAGCACACCACAACATACTTTTTGCTAAGTTTTGCCTAAATACCCTGTTTTTAGCATTTTTTTAACATACTAATATATTTCACCAAAAATAAGTGGACATTTTTCTACTTATTTTATTTCTTTACTTTTTGTTTAACCTATCTTTTTTGTCACTAATCCCCCCCCCCCCTTCTCCATTTAGCATGCTTTTCCTGTTTCTTGTCTTGTTTCAAACACCACAAGCTTTTCTTTTATATTGTGTTGTGTGTTGCATTTTGGTTTGTGTCTTGTCTCTGCCCTGTCTTTTAATTAGTGTTGATCCCAAATGTACTGACCTGTTCTATGGTCTGCCCTTGATCACTTTGTGTATTTATATTCTCCAGGCTCTCTCTCTCACTCTCTCTTTCTCTCTCTCTCTCTCTCTCTCTCTCTCTCTCTCTCTCTCTCTCTCTCTCTCTCTCTGCAGAGTCTCATAATTGTTTACCTGTATTTCTAAGCCACTGTTTCCTGCTTTCATTGTTTTCTGTGTTATTTATTGGTTTTGATCCAAGCCTGTGTTTGCATTTCTCATGGTGGATCACTTTGGATTGTTGGTGTCTGCCTGTGTTTTGACCCCTGCACTTAATACTGACTGTAACTTAAAAAAGTGCTCGTCTTAAACAAATCACTACTCTTATGCAATCCCACACATAAAGTATCTCACAAAAGTGAGTACTCTCCTCACATTTCAGCAACTATTTTTGTATATCTTCTCAAATGACAATACTATAGAAATGAAACTTGGATATATTTTAGAGTAGTCAGTGTAGTAACTAGTAGTAGTCAGTAGAGTGTAACTACTGCATGTCTTTCCTCACCACATCCATGAACCTCCTCTTTGGCCTTCCTCTTTTCCTCCTTCCTTGCGGCTCCATCCTCAGCATTTTTCTACCGATATACCCCAAGTTCCCCCTCTGCATATGTCCAAACGATCTCAATTGCGCCTCTCTCACTTTGTCTCCAAAACGTCCTACATGCGCGATCGCTCTAATAAACTTGTTTCTAATCCTATCCATCCTCATCACTCCAAATGAAAACCTCAACATCTTCAGCTCTTCCAGCTCCACCTCCTATCTTTTAGTTAATGCCACTGTCTCTAAACCACAGTCCTAAAAACTTTCTTTCACTCTTGCAGATACCCTTCTATCAGAAATCACTCCTGCCGCTCTTCTCCATCCACTCCATCCTGCCTGCCTTCTTTTCTTCACTTCACTAACACACTCTCCATTACTTTGCACTGTTGATCCCAGGTACTTAAACTCATCAACCTTCACCACCTCTTCTTCCTGCAACCGCACCACTTCAATGCCCTCCCTCTCATTCACACACATGTACTCTGTCTTACTCCTACTGACTTTCAATCCCTTCTTTCCAGCATATACCTTCACCTCTCAAGGCTCTTCTCAACCTGCTCCCTACTCTTACCACAAATCACAATATTATCCGCAAACATCATAGTCCATGGAGACTCCTGTCTGACCTCGTCTGTCAAACTGTCCATCACCACTGCAAACAGAAAATGGCTCAGAACCGATCCTTGATGCAATCTCTGCTGTCACACTGTCCTCTTTCATGTCCTGCACCCCCCTTACATACTTCTCTAACACACCTGACTTCCTCATGCCACAACTTCTCTCTTGGCACCATATAGTACGCTTTCTCTAGATCTACACGCACACAATGCAACTCCTTCTGACCTTCTCTATACTTCTCCATTAACATTCTCAAAGCAAATATTGCATCTCTGGTGCTCTTCCTTGACATGAAACCGTACTGTTGCTCACAGATGGTCACCTCTACTTTCAGCCTGGCTTCCATTACTTTTTCCCATATCTTCATGGTGTGACTGATCAAATTTATTTCCCTGTAGTTACTACAGATCTGCACATCTCCCTTATTCTTAAAAATTGTTTCCAGAACACTTCCGCATTCCTCAGGCATCATTTCACCTTCCTAAATTGTGTTGAACAATCTAGTTTAAAACTCCACTGACATCTCTCCTAAACATCTCCACGCTTCTACCGGTATGTCATCTGGTCCATTCTCATCTCTCTGACGATCCCAATTCTGTTTCGCCAGCCTCTTTCTCTTTATGCTTTCCTGTACTTTCTTATTCCACCACCACATCTCTTTGTCTTCCTTTCTCTTTTCAGATGTCACACCACATACTTTCCTTGCGGTCTCCCGTATAACTTCTGCAGTAGTTGCTCAATCATACAGCACCCCTTTACCACCACCGAGCCCCTGTCTGACCTCTTTCATGAATCTCACACTGCTATTTAACTACCCTATCCCCTGCCACCACGTGTGCACATTCCTCCACTCTTATATGTCACACTATCGTCCACCTTCTTCTTCTAAAATATGTATTCACCCCTGCCATTTCCATCCTTTTCACAAAATCAACCACCATCTGCCCTTCCACATTCCGCTCCTTAAGGCCATACCTACCCATTACTTCCTCATCACCTCTGTTCCCTTCACCAACATAGCCATTAGACTTTGCTCCAATCACCATCACCAATCTTTCATTTTTAGGTACACTCTGAACCACTTCAACTAACTCACTCCAGAATTTTTTCTTTCACCTCCATCTCACAACCCACTTTTGGAGCATAGGCACTGATGACATTTATCAGCTATCTCTCTTCCTTTACCAGTCATAGTGCCAACATTTGAAGTGCCAACCTTAACCACCACTCTCCTACACTTCTCCTTTCCATGCTGTCTCTGTAGACGTCTTCACCTCTCCTTCTCCTCCTTTGGCCAACAGTAGCCTAATTTCCAACGGGACCCTATTGGCTAACAATACAGTGCATCTGGAAAGTATTCACAGCGCTTCACTTTTTCCACATTTTGTTATATTACAGCCTTATTAAAAAATAGATTAAATTCTTTATTTTCCTCAAAATGTTACAAATACCCCATAATGACAACGTGAAAGAAGTGTGTTTAATATCTTTGGAAATGTATAAAAAAAAATAACATGAAGAAAGGAAAAAAAAAAAAAAAAGCACCTTTGGCACCAGTTACAGCATAAAGGTTTTTTTTATTTGTGATGCTACAAGCTTGGCACACCTATTTTTGGGCAGTTTCTCCCATCTTTCTTTGCTGAACTTTTCAAGCTCCATCAGGTTAGATGGGGAGCACAGCCATTTTCATCACTCCAAAGATTACCCCAGTTGCCCCAGTCTGAGGTCCAGAGCACTCTGGAGTGGGTTTTCATCAAGAATGTCTCTATACATTACTTCATTCATCTTTCTCTCGATCCTGACTAGTCTCCCAGTATCTTCTGCTGAAAGACATCCGCAGAGCACAATGCTGCCACCACCATGTTTCACTGTAGGGATGGTATTGGCCAGGTAATAACAGTGGTGGGCCGTCAGGGCCATCAAGGCATTTTCTGCTGGCCTAAACACTATCAGAAACACTGACCTACATTTACAACCTAAATTATAATATTTGTTTAATGAAATTGTATTTATTTATTTCCAACAGTCTATTTACTTCATTTCTTAGCGTTTCTCTTGGCTGCACTGCTTCTAGTATGTGAATGTTAGACTTTTAGTCAAATGAAAAACTTCAGTTTACCTTTGCTGCCATGTCAATCTAATCTGCTCAGGGCTTTCAGAATCAGTAGTGCTGACTGATGTACCTTAGACTAAATTAGCAATGGATCTGTTTCCTTAACCAATCAGATTTAAATTCGCCTCACAGGAGCAACTAGCTGGCCCAGAATAGTGTTAGCATTTTTCCGTCCTCTGATTGGTTGCTCATAGGGAAACTGTTACAGCCAAGTTCGAATAGCAATACACATCTGCCCACATTAATACATTTAAGTTAGACTTTTTTATGCCCACAATGGATGACGGAGGAAGAGAAATTGATTTGGTCTTAGACATACATAAAAATACATTTTCAAGAAAAACTAGACATCGTGAGGAGAGGTCTGCCAACCCCGAATCTAGCTAGCTTGTCTTAGACCAGAAAATGGTTTGTTTGCCACTTCCAGAACAGTGCCTACGAGCCGTACCACTGGCTTACAGCCTCTGAGGAGTGTTGAAAATTATGTGAGTATGCATTATGAGTATGAATTTCTGGTGAGTAGGTTGTATTTTATTTAAATTTTTTATGTTTTTGGCATTTTACTAGACAAATATTTATTCTGAAATGCTCCCGATGATGTAGGTTGCACAGTTGTGGTTGTAGTGTAGAGGTTTGGAGCACGCTTCAGTAGAAATGGTATTCACCCTCCATATGCGAAATATCTCTCTCTGTAATGCCACTCGTTGTTATTTTGTGTTTTTGAATAGTATTGATGGTTTCTATAATTGCGACTTGATAGTGGTGGTATTAGGAGGTGGATTAAGTCAGGTAAGTCCCCACTGAAGGCCCAGGAACCAAATGCACGGCCTGCCACTGGGTAATGAGCACTGCTTGGTTTCTTTCAGACATAACGCTTGGCATTCAGACTGAAGAGTTCAATCTTCTCATGGTCTAAGAGACCTTCAGATGCCTTTGGCAAACTCCAGGCGGGCTGTCATGTGCCTTTTACTAAGGAGTAGCTCCATCCTGCCACACTACCATACAGACCTGATTGGTGGAGTGCTGCAGAGATAGATGTTTTTCTGGAAGGTTCTCCTCTTTCCACAGAGAAACACTGGAGCTCTTTCAGAGTGACCATCAGGTTCTTGGTCAGCCCCTGACCAAGGCCCTTCTCCCACGATTGCTCAGTTTGGACGGGTGGTTTCAAACTTCTTTTATTTACAGATGATGGTGGCCACTGTGCTAATTGGGACCTTCAATGCTGCAGAATTGTTTCTGTACCCTTCCCAAGATTTGTGCCTTGGCACAATCATGTCGTGAAGGTCTACAGATTATTCCTTTAACTTTATCGCTTGACCTGGTAAGGAGTACCATGAAAATTGTGTCTTGCCTACAGTCAAGCATCATGGTCTGGGCCTGCATGAGTGCTGCTTGTACTGGGGAGCTGCTGTTCATGGAGTGAAAAATAGATTTTAACATGTTCTGTGTCATTCTGAAGCAGAACATGATGTCCTCCCTTCAGAAACTGGGCAAAATGAGTTTTCCAACTTAATAACGACCCCAAACACACCGCCAAGATGACAACTCTCTTGGGTGATGGAGTGGCCAAGTATGTCTCCAGACCTGAACCTTATTGAGTGACCCTGAGCTATGTGATGTCATTATGGAGGAGTGGAAGAGTAACCCAGCAACAACCTGTGCGCTCTGGTAATTTATATGCCCAGGAGGATTAAGGCACTGCTAGATAACAATGGTCCTCACACAAAATGTTTACACTTTGGACACGTTTTTACATGTTTACTCAGGATTATTTAGACAATGATGGCTGTATGTTGAGTTGTTTTTAGAGGACAGTAAATCTGTACTGCTATTCAAGCTGCACATTGCTATAAAATATATACAATTTTCATTTCTTCAGTATTGTCTGTTAAGAAGATATGCTAAAATTGTTGCTGAAATGTTAGGGGTGTACTTACTTTTGTGAGATACTTTAGCACCATAAAAAAACAACAAAAAATACCCTGATGGTTAAACACAGTTTTGCCTTAAAAACAGTGCTAAAATATTGTTCCTTTCTTAAGTAGCAAATACATTTTATATATTTTTACAAAGCTTGTACTTCAACTAAATAGACACGAAACTAATAAATTCCTTATGTTCAGTTTAGATTCCAGCTGTCAATTTTTTATGATTTACTTAGCCCTCCTATCATCATGAAAACAGAGAATATTATTTTTAGAAAACCTTAAGACAGAAGTTTTAAAATGTTAAAATAATAGATAGGGCATTTGTTGAAATTAAAATGGAAACTTCTAAGTATTAACTCTGTGGTAGCTCAGTGGTTATGATGTTAGTTTTCTGTGCAAATCCAATCAAGATCAAGCTGCCACTCTGGGCCCTTAAGCAAGGCACTTAACCCTGAACGGCTTTATTGTATAATTGTAAGTCACATTGGATAAAGGTGTCTGCCAAATACTGTAAATGCAGTTGTGTTTTTGGTTATTCCTTTGTCATTAACATGTATATGCATTGGGTTGCTGTCACTTTTAGCAGTGTACAAGAAGTGTACAGTGTATGTATGTATGTATGTATGTATGTATTTATGTATGTATGTATGTATGTATGTATATACAGGTGCAGCTCAATGAATTGGAAT